>LR753320.1:2201509-2227443 GCA_902729485.2 Mus minutoides | reverse complement strand
TGGTGTGGACCGGAAGGGAAGGGGTCCGCTCTCCGCCCTCTGCCTGTCTATCTCCCAGCTGCAGACTCACGTCCCACGAGTTTGGAGTGGAACAGATGTGTGTTCCTCTTACCAGTGGTTCGGAGATCGCTGGGAGAGCTGGAAACCTGGGTGGGTGCGCGGCACCCAGGCCTTGCGCCCTGCACTGGAGCGGAGTGGTATGGACCGGAAGGGAAGGGGTCCGCTCTCCACCCTCCGCCTGTCTATCTCCTGGCTGCAGACTCACGTCCCACGAGTTTGGACTGGAACATATGTGTGTTCCTCTTACCAGTGGTCCGGAGATCGCTGGGAGAGCTGGAAACCTGGGTGGGTGCGCGGCACCCAGGCCTTGCGCCATGCACTGTAGCGGAGCGGTCCTCCCCCGCCTTTATTAAAGAGTTTCAATATATTACTCAGTCTTACAGCTTGACTTTCCATGATGTACATATGATACTCACTTCCTGAGGAACGCAGGTAAGTATGGGAGCAAGTGAGAATGCATGCAGACGAAATTCACCAAACAGATAGAGCATATCCAATCAAATCAGAGACAGTGCTTGACCAGGATCCTCGATGGGATTATGATTCTGCAGGCGGTATTTTAGCCAGAGACAGGTTTATTACATGCCTTTTGGTGGACCTAAGAAAAGGCAGCCTTAAAGCTGGTAAATTTTGAAAAACTCCAAGAGGTTGTCCAGGACAAATAGGAAAAATTCATCTCAATTTTTAGAACGCTTCACAATGGCTTTATTACAGCATACCAATCTGGACCCCAGAAACCCAGAAAGTAAGCAACTTTTGATGAACCTACATCTTTTCTCAGAGCTACCCTGACATAAGAGCTAAACTTAAAAAGCTGGAGAGGGGACCCCAAACTCCACAAGAAGAAGTTTTCGCACTGGCCTTCAAAAGGTACAATGGGAGAGATGAGAAAGTCCGCAAACAAAAATACCATATGCTGGCAAAGGCTGTCTGACCATCCCCAGTCACTGCCCTGGACTCCTGGTCTAAGACTCAGAGACCACCAGGTACCTGTTACATATGTGGTCAACAAGGTCATCGGGCTCGGGCGAAAGCCTGCCCTAACTTCCACAAGCCAAGGGGTCCATGTCTTAGGTGCCATCAAGAGGAACATTGGGCTGTCAATTGCCCTCATGTTATGCATAACAGAGGGACATCACACCAGATAACCTTCCAGCTGATCTGCTAGGCTTGGCTATGGGCAACTGAGGTGGCCCGAGCTCCCCTGACCTGACCACTGCCATAACTAGTAGGGAGCCCCCGGGTAGATATCATGATATGTGGGCAGCCCATCTCTTTCCTCTTGGACACTGGAGCTACTTACTCGGTCCTAATGGAGTTTTGGGGACCCACTTCTTCTCATCTTCCTGTTGTCAGATTAAGAATACAGCCTTACTTCCCTCACCAGACCCCACTACTTAGTTGCATTTTTAGGGGTGTACCTCTCACCCATTCCTTTTTGGTAGTGCCAACATGTCCTGTCCCCTTATT
The DNA here is from genome assembly GCA_902729485.2 of Mus minutoides. Lineage (NCBI taxonomy): Eukaryota > Metazoa > Chordata > Mammalia > Rodentia > Muridae > Mus > Mus minutoides. Next base: position 2,225,913 of record LR753320.1, on the reverse strand, counting down.
GGGAAGGTATCCTCTGTCTAGGCTGGGAGCCTCTATTTCCTTTGCTTCCCCCATTTGCTTAAACCCAAGCTCACCAGCAGTTCCTCTGCTCCTTCTTCTAGCCAGTCAACCTACTAACACAACCATGTTATTTCCTTTACCAGCTTTTCAGATCGATGCCTGAGTCTGGGACATCCAGAACCCCTCTGTTGCTAAACACCATTCTCCTGTTGTCATCCAGTTACTGGACTCTAGCAGGTACATAACCCAATCTCAATACCCTCTCTTTCTCTCTAGAGCCTCAAGGGACTTAAGCCTATCATTTCTAACTTCTTGAGAAAAAAACCTCCTTTGCCCTACCTCTTCCCCTTTAACACCCCTATACTAGCAGTTAAAAAACCTAATGGTACCTATCGCCTGGTTCAAGACCTTGGGTTCCTTCCTTTTCCCTCCTTTCTCATCCCTTAGATGAAGCAGTGTTAGACCCCACCCACGAACCTCTTCTCAAACCTATTACCAAGCCCTTTCAAAGGTTCCAACAGGCTCTCCTTAAGGCCCCAGCTTTACATCTCCCTGACCTGACTTGTCCTTTTTCCCTCTACATAACTGAAAAAGAGGGATTTGCCCTTGGAGTCTTAGGTCATCAACTGGGACCTTGTTTTGCACCCATAGCTTACTTGTTGAAAAAACTAGATCTAACCATCCAGGGATGGGCACCTTGTATCTGTACTTTAGCAGCTGCTGAACTCCTTATTCGAGAGTCAAAAAAACCCCTAAGCTTTGGGTTGCCTATAACTGTCTTCTCTTCTCATAACTTGTCACAGCTCCTAACTTATAAAGGCTTATAGACTCTACCCCACTCCAGGGTTCTTTCTCTTCAGGTAGCTCTAACAGAAGACCTCACACTCACCCTCCAATCATGCCTGGCTCTTAATATTTCCAATCCTCTTCCTCAACCAAATACTGAACACCCCCTATCTCATTCCTGCACTGAAGCTTTAGCAGAACTATTACCTCATCCTTCACACATACAGGAGGGCAGACCATCTATACATGGTACACAGATGGCAGCTTCTTTTTACATGAAGGGGCCAGATGACCTGGCTATGCCATAGTGTCAAACACTGAAGTGGTGGAGGCACAGGCCCTTCCTGCTCATACCACCAATCAACAGGCTGAACTAATAGCCCTTACCTGTGCCTTTCAACTGATACAAGGAAAATCCCTCAACATCTACACAGATTCCAAATATGCTTTTCATATCCTCCTGTCCCATGCTGCTATCTGGAAGGAGCGCAGGTTACTTACCACAGGATCAGTAACTAATGCAAACCAGATTATGGCCATGCTAAAGGCCTCTCATCTCCTCACAGCTATTGGGATTATCCACTGCAGATCCTACCAGGTGGATGATCCTATTGTCTCCAAGGGAAACAACTGAGCTGATGAGGCAGCTAGAGCTGTGGCCCTTAGGGGCCTAGACTTGTCTCAGCCTCCCTAAGACATTCTTACACTACAACCTACATCTCCACCTTCATCCCCTGACATCCACCAAACTCTGTCCCTCCTGGAACTGACTGGCAATTTGACTTTACCAACATGCCCACTGTCAGACATGCCAAGTACCTTCTGTTCTTAGTGGACACCTTTTTGGGGTGGGTAGAGGCATTTCCCACAACCAACAAAAGGGCTCAGACTGTCTCTGTTCTCCTCCTCTGAAAGACCATCTCCCAGTTTGGTGTCCCAGCCTCTCTCCAATCAGACAATGGTCCTGAATTTACTTACCAAGTTTCTCAGAACCTACCTAAGACCCTAGATATCCACTGGCATTTTCATATTCCCTACTACCCTCAATTATCAGGTAAGGTAGAGAGAAGTAACCACTCTTTAAAAACCACTCTTGTTAAGCTGTCACAGGAACTTCACCTTGATTGGGTAAAACTTCTACCTCTGGCTCTTTTCAGGCTATGAGATCTCCCCAAGCAACCTCTCCTCATCTCACCCTTTGAACTCATGTATGGATGTCCAGCCCTAACTCTTGGTCTTTCACCTAAATGCTCTCCCCTCCCAGACCATTTACTCACCCCATTACTTTGCCACTTCTCCTATGGAACTTTGCTGACCACCATCTACCATGGCCACATAGTCTTCTGTCCATTGTCTGCCAACATTGGAGACCAAGTACTTCTATCCTCTCCAGATTTTCAGCCCTCACCTCTCTCTCTCAAATGGCAGGGCCCTTTTAAAGTAATCCTTGTGACCCCCTACAGCTGCTAAACTCCACAGACTCTATCATTGGACCCATCTGTCTCACCTCAAACCTTTCATTCCTCCACCTAAAAATGACTCTTCTTCATACACGGTGACCCTAACAGGACAGTGCTCTGTTAAGTTCTGGAAGACATTGAGACCACTGGTTTTGTCCCCAGTCCTAGAAAATGAGACTCCACTCCGGCAGCCAAGCTCTACCTCACTGAATTAGACATGGATTTCTCGTCTTCCTCCTACTGTTCATTTCCATCCAGGGTAGCCCTTACATCTGGAGATTCGAGGTCCAAGAAACCCCCACAGATAAACAATCTTTCCAAATAGGGTCAGTAAACTACTCCATAGCTGGATGCCAGGAACCAATCCAAATAGCTTTCATCCCTATATCTGTTATCTGATCTAAATATTATGATTTCTATACTTGCTTTCTCCTTGACCAAACAAAAGATTATTGTAGAAAATGGTCAGATGAATATGGGGGCTGCCCATATTGGTCTTGTCAGATACATATGCTAGGATCATGGACCAATCATTTCTTCTATCAACACCGCAAGACATTCTTTTTCTACACACAAGACCTATGGGATTCCAGGTGGGAGACAAGAGTTGTTGGTAAGCTCTACCGTAAAAATCAGCTTGGGTCCCCAGTAAGTACCATCCATATCCAGAAACAGATTGATTTTTTGGTAGCCATGGTGCTTCAGGACTGACAGGGGCTAGATGTCCTGACAGCTAAAGAAGGTGATCTTTGCCTGTTCCTTCAAGAAGAATGCTATTTCTACATCAACTAATCCTGGATAGTAGGAAATAAAATCCAGGAGCTACAGTCAGACATAAAGAATTTCAGGGACTGTGAGACCTCCACTTCTGAGACTTTCAAAAATCCTGTATGGAAGTGGATACTCCCTTTTGTAACACCTTTCCTAGTCATCCTCCTGGCGTTATTATTTGCTCCCTGCCTCATTAATCTTGTTTCTGCATTCTTTCAATGACAAATACAATTTTTTAAAACCAAACTATTAATTAGCTCCTGTTACAGGGTAACCCTACCATCCAGGGTAGCCCTTACATCTGGAGATTCGAGGTCCAAGATTACCAGCCACTGTCCACAGAAGAGCCACTTTCCACAGAGGAACGTGATGTGAATGTTTACCAAGTAGATCCCAATGGTGAAAGCCAGCTACACCCCAAAATGGACAACACCTCTAGACAGCAGGAAGCAGCTTAAGAGACATGACACCCTCGTTCCCTTTTCACCATCGGCTTCTCCCTCCCTTTCCCCCCTTCTCTTTATAATAACAAAAAGGGAGGTATATTGGTATCAGGACCTCTGAAACCTGTGACATCACATAGGCAACAGTGCAACCTACATACTTGTTGCCAAGACAGTGGCCATCATATTTCTAGAATTCATTGGGCTCACTTCCCAACTTTATCTGACCATGTCACCATCCATATATATAAGAGGAATGCCCCTCTCCCTCCCTTCCTCCCTCTCTCCCTCCTCCTCCTCCTCCTCCTCCTCCTCCTCCTCCTCCTCCTCCTTCTTCTTCTTCTTCTCTCTCTCTCTCTCTCTCTCTCTCTCTCTCTCTCTCTCTCTCTCTCTCTCCCTCTCTCCTTTTCTTTCTGCCATTACCTTCCTTGCCCCTTTCTCTCCCAATAAACCTCTTACACGTGGAACTGTTTTGGCCTAGTGTGCTGCGTTCAGATGTGAGCTGCTATTTTAACACATCACTAGGAATGGATTCCCTTCTGTGGAGTCAGCCTCAATTCAATCAGAGTAGTTGGTGACATTATAACTAAAGTGCCACTGTTGCACAGTGAACACATCTTGCCTGTGATTCATATGGTTCACAGTTGGGGAAGACCTTTGACGTTTTTTATCCCATAGTGGTTTGTTCAGTGCCACCTGGGACTGTGAAAGTTATGGTACACAGGAAGTATTGTGCCCAGATGGAGAAAACCCCAAAGAGACCACCAGGAATCACAACTCCGATGCAAGTACACGAGAGTCTTTATTCAAGCTCAAGCTTGGGCCATAAACCTTCCTGATGCAACAGGAGAGTGGCCCTGAGGACTAGGGGAAGGGGGTTATAAAGGAAAAAACTGTAAGTGGAGGTTTACAAGCATTGGCAATACATAAGAGGGTAAAGGAATGTTGGCCTTTAAGCTAATTGGTTGAACCACAAGGAGGTAGTATACATCAAAAAGGAGCATCTTGACCTGGGAAAGATTTATGTTTTCTTAACCCACTCTGTTATTATCATCTAGGTGCAGCTGCGGTGTCTATTTTGCTACTGCCAGGGCCATTTTGTGATTTTTCTCAGACCTCAAGGGTGTCGTGCCTTATTTGGCCAGATACTGAGGCCTAGTGAGGAAGCCTGAGCCTTTGCTCGAGTTTAGAGACATGTTTTGCACACTTCTGTACTGGAGTGACTCAGCACAACCTACTTAAACCTGCCTTTGCCTAGCTACCGCTGATGTAGAGTATCTTTATTGGCCCTGTTAGTCACTCCATACCTTCTGTCACCCTTCCCCACCCCTATGTCACCCTATGTCACCAAAAATCCTCACTTCCTTCCTCAACCCTATATAAACAAAAGACTGATACTCTAAAATGAGTTCTCAGTGGCTAAGTTAGAAAGAGTCCAGATTCTATCCCAAAGTGAAAGATGACTATCTCTGAGTTGATGAGAAGGTAAGGCAATGATCAAATGAGAATAAGCAAGTATTGAGATAAATGGAGAAGATAGAGACTTCCCATGCGTAAGGACTCCATGTGATCTATACAGACACACTGTCTTCAAGTTGGATGAGTAGCCCTGCCCTGTCCTCATGGACAAACAATGACAGTGTGGAACATGGAAAAAGGAAAAGAAAGATACTCTATAGTAGAGAAACACGACAAACTGCCTCAACAGGTGTCCACTGTCAATGCTGACAGTGAAAGAAGGTTCTATTAGTGTGTAACACGTAGAATCACTTTAGAACACAATGAAAACGAGACAGGAGAGATGGCTCAGCAGTTAAGAGCGCTTGTTGTTCTTCTGTGGAATGCAGGTTTTATTCCCAGCCTCCACATGGTGGCTCACAACTGTCTATAAGTACATTCCCAGAAGAAGATGCCTTCTTCTCTTTTATGAGCATCACACACACACACACACACACACACACACACACACACACACGGAACGGGTTCTCTGGAGCAAGTGGGCAAGGATTCCGTGAATGACAAACAGACACACACACACACAAGGGAGTGTGGATCTGAGTGTAATTGTGAGATTGAGCATCAAACTTTTTTATACAGCAGGCTAGCTAACAAGAAACCAGGCGAGATACATCCACCAAGTTACAATGACACAATACAAAAGGAATGAATACATCAGGACTTACAGGAACCAAGCAATATTTACAGTAAATAAAAAACAGCTCTGCCTAGGATCAGCTAGTGACAAGTAAGGATTTGACACCCTAATCACAACTTGTGTTACTCCTTTGAGCCTGTGAGAGCTAGCACCAGGGGGTTCTGCACTAGTGGACCTTCTCATGAATAATGTATTACCACAGCCCCTCTATTTCCTAGGCCTAGGTAAATTCTTGCATATGAAGGTAACTTGGTTGTGCTGATAAGAATCTGTGGGGAATCTCCATGGTCAGAAGAATTCACCAACTTGCTTCTAATATGCAATGTAGTCTGCTATACCTGGCTGTAGAAGATTCTAAGTATATACTTTGTTAAGCATGCCCTGAGATTTCTAACTCTTATGTAGAGAAATAGTGTAAGAAACCATGTAAGACCCTCGACAATATTGCAGGGACAAATCTGGGGCTTTCTGGCTATGGGAATGCCAAGGTTCCAGGAGGATGGGTTTCCTTTGAAACTCTTTTTCTCAGGACTGCTTCCAGGTTTTCAGGCCTGCCAAGAAAGTCACTACTGGAGTGGATGTAGCATGTGTGTGTATACAAGAAGTGTTATGGTGTGTGAGTGATGGTCACAGTAAAACCTTGAGAGAGCAAATCTTTTATGTTCGGACTCCATTTTAGAGAACTTGAACTCAGGTAAACTAACAGGCAGGAACCTAGCATTAGTTTCAAGTTACCCCCCCCCCCCAACAAAACCCAAGCCTAGCTCTAGTTTCTAGACTAACCCTAACAAGACCCGCATCTCCAGGTTAATCCCCAACAAGCCGGGTCTTCTGCCTAACAACCACCACTATAGAGGAAAGCAGAAGTTAAATTTATGGTTTGATCCCAGCACCAGCCAATTATGCTAAAGGCCATTATAGCTCTCCAATTAGATGCTTGCCAGACTAGAAAGACACACACACACACACACACACACACACACACACACACACACACACACTTGTTGCCTTTCTATAACACCTTACCCCAATAGATGTTTGGGGCTTCTCTCCACTAAAACCATCCTGTGTATTGGCGGTGGGCTGAGGGGCCTGAGCTAGCTTGATGTAATTGTGTCAGATCAGCTCCTGTCTGGTCTTTTGGGGTTCCTTAATACTTTGCTGGCACTACAACCTCAGGTGTTGGTTCTCGCCTACTTTGGGACAGGGTCTCTTCTTTGTTAGCTGCTGTGTATCCAGGCCAGCTGTCCCACAAACTTGAGGGGGTTTTCCTGTCTTTACTTCTTACCTCAGTGTGGGAGTGCTAGGATTCAGCTTTGTGCAAGCTCTGGGAATCCAAACTCCACCCCTTACACTGCACAGCAAGTCCTTTATCCACGGGGCCATCTTCCCAGCCATCTCTCATATTTTTAATAATCAAAAGTCCTAGATAAGACACACTCCTCTCCTCATTGCAGATAAATACATCACTCTGACCACTACTTCTTACAGTCACAATGATTGATCTATCTTAAAAGTGGTTTGTCTCCTTTACATTGTTCTTTACATTTCTGCCTTGTGTGTGCATGTATAATATAGTAGTTTTTTGCATTGTAACCTAATAACCATCATTTGCAAACCTTTTATAAGTTACGCATTTATCATGACATTGCATGTTACACTTAGTGTAATGTAGACTTCTGTTGTTTGATTAAATTACAATGGATGTATTCCTTATAAATACTGGTTACTCATATATTTTCTTGGCACACGATGAGCTGTATCACATATGTACTTGGTTTTCTCTGGTGTATCCACAAAGCTTGTCTTTTCATGTTGTTGGTAGTAACTTTTATAGGACAGGAGTTTCCAATTGTAGGGCCTAGTTTGAATGCATTTTTTATGTATACTGTGAGGTAAGGATGTAATTTTATCTTTTAAAAATATGACTAACCATTTGTGCCAAATTAATTTATTGAATAATTCATCCCCCAACTGATTTTCATTACTATTTCTCTCATCTGCCAAGTTTATAGACATAGGTTGGCCTGTTTTTAGGCCTTCTTTACATTGGACTGTTTGTTTATTGTTGTGCCAGTGCCAAACTGGGTTAATTGTATGTGCAAAGCTCTGAATAGATTACATTACTTGAAACCAAGAAAAAGTTGTTTGGAAACTTCTAAAATCAGTGAAGCTGGCCTTAGGTGAATGTTTGCAGGACAGGCTCACTTTGTATCTTCTCTGCTCAAGACTTGGAGTCTCTCAGTTCTACAAAGATTCCAATTTAAAGTTAATAACCAAACCAAATAAAAAACAAGAAACCCTGTAAATTCCTAGAGAGGCATTCAGTCCAATATTGCTTTGGGAATAGCTAATGTGCTCCCTTCCTCCCTCCCTCCTTCCCTCCCTCCCTCCCTCCCCCCTTCCCTCCCTCCCTCCATCCCTCTGTTTGTTTTTTGACAGTGTCTCTGCAGCCCACGTTGGACTCAAGCTAGGAAGCTTGAGCTCAGGCTCCAGAGCTGAGGATGAGCTTGACTTTCTGAACCTTCTGCCACTGTGTGCCAGGTCACAGGGGTGGCACCACCATGGCTGGTTAATGTGGTACTGGTGACTTAACCTGGAGCCTCAAGCATGCTAGGCAGGCACTCCACACTGAACTCCACCCCTAACCCTCATCCTAGTTTATTTTTGATTTCTCTGACATATCTGCATAGTTGTCTTTTCATGTTGTTTTTAATAACTTTTATAGGACAGGAATTTTAAATTGGAGGTCCTAGTTTGAATGTATTTTTATGTATACCGGGAAGTATTTGTGCCCAATTAATTTATCTAATTATTTGTCCCCCCTTTCTTTCTAGCATTCCTTTTCTTCTGGTTACTTTAAAGTATACTGTTGCGGCTTCACTTACCTTACTATATGGAACATCAGAATTTAAAATTGTTCTTGACCCTGTTCTTCACCATTGCACAGTTGGCTCTAGGAATGCTGACTTTGCTAGGTGTAAACAGAACAGTCAATTGTTTATTTCTGTATCACATAAAAGACGTGCAGAGGTGAGCTGTACAGTGATTAGTAGAGGCCCCAGAAAGCAAACATCTTTCAGATGTTGTAATAGAATTTTGTTAGGGTACCAATGAACCGGGTTCCCCGGAAGGCAAACTGGGGCTGAAAGAGACTAGTCGGGGAAGAGAGAATAGATGCCAAGACAAGTCACTGTTTAAAGCATCTTAAAGTTTACTTAGATTCTTAGGTTATATGAGGTTGGGCCCAACCCCACGCTGGTTCAAGCAGGTGCCTGGATTCAGCCCAGTGTCTCCTCGCGATGTGGATTGTCTCAGGGTTGTCTCAGCGGGCAGCAGGATTACAGGAAGTTCAGAGAAGCTCAGCGACAGTTGACACAATAAAAGAAGCCAGCCTAGTTGAAGAGCTAAGCCTTAGGTGGCCTCGCTTCAAATGGCGACAGGGTCTCCAGCCTGAAGCAGACTGGGGGAGGGGAGTACAGAATTTCAGTTTAGGCAGTACATGCAGATTTTTAATTTCTGACAAATTTTGGAAAAGTGAAAAAGTTAATAAGATGTTTCTAAAATACACAACTCTGGCAGAGGTTATGGGGTAGATCAGGAAGGAGTTAGGATGGTATGAGTATGATTAGAGGCTGATGGAAGTATTGTAGACCTGTACGCAATTCACAGAAAATAATAAGAACATTTTATTTTCCTTGGTCTGGTCAACCCTGCTCCCTCCGGTTGGCCCTGCTTGCTCCAGCCGCCCCCTCACAGCCCCGCTGGATCCGGACCCGCTCGTTCTGGTCAGCCCAGCTCGCTCTGGTCCGTTCCACTTGCCCTCTCCAGTCCAAGGATTCGTTTATTATTATTATTTGCTCCGGCCGCCCCTGCACAGCCCCGCTCAATCCAGACTCATTCGCTCTGGTCGGCCCCACTAGCTCCGGTCGGTTCCACTTGCTCCCATCGGTTCCACTTGCTCTCTCCAGTCCAAGGATTCGTTTATTATTATTATTATTCATAAGTACGCTGTAGCTGACTTCAGGCGCACCAGAGGAGGGCGTCAGATCTCATTACGGGTGGTTGTAAGCCACCATGTGGTTGCTGGGATTTGAACTCATCACCTTCGGAAGAGCACTCAGGTGCTCTTACCCACTGAGCCATCTCACCAGCCCCAGTAAGAACATTTTTAAAGCTTTACCATATAGGATTATGTCTCTTTCCAGATTTTAAAAATGTCTCACCAAGCAACTAGCTTACATGTCATGAGCTAAATATTGACTCATTGTCTACACCAAGCTTCAAAGAAAGCTATAATAGCTGATCTAATAGAGAAATTTACAAATCGGATAAATTTGGGTCCTCTTAATAAGGAGGGGCACAAGGCTATGACATGGAGAATAACATTCACTGTGGCTCTCCCCAATTTGCAGAGCCTTCTGTAGGCTTTATGGTCCATGGAATTTCTGTTGCATAGGTTTTTAATTTATTTTATTTTATTTCTTTTTTTTTGCTTTTTAAATTTACTTGGAGTTCTTTTCTGGGAACACCAGGAGTTCTTAGAGATCACCTAAGTGTTTCATTGTTTTTCTTAAGATGATATGATCAAATAACTCTTCACCTAGATGGAGTCCCAATGGCAGATCAAAGAAATGGTTCTATCCAAGTTAAACTTGATGAACCAATGAGTTTACTGTTCTCATTTACAGGAGCATGGGTAAGCGTGATGGTTATTCTTGGTTGTAACTTGACTACATCTGAAATGACGTAAGACCCCAAGTGGAGGGCGCACATAAAAGTAATTTTTATTCGCTAGATATGATTGTTGTCTTGAAGGCTTGCTGCTGAAGAAGCTTATCACTCCTAGCTCTTTCTAAACTGTGGCTGGCTGGTTCACCTCAGATGTTCAACTTCACTGCACTCGGCTGCCTCTGCTTATGGATTCTGGTGTTCACTGAAGAACAGCTGAGATATCCAGTCTAGGAACAATCACTGGATTCCTGGGCCTTCTGTACATAGACATTGTTGGATTAGCTGGACCACAGCTTTTAAGTCACTTTAATAAATCTCATATCAGGTCTGTTACTCCAGAGAACCCAAACTAATACAGTGAGGACTTAATTAAATGAACATGGGTGACTCAAAACCAGCTGCATCTCCCCCATAGCCTACTCCAGCATGGATGGCAACTCATGAAAACTATATCGTTGGAGACTCCAACCCCAGTCAAACTTTTACCTTCTATATACTCTAGCACAATCCCAAACATTAACAGCTGGGCAAGATTACATGGAGCTGGGTATGTGTGTTTAAGTGCTTGGATCTCAGTTCAGGGTTTGATCACTTCCCATGTCCTAGTAGGGGATGTTGATAAACTCAGCATGTGCTTCCTATGAGTGATAGTTGTTCTTGCTTTAAGATGGCAACAACTATGCCATGACCTAAGACTAGAGTTCCACAATACATGCCTCTTATTCCTTTTGTCTCTTCCTTTCAATACAGGTAAGATATGCTCATGAGGACATTACTGACTATGCTATGGCAATTGTATATTGTTATTGTCCCTGAATGAAAACTCTGACTCCAAATATAGATAATGAAATCATTTGGAAGAGCATCATTTGGAAGAGCTTGCACACCTAATTATGATTTATTGACTCTTTCAAAGGAATGTCATTTCTGATTCAGATTCTTTTCTTCATTGTCCTTTTCAATGATATTAGGGGAGTCTTTATTTTTACCTGGTTCTTTAGATGAAGAAGACTTGGGAAAGTATTACTTCTGAATTTAACTGATGATTTAGTTTGTACTCTTGCCTTTCAGTATTTACACATGGATCCAGACATGTGCACATGTGTCTTCTCTATTAACTAGGGAAACTAGCCCACAACAAACTTGTTTCTTGTCTCTAGACCTACATTAATCTGTTTAGAGTTTTTTTTTTTTTTTTTTTTTTTTTTTTTTTTTTTTTATTTTTTTTTTTTTTTTTTTTTTTTTTTTTTTTTTTTTTTTTTTTTTTTTTTTTTTTTTTTTTTTTTTTTTTTTTTTTGTCAAATGTATTAACTTTTATTTTAAAGTCTATACATTTTTAATTGGATATTTTATTTATTTACATTTTAAATGTTATTCCCTTTCCTGATTTCCCCTCTGCAACCCCCCTATTTTATTCCCCATTATCCTGCTTCTATGAGGGTGCTCTCCTACCCACTCACCCACTCTTGCCTCACTACCCTAGCATTCCTCTACAATGGGACACCAAACCTTCATAGAACCAAGGGCCTTCCCTCCCATTGATGCCAGATAAGGCCCCTTCAGCTCCTTCAGTCCTTCCCCTAACTCCTACATTGGGGTTCCTGTGCTCAGTCTGATGGTTGGCTGTGAGCATCCACATCTGTATTGGTCAGGATCTGGCAGAGCCTCTTAGAAGACAGCTGTATCAGGCTCCTGTCAGCAAGCATTTCTTGGTATGTTGAAATTTATTTAGGTGTTTCTCGGCCACTCAAGTTTCCTCAGTTGAGAAATCTGTTTATCTTTGTTCCCCATTTTTAAAATAGTGTTATTTTGTTCTCTGGGGTCTAACTTCTTGAGTTCTTTGTATATATTGAATATTAGCCCTCTATCAGATGTGGGATTGGTAAAGATCTTTTCCCAATATGTTGGTTAAACTTTGTCCTATAGAAAGTGTCCTTTGCCTTACAGAAGCTTTGCAATTTTATGAAGTCCCATTTGATCATAGAGCATAAGCCATTGGTGCTCTGTTCAGGAACTTTTCCCTGTGCACATGTGTTCACAACTTTTCCCCACTTTCTCTTCTAATAGATTCAATGTATCTGGTTTTATGTGGCGGTCCTTCAACCACTTGTACTTGAGCTTTGCACAGGGAGAATAGATCAATTTGCATTCTTTTACATGTTGACCTCCAGTTGAACCAGTACCATTTGCTGAAAATGCTGTCTTTTTTCCACTGGATGGTTTTAGCTCTTCTGTCAAAGATCAAGTGACCACTGGTGTGTGGGTTCATTTATAGATCTGCCTTACGGTTTTACTGCTGTGAACAGATACCATGACCAAGGCAATTTTTTCCCCAATTTTTATTAGATATTTTCTTCATTTACATTTCACATGTTATCCCGAAAGTCCCCTAAACCCTCCCCCATCCCCCACCCTGCTCCCCTACCCACCCACTCCCACATATTGGCCCTGGCGTTCCCACGTACTGGGGCATATAAAGTTTGCATGACCAAGGGGCCTCTCTTCCCAATGATGGCCAAGTAGGCCATCTTCTTCTATATATGCAGCTAGAGACATGAGCTCTGGGGGTACTAGTTAGTTCATGTTGTTCTTCTACCTATAGGGTTGAAGACCCCTTCAGCTCCTTGGGTATTTTCTCTAGCTCCTTCCTTGGGAACCCTGTGTTCTATCTAATAGCTGACTGTGAGCTTCCACTTCTGTGTTTGCCAGGCACTGGTATAGCCTCTCACGAGACAGCTATATCAGGGCCCTTTCAGCACTATCTTGCTGGCGTATGCAATAGTGTCTATGTTTGGTGGCTGATTATGGGATGGATCCCTGGCTGCAGCAGTCACTGCTTGGTCCATCCTTTTGATTCAGCTCCACACTTGATCTCTGTAACTCCTTCAATGTGTGCTTTGTTCTTAATTCTAGGAAGGGGCGAAGTGTCCACATTTTGATCTTCATTCTTCTTGAGTTTCATGTGTTTAGTAAATTGTATCTTGGGTAGTCTAGGTTTCTGGGCTAATATCCACTTATCAGTGAGTACATGTTATGTGAGTTCCATCTGGTAATAAGGACACATGTTCCACTATGTTCATAGCAGCCTTATTCATAATACCCAGAAGCAGGAAAGAACCCAGATGTCCCTCAACAGAGGAATGGATACAAAAAATTTGGTAAATTTTTACAATGGAGTACTACTCAGCTATTAAAAACAATGAATATATGAAAATCCTAGGCAAATGGATGGATCTGGAGGGTATCATCCTGAGTGAGGTGACCAAGGCAAATCTTAAAAAAAAAAAAAAAAAAACAACATTTGCCGGGTGTGGTGGTGCACGCTTTTAATCCCAGCACTTGGGAGGCAGAGGCAGGTGGATTTCTGATTTTGAGGTCAGCCTGGTCTACAAAGTGAGTTCCAGGACAGCCAGAGCTATACAGAGAAACCCTGTCTCAAAAAAACCAAACCAAACCAAACCAAACAAAACAAAACAAAGCAAAAAACAAAAAACATTTAATTGGGGCTGGCTTACAGGTTCAGAGGTTTAGTCCATTATCATCAAGGTGGGAGCATGGCAGTATCCAGGCAGGCATGGTGCAGGCAGAGCTGAGAGTTCTATGTTTTCATCCAAAGGCTGCTAGTGGAAGACTGACTTCCAGGCAACTAGGGTGAAGGTCTTAAGCACACACCTACAGTGACACACCTATTTGAACAAGGCCACACATCCAAATGGTGCCACTCCCTGGTCCAAGAATATACAAACCATCACAGGGTCTTTAATTCTATTCCATGGATCTACCTGCCTGTTACTGTACCAATACTATGCAGTTTTTATCACTCTCTTGCTCTGTAGTACAGCTCGAGGTAAGGGATTTTTATTTTCCTCCAGAATTTTTTTTTTTTTTTTTTTTGGTGAGAATAGTTTCCAATACCTTGGGTATTTTGTTATTCCTAATTAATTTGAGAATTGCTCTTTCTAGCTCTATGAAGAATTGAGCTGGAATTTTGATGGGGATTGCATTGAATCTATAGATTGCTTCTGGCAAGATGACCATTTTTACTATATTAATCCTACCAACCCATGAGCATGGGAGATCTTTCCATCTTCTGAGGTCTTCATTGTTTTCTTTCTTCAGAGACTTGAAGTTCTTGTCATACAGATCACTTGTTTGATTAGAGTCACACTAAGATATTTTATATTGTTTGTGACTATTGTGAAGGGTGTCATTTTTGTAATTTCTTTCTCAGCCTGTTTATCCTTTGAGCAGAGGAAGGTAGTGCCTGTCTTTGTCTCTGAGGTGTGTTTCCAGTATGCAGCAAAATGCTGGGCCCTGTTTGCATATCTATGTCTTTTTATTGGTGAATTGTGTCCATTGATGTTAAGAGATACTAAGGAATAGCATCATGTTAATCATATTAAGGATTGTTGCATCATGTTATTTTTGTTGTTAGAGGTGGAATTATGTTTGTGTGGCTATCTTCTTTTGGGTTTGATGGAAGAAGATTATTTTTCTTGCTCTTTCTATGGTACAATTTCCCTCCTTGTGTTTACATCTATTATTTTTTGTAGGACTGGATTTGTGGAAATATATTGTGTAAATTTGTTTTTGTCATGGAGTATCTTGGTTTCTCTGTCTATGGAAAATTGAGAGTTTTGCTGGGTATAGTGGCCTGGACTGGCATTTGTGTGCTCTTAGGGTCTGTATGACATCTGCCCAGGACCTTCTAGCTTTCATAGTCTTTGGTGAGAAGTGTGGTGTAATTCTGATAGGTCTGCCTTTATATGTCACTTGACCTTTTTCCCTTACTGCTTTTAATATTCTTTCTTTGTTTTGTGCATTTGGTTTTTTGACTATCATGTGACAGAAGGAATTTCTTTTCTGGTCCAATCTATTTGGAGTTCTGTAGGCTTCTTGTATAATTATGGGTATCTCTTTCTTCAGGTTGGGGAAGTTTTCTTCTATAATTTTGTTGAAGATATTTTCTGGCACTTTAAGTTGGGAATCTTCACTCTCTTCTATATCTATTTTCCTTAGGTTTGTCCTGGATTTCCTGGATGTTTTGGGTTAGGAGCTTTTTGCATTTTGCACTTTCTTTGACTGTTGTGTCAATGTTTTCTCTGGTATGTATTTTCTATACCTGAGATTTTTTTCTTCTATCTCTTGCATTCTGTTGGTGATACTTTCATCTATGACTCCTGATCGATTTCCTAGGTTTTCTATCTCCAGGGTTGTCTTTCTTTGGGATTTCTTTATTGTTTATTTTTCCAGTTTTAGATCCTAGATGGATTTGTTCAATTCCTTCTCCTGTTTTGTTGTGTTCTCCTGTAATTTTTAAAGGGATTTTTGCGTCTCCACTTTAAGGGTTTCAAGGTGTTTACTTGTGTTCTCCTGTATTTCTTTAAGGAAGTTATTTATATCCTTCTTAAAGTCCTCTATCATCATCATGAGCTGTGATTTTATATCAGATTCTTGCTTTTCTGGTGTGTTGGGGTATCTGGGGCTTGCTGTAGTGGGAAGACTTTTTTTTTTTGATGATATCAAGTAGCCTTGGTTTCTGTTGCTTATGTTCTTGCCCTTACTTCTTGCTATCTGGTTATCTGTGGTCTTAGCTGGTCTTGTTGGCTCTGACTGTGGCTTGTTCCTCTTGTAAGCCTGTGTGTCATCACTTTTGGAACCCAGTTCTCTCCAGGAGGAATTTGGGTATGGAGAGCTGTGGCACAGAGTTAGCTCAGAGACACAGAGGGAAACTGGAAGGTTCCTGTCCCTGGCTGTTCCTTGGCTCCTTTTTCCTGATGGCTCTGGGCAGGTCCCTCTTGGGCTAGGTATTTGAGCAGAAGTGGTCACCTTACCTGTGCTCTCAGGTGTGTCAGCACCTCTGGGAGACCAGCTGTCTCCATGTGGTATTTGGGTATGGAAAACTGTGGCACAGAGTTAACTCCAGGCTGCACAAGACTGAATAAATCTTTGTGTAGGGGGTTGTTCTAATGCTAAGGTCCTTGACCCCAATTCTTTCTTCATTGATCAATAACATTGTCAGTGGCCAATGGCTGGGTGGAAGAGGCAGGACTTCCAGGATCCTGTAGGCTATTTAAGGGAGGTGCTCTTGTCACTTATCCCTTCTCTAGCCGTTCATGCCCTCCAGGTGGACTGCCTGTCAGATGGTGAGGCTGGATCTTCAGGGCACAGTGCTCCTTGCTCTGTTGTGAAGCAGAGTAGGTGCTGGAGATTCTGTGCCTCTGCCAAGATCTGAGAGGGAAGATCATTTTCTTGATAGGTACTGTTTACCAAAGTTAAATGAACATCAGATTAAGAATTTAAATAAACTTATAACCTCTGGTGAAATGGAAGCTGTCATTAAATTCTACCTAGACACAAAACAAAATAAAAAACAAAAACCAACCAAACAAACAAACAAATCACCCAACAAGGCAACAGAGCCAGATTTTTTTTATTGGTTATTTTATTTATTTACTTTCCAAATGTCTACTTCCTGGTTTCCCCTCTGCAACCCCTTATCCCATCCCTCCTCCTCCTGCCTCTATGAGGGTGCTCCCCCTTCCACTCCTATGTCACTACTCTAGCACCCTGCTATGATGGGGAATCAAGCTTCTATAGGACCAAGGGCCTCCCCTCCCTTTGATGCCAGATAAGGCCATCCTCTGGTACATATGCAGCTGGAGCCATGGGTCTCTCCTTGCTCTTTGGTTGGTGGTTTAGTCCCTGGGAGATCTGGGGGATCCAGTTAGTTGATATTGTTGTTCTTCCTATGGGGTTGCAATCTCCCTCAGCTCTTTCAGTCCTTCCCCTACCTCTTCCATTGCAGTCCCTGTGCTCAATATGATGGTTGTCTGCAAGCAGCCACATCTATATTGGTCAGGCTCTGGCAGAGCCTCTCAGGGGATACCAGGCTTCTATCAGCAAGTACTTCTTGGCATCAGCAATAGTGTCCGGGTTTGGTGTTTGCAGATAGGATGAATCCCTAGGTGAGGCAGTCTTTTGATATCCTTTCCTTCAGTCTCTTCTCCACTCTTTGTTTCCTTTAGACCAGAACCATTCTGGGTTAACATTTTTGAGATGGATGGGTGGCCTCATTCTTCAACCAGGGGCCATGCCTATTTCCTGGATATGATGTCTACAGGTTCTATCTTGCCTTTGTTGGGTATTTCTGCTAATGCCATCCCCAATTGGGTCCTGGGAACCTCTTGTTTCCCTGGCATCTGGAACTTTTTAGTGGCTATCTCCAGTTTCCCATCCCCCACTGCTTTAGTGAATAATTCTAACATATTTTTGAAGAAGAGTTAGTGTCCATACTATTCATGTGATTCCAGAAAATTGAAACAGAAGGAACATGGTCCAACTCATTTTATGAGGCCACAGTTACCCTGATACACAAAACGCATAATGACTTAACAAAGAGAATTACAGACCTATTTCTTTTATGAACATGGAAGCCAAAAAAGTAATAAAATACTTTTAAATTGATTCCAAGAACATATAAAAATATTTATCTATTTTAATCAGATAGTCTTCAGTCCAGAGATGCAGGGATGGTTCAATATATGAAAATCAGTAAATGTAATTCACCACATGAATAAAACAGAAACCACATGATCCTTTCATTAGATTCAGAACAGGCCTATGACAAAATTCCAACACCCCTTCATAATAAAAGTTGTGGAGAGATTATGGATACTTGTACATGAAAAGATATTTACAGGAAGCCAATAGACAATATCTAATTAAATGGAGAGAAACTCAAAGCAATTCTACTAAAATTAGGAACAAGACAAGGTTCTCCACTCTCTCCATATCTATTCAATTTAGTACTTGAAATTTTAGCTAGAGCAGTAAGACATTTGAAGGAGATTAAGGGGATACAAACTGGAAAGGAACAAGTCAAGATATCACTATTTGTAGATTATATAATAATTCACATAAATGACGTGAAAAGTTCCATTAGGGAATTACTACATCTGATAAACATTTTTAGCGAAGTGGCTAGGACTATGATTTAAAAAAAAATCAGTAGCTCTTCATATGAACAAACGACAAACAGACTGAGAAAGAAATCAGAGAAACAACAGCCTTCAAAGAATCCTCAATAATATAAAATATCTTGTGATAACTAAGAAAGTAATAAAAATTTCTATGATATAAAATCCAAGTCTTTGAAGAAAGAAATTGAAGAAAATATCAGAAGATGGAAAGAACTCACACACTCACGAATAGCTGGAATTTACAGTAAAGATGGCCATCCTACCAAAAGCAATCTACAGATTCAATTTAGTCCCCATCAATACAATACATGATACAATATAAACCTTGAAGGGAAATTTTCAACTTCATATAAAAACAGACAAACAAACAAGCAAACAGGATAGCTAATGCAACCCTGAATAATAAAAATAAAAAACCTGCTGGAGGTCTCACCATTCCCAATTTCAAGTTGTACTACAGAGCTACAGTAATATAGATCACATGGTATCGGCATAAAAACAGACAGATTGATCAATGAAATTGAATTGAAGACATAGACACCAATCCACATGCCTTTGGACACCGGAATTTTGATAAAAAAAAAAAAAGCCAGAAATACACAACATCTTCCAAAAACGGTGCTGGTTAAACTGGGTGTCTGCATGTAGAAGAATACAAATAAATTCATACTTATCACCCTGTGTAAAACTGAAGTCTATATGGACCAAAGCCTTCAACATAAAACCAGATACACTGAACCTGACAGAAGATAAAGTGAGGAATAGCCTCACATGGCACAAGATATGATTTTCAGACAACGTGGTAGCCTACCGAATTGGAAAAGATTTTTACCAAGTCCACTTGTAATAGAAAACTAATATCTGAAATATATAAAGAACCCAAGAAACTAGATCTCAAAAAACCAAATAATCCAATTAAAAACGGGCATAGAACTAAACATAGTTCTTGACAGAGAAAATTCAAATGGCTGAGAAATAACAATGTTCAGGGAAATACAAATCAAAACTACTTTGCGATTTCATCTTATAGCAATCAGAATGGCTAAGATCAATAATTCAAGTGACAGTTCATGCTGACAAGGATGTAGACCAAGGGGAACACTCCTCCATCACTGGTGGGAGTGCAAACTTGTATAGGTACTATAGAAATCAATGTGGTGGTTCTTAAGAAAGCTGGGAATTGATCTACCTCAAGACCCAGCTATCCTCTTCTTGGACATATATCCAAAGGGTGCTCCATCCTACCACAAGGACACGTGTTTAGCCATGTTCATTGCAGCTTTAGTCATAATAGCTGAAATTAGAAGCAACATAGATGTCCCTCAATGGTAGGATGAATAAAGAAAGTTTGGTACATTTATATAATGGAGTATTACAAAGCTGTTGGGCTGGAGAGATGGCTCGGTGGTTAAGAGCACTGACTGCTTTTCTGAAGGTCCTGAGTTCAAATCCCAGCAACCACATGGTGGCTCACAACTATCCATAATGAGATATGATGCCCTCTTCTGGGATGTCTGAAGACAGCTACACTGTACTTACATATAATAGATAGATAGATAGATAGATAGATAGATAGATAGATAGATAGATAAATCTTTTTTAAAAATGACATCATGAAATTTGTTGACAAATAGATGGAACTAAAAAAATTATTCTGATTGAGTTAACCAAGATCTAGAAAAATAAATATAGCATGCATTTAATTATAAATGGATATTATCCATTAAATAAATGATGAATAAACTACAATCTGTAGTCCCAGAGAAATTATTTAAAGAGGAGGGCTCTAGAGGGGGACATATGGATCTCCCTGGGAGGAGGAAGTAGAATAGATTTTATGGGCAGAGTGGGAGAAGATGAGTAATGGAAACGGGGTAAATCAATATGGGGTGCTGAGTAGAGGGAGAAAGTATAGGGAGAGACAGCAGAAGTTGGTGGTGAAGGGCCTTTTAGGGGGTGCTGTGGAAACCTAGAGCAGTGAAAACTGATGAAATGCATGAAGGTGATGCAAATGAGAACCCCTAGTAATGGGGGTGGGGCATGGAGTCTCAACTGGCCATCTCTTATTGCCAGGCAAGCTTTTCAGTGACATGACTGGATTTTATTCAGTTGAGTTATTGGTCAAGGGGATCCCATGAATATACCAAACAACTGGCTCTTGCTAAGACACAGTTGCTCTCTGCAAACTGACAGCAGGACTCTATTGCCAATGACAATATCCACAGAACTCATTGAACATGGAGAAGGCATGCTGGTGCCTACATGAAAACTTCACTCCTACATTCTAGAGTCTTTGCTGTGGGAAGATATTCTTCAGGATATTGAAAGATAAACATGGGCAGCAACTCAGCCACAAAACGTTTGACCTAAAATCTGTCCTACCTGCAAAATATGATAGGGCAATGGTGGCACAGAACTCATGCAAGTAGCCAACCAATGTTTGATTTTACCTATGGCACACTACATGAGAAGGAACCCATACCAGACACTGCTAGGGTAACCATAAACCAGAGTCTATATAGCACAGAGACATAGGGTAAAACCAAACACTACTGGTAAAGAATGATCAAAAAATTACTCCTAATGACAATCTGTTATACTTGTAGATCAATGACTTATGCAATCATCATCAGGATGTCTTTTTGTTGTAGTCGATGGGAACACATGCAGAGCTCAACACTCCCCCCACCTCCCACCCTGACCCCCCAGAGAGAGAGAGAGAGAGAGAGAGAGAGAGAGAGAGAGAGAGAGAGTAAGAGCCAGAGGGGATGGAAGACACTAGGAGAACAATACCCCATGGGTCATCTAAGGAAGGCACATAAGAATGCACAGAGCTTGAAGAAATAAGCACAGGACCACCATCAGCGTGCACCAGGTCCTCTGAGTATATATTACACTTTAGCATATTTTTTCTACTGAGGATTTTTTTTTTTACTTTTTATTGTTTCTTTGTGAATTCCACATCATGCACACCCATCTCACTCATCTCTCTATCCTCCCCTTCTTCCCAAGCAATTCTCCAAACAAAGAGAAGAGGGGAAAAAAGAATGAAAACAAACAGAACATCTCACCATGGAAGCTGTAGTGTGTCACACTGTCCCCCCCCCCCCCCCCCAGGATACCCTTTTGTCCACACATCTTTACTTGCAAATGTTCAATGTTGCAGTGAATTATTGGTCTGGTTTGGGGCTTCTGGCTTTTACTATGCTATTAATACTGTATCCTCACCTGAACTCCTCTAGGATCTCCTGTTGTCGCCTTGTGTCATGCAGATCCTGCAGCTTTGGATCTTCAGGACTGGCTACTTCACACACTTCAGCAGTTCCTAGAAGGGGTAGATGTTTGGCTGGGCCAACTCAAAGCCCTGGATCTGGCCTGTGTGGTGACTGAGTTGGTCAGTTTGCCAGCTTTTCCACACTGAGCTCTCCTGCACTGCCTGGGCGACCTTACCCAATGCTCCAGCCACCAAGGGGCATGTACAGCTCTTCAGCTCTCATGACCCTAGGTCAGGCTCACCCACAACCACACTACCAGGGCCAGCTCCACTATACTGTCCAGACAAGGTGCAGAGCCTGCTCTCCCAAGTGCCACAGCCGGCAATGGTGGGGCCAACCCTCTTGCCTGCCACAGGTGATAAGGCCTGAAGCCGGAAGAGGGTATCTCTCCCTCACCCAAGAGATACACCTTAGTCTTTTTGTCAGGCTCCTTACTCTAATAATGAGTGGGTCTCTGACTCTTGTGCCAGCTCTTGAGATTCTTTTTCTCTTGTTGGGTTTCTGTGTCCAACTTTGCTACATTTAATATATGGCAAGCGCTTTCTTGAGAATACTTGATCCTAACTCCATATTTACAAAATGAACGATGCTCTTTCATCCTAGCATGTGTCAGCTCCCACTATTTTCTGTGAACTTTTAGGAATTCCAATCTTAGTTTAACCTTTCTGTTGCTGTGATAAAACACAATGACCATGGCAACTCATCAAAGAAAGCACTGAGTTGGGCTTATAGTTTCAGAGGGTCAGAGTCCACAATGATATGGAGAGCAGAGAGCTCACATGAAGGCTTAGATTTTTCAAAACCTACTTTGATAAGGATTCTCAAATGATTCCACTCCCCCTCTATCCCGCTGTCCAAAGGTAGGGGAGAAAAGATGGTAAATAGGAGAAAGGGATGTGAACCTGTTTAGAAGTAGTTCTTTGGGGTGATTCCAATCTCCATTGTCAGGATACCAGCAGTCCAGTTTGGTAGTGTCAGGATACCAAACATGAATCAACAGTGGTGGCATGATCCAGCAGAAACAGCCAGGCCTCTGCTGAATTGGCACAAGTCATAACCAGCTGGGATTGTCAGGAGAAGTTCTCTGCAATGCCTCTCTCAACAAAGTGACGATTAACAAAGATGAGAGACTAGCGACGTGTTGCAAGGCTAGCTATGCAAGCCCCTAATCACTGTTCATCGAGTTCCATTTATACTCTTTCCCAAAAATCACTTGTCCTTTCATGGATCTTGCCTCAGCAAAACACCACATGAGTCTGTATCACATGATACAAACGGAAATTTCCACTTCACTCACATCTTACCTCAAACCAAGAAGCAGAGAGGAAATAACTGGGGATGAAACCTCAAAACCCACCTTCAGTGACACACCTCTTCCAACAAGGCCACACCTTCTTGTTTTTTCCAAACAATTCCACCAGTTGGGGATCAAGTGTTCAAACATATGAGCCTATGCAGGTCATTCAAATTCAAACTACCACAAGCCTTATGGTCACACTTGCTATTATGGTTCCTAAAGGTCACAGTTAATCCTTTAGACTACATAATGAAATTATAAGGTCTTTTGCTGTGAACTACCTAAAGTAGCTCTGTTTGCTAAAACTGTAACATCAGTCATGTTTATATTTATAGATTACGTAGTAGCTATATTAAAAAGAAAACAGAATGAAATTAATTTTTGTGACAAATTTTATTTAAAGAACACATCTAAAATGCTAGCTTTAAATAGTTAGTATAATATTTTTATGTCTTAAAAGTCTGCTGTGTATTTAAGTATTATAGCTTTTATTTCCCCAATTTTAGGAACCTAATATCTACCTGAAGTTAGTGGCTGCCATGTGGTCTGATACATAGAAGTGTGTGTATTGGACACTGAAGAGCTAGTATGGCCCTCCACAGTTTGCCTCTTTGTTTTGCATTGTTCATTACCAGATGCTATTGAGTTAATGCCCAGTGAAGGATTTCTTCAATCCACGAGACATGACTCTGGCATAACTCAAGACTATGGGTTCTGATTTTTATATAGTTCTTACACAGAATTGTGGAACTTTGGATTCAACAATATGGTGACATTTTAACACACATGCAAATATACACATACACCCTTAAATGAATGCTTAAGTTATCAATAAACAGTTATATCTTCAAAATTAGATCATAGGTAATGTGCTTATCTAAAATGGTCCTATATCTTTTACAGATTGACAAAAAGTAATGAAAAAATTGATTACCCTTACGTATGACTTAAGAGAGGAACAGAAGTAGCTCTGCTGACAAAAACATTTGAATTTTTACATCTTAATTTCTTATGTTAGCAGAAAACACTTTTGGGGCTGTAACAAAAACCAGAAGGCTTTAATCAACAAAAATCCCAAATTAGTGGGTAAAGATAATATAGCAAATGATCTGAGGACAAAGTTTACCCACTTGTAGAGCCATAACATTATACAATTAGATTTTTCATTTACTACTCTATCTGTGTGGGCCTGGGAGACATGTTTCTTTCTCAGACATTGGCAGTAGAGTAAGGAATCAGAGAGCTATTGGAGAGTGTAGTCTTAAATAGTATATTTTAATTTGTAATATTTAAAGCATATTCATGAATGTGACCGAAAGTTATGTAAATATATTTTAGTATACTATATTCTAATAGAAAAAATGATAAAATAGTCAAAATGTCTATTAATATAGAATGAGCTAAATAAACCATGATCTATTGGTACAGTAGATCACTCTATATTTCTTTAAAACTGAGACATCTCTAATATCTTTACATAAAACCCACTCTAGGATATATT
>LR753320.1:2148389-2201409 GCA_902729485.2 Mus minutoides | reverse complement strand
ACCTTGAGCTCGGAGAACTCTCTGTCTTAATCTTCTGGAATCCATAGCCGGTATGCTATCAAGACCTCCATACCAAGATCCAGATCAGAGACTTCTATATCCAAGTCTCCAGGTTAGGGTCACTGGTGAGCCTTCCAAATCTGGATTGTAGCTCATTCCAAATATAGTCAAGTTGACAACCAGGAATAGCCACTACATTGTTTATATAGAAATATAACATACATTGATGTCAGCTATGGAACTGCAAGCACTTGCTGCTCACTTTTAAAAAATATAGTTTTATTGGTACACAGCCTCTCCATTTTTTAAAAACACAGATCTATCTATGTGAGTTATGGCTGCTTTTATAGAAAACATTTATTATCTGTCTCTGTAGAAAAAATTCTGCTGGGCTCTACTTGCTATTATTTGTGTAATGTTAGTTAAGACAGCATCTAAAGCAATGAGAACATTGAACTCCAGATATACCATTTTACTTTTGTAAACCTGAGAGTATTCTTGATAGTATGTTAATAAAATCCTCTGTCTTTAAGGGAGTTAAAATAAAAATCAAGGATAAATTTTTACATGCTTTAAAAAAATGTTTTATTGCTTCACTATTTTCCCTTTTAGTAAAAAAATAAACTGTTTAAAAGTTTTAAACATCTATATAATGAGATATATCAAATATACCTTTCCCTCTCTCTTCTTTAACTCCTCCAATGTCCAACATTTTTCCCTTCCAATTTCATACAGGGTTCTTAGAGCTCGATAAGTTCCTTGGGTGCTGTCAGGAAGGGTATGGGTGTAGGGCCATCTGCTGCAGCATGGGCAGTCTATCAGGTGTCACATCCCTGAAGGAAACTTAGACATTCCCTCCCACAGTAGACATAAACTGCCACCAGTTCCTCAACTAGGGGTGGGACTTCATAATCTCCTTCCCATCCCAGGTTGGATTTTACTTAACTTGATCTTATGTAGATCTTTTGTGTGCAATGAGGTCTGTGAGTTCAAGTATACAGCACCACTGTCACATCTAGAAAACTCGGCTTTGTTGCAGTCATCCACTACCTTTAGCTCTTATAATCTTCTCCCCCTCAACCCCCTTTGCACAAGGATCCTTGAGCCTTAGGAAGAGGGATGTGTGATACAGATGTTCCATTTAGGGTTAAGCGCTCCACAATCTTTTATTCCATGCTTCTTGACCAGTTGTGGGTTTCTATATTATTAATCACCATCCACTGCAAAACAAGTTTCTCTGATGAGTGTTGAGAGATTCACTAATCTATGGGCATAAAGAAAAATATACAGAGGGCAATTTGATACTGTGCCCATTTAACATAATAGTAATAATCACTACCACTACCACCACCACCACCATCACCACCACCACCACCACCACCACCACCATCACCACCACCACCACCGCCATCACCTATGGGCTACCCATACATGA
Organism: Mus minutoides; assembly: GCA_902729485.2. NCBI lineage: Eukaryota > Metazoa > Chordata > Mammalia > Rodentia > Muridae > Mus > Mus minutoides. The sequence goes on along the minus strand of LR753320.1, from coordinate 2,199,974 downwards.
CTTTGTGGCTCAGTTTACACTAGCAGGCATGAGTTCTATCTTATGAAGAAGGCCATAAATCCTGCTAGAAAGTCTTTAGTTACTTCTGTATCGCTTGTGCCATTGTTGTACCAAAGGACATACCTAGCCAGGCAAGCCACTATTGAACCTTATGGTTGGCTATGATTGTTCATTACTTTTCTCCTTGAGCAGTGTGCACTGCACTTCCCAGCCCTCCGAAAACGAGCCAGTAGAGCCAGTAGCTTGGTACCATCTGGAATTCCTCCACTTGAGCATCCCAAATAGTATTTCTTAGCCATTTGTATTTCTTCTTTTGAGAACTTGGTTTGAGAACTCCATGCCCTAGTTTTAATTTCTTAAATCAGAGTTTGGGTTTTTAGTTCTTTGTGTATTTATTCTAAACACTAATACTCTGTTAGAGTATATCTGTTAAGATTTCATTTTTACTGTCCTGTAGGTTTTTTCATTGGCTGGAGTGTGTCCTTTGTTTTACAGAACCTTTCTAGTTTCATGAGATTTCCATTTATCAATTGGTCTTAATTCCTGTGCTACGAAAGTCCTATTCAGGAAGTCATGACATGTGAATATATGTCGAGTTGTACACCCTACTTTCTCCTCTAACAGATTCTGTGTACTTTAAGGGCTGGTTAGTTGTATCACCTTGACAAATTTATAATATATGGGTAGAGGGAAACCTCATTTGATGAATTACCCTGATTAGATTATTCTGTGGGCATATGTATTGGATATTTTCTTGTTTAATGATTGAGCTGGAAGGGGCAAGAAGCCCATTGTAGGTAGTGCCACCCTTGGGCAGGTGGTCATGGGCTGTATAAGAAAGCAAGCTTTGAAAGCCTGTGAGACCAAGACAGGGAGCAGCACTCGTCCATGGCCTTGCTTCTGTTCTTGTTTCCAGGTTTCGGCCTGAATTCCCTGCCTTGATTCCCCTTTCTGATGAACTATAAACAGTAATTTAAAATAATTTCTTTCTTCCACAAAGTTGCTTTTGTTTGTGGTGTTTATCCCAGCAATGGAAAACAAAGTAGGGCACTTCTACAGGGTTTTTAAAAACAAGATCAATTTCCTTTTTTTCCCTATGACTGTCACATAAGAAAATAAATTGTAAAGTTGGAAATTTAGTCAACAGATTAATTATTTTGTATACTAAATAAGGAGCCCCCCCGCCCCTCCCCCCGTTATGAACTGGTTACTGTAACAAAATGTGTTTCCTGGAGGGGGAAGGAGGGGCAGATTGAGTTACTGGCAAGAGTGTAACTAGCATTCCAACATATATAGGAAAAAGACCAGTTCAGAGTGTGAGAGCCAGTGCTCACACCGGGGTGGAGTAAGCTCCACCCTTGTTTGTCACTGTGTGACTTGGATTTGAATGTATGAGCATGCTTTGGGGGGTGAACACCCATATACAGAGAGTCTACTTGGAGTTTGCTGAATCACCTTGTCTGGACATCTAAGTAATATTATAACAATTAATATTACCACAGTGGCTGTTTTTCTTTATCCTAGCTAGTTCCACAGTAACGACACAGAGAGACCAAGATTTATTTAATCAAGCTTTACTGTAATACCTGAGCAGTCATTTTTCTATTTTAATCCTCTAAGCTAATCTGGCTCCCTCCCAGCCCAAATCCCCAAGATCCTTGCATTTTAGTATTGGTCTGGCTCTCTGGAGTCCAGATGTATTTTCTCGTGATGTCTCTTCTTGCCCTCCTCATGGCTCAAGCTGCCTTACTCTTCTCTCTCTCCTTCCCCTGGCTGGCATAAGTCCTGCCCTATTCTCTCTTCTGCCCAGCATCAGCTTTTATTTACAAGGCAGAAAATAAATGGTAAGCATTGTTTACACAAACTAGAGACAGGAGATTCTTGACTTAAGCATTACAATGTCAGGTTCAGATTGAAACAAGATATGAGGGCAGACAAGCAGAAAAATCAGCATTTGAATAAGACAAGGATAATCTTTACGCAGTACACAAAACCACAAAAACCTTGTTAGGTTTACTCAGTTCAGATCCGGGCCTATGGAATGGGTTAGATTTAGACAATCATTGATGTGTGTGTGTGTGTGTGTGTGTGTGTGTGTGTGTGTGTGTGCGTGTGAGAGCGAGCCTGTGTGTGAGTGTGTGTGTGTGCATATGTGTGCATATGTGTGTGTGAGTGTATGAGTGTGTGTGTGTGTGAGAGTGTGTGTGCGCGTATGTGTGTGTGAGTGTGTGAGAGTGTGTGTGCGTATGTGTGTGTGTGTGTGTGTGTGTGTGTGTGTGTGTGAGCCAGGCTGTCTTCCTGCCAAAGGGTGAGCAGTCCTCAGTCCTCTCCCTCTCACAGCCCAGGTCTAGCCAGCCACACTCTGAATTTCGTGCTAATTGTTCTGATACAATGACCTGGCAAACTTTTCTTCTTAACTTAAATAACAACAGCAACAGTGATAATGGTGACCATGACAATGAGGATGGACAGAAAGGTCAACAATGACAGACAGAAGATGATGATGATGACGATGACAAAGATGACTACAACAAGGCCAACAACAATAAAAAAAAATCCCCTTTTATAAAACTTAGATCTTTACTAAAAAAAGTTATATTTATCTCCTTGACATCTTTCCCGTACTTCTGTTTCTGTATTGACTAATTCCTTGCTCACTGGGATCCTGGATGATCTGATAATCTGTTCTCCATGTGTCTCATTCCAGAACCTTTTAATATCCCACTTTTAAGTGCTTAGCTACATCTGTTTAAAACCACACCACATCAAAGAACACACATAAACATTCCTACTCGCAGACACAGTCCTTGTGTATCTGAGGGTGTCTCCTTCAGTGATGACAGTGGTAAATCTTCCCCAGCATAGGCTCCCATGACCCCTGTGAAGCTAGACATGCTGTTCTTTCATGCATGGTTCTGCTTCAAGCTGTTCCTGACTCAAACGCACCCAACACTTGCTACTCAGAAAACACCTCCCATTCTACCACATTTGTCTCTGGCTCCCTGGAGGGATCAGTATCCTCTCTTCTTCAATGCTCAACATTTTATTCTTGAAGCTCTCGGTGTTTATTGTAGTTAAGTGATTCATTTTTGTGTTAGACTTACTCCTTGATCACAAATTGCACCTCAGTTATTTCTAACACCATATGCTTTGAACAGCAGGAAGCACAGGATGATTCTACACAAAAGGAGATTGAATGAAGGTTCTGGTCCTTAAGAGTTTAAAGTTGGGTTTCGTAAGTGTTGAGGAGATTATGGCAATAAATTCACTCCATAGCTGATAGTTACTATGCACCTCCTATGTGACACATCTGACCTGACGCTTGGCACACATTAAGGAACAGAACCCAAAAGGTTTGTACTTTTTTTTAGTGATGAGATACAGGCAGTGAATTCTAGGCGATTATAGGCAGCTCTTCTAATTCTAGTGTTCTATAGAGTTACCAAACCAAAAAGTAGAGCCAGATGAAGGAGAGCTGGTGTCGGGGTGGACAACTCCTGTCCTCTCGCTAAGGATTTGCCTGGGGTCCACAGACACCCAAGTTTGAGCCACTCAGTCTGAGTATTCATGTAAGTGTGAGGCCAGTGACCTAAGATGCCGACTATTCTGAGTATCCCTATTCAGTAGATTAGGAAATAAAAACAAATTTGTTGCCTAAGCTGATTAAATACACAGGTCCATACCTGGTGCTTGGCCTTGGATTTGAACCCAGGTAGTCTAAGCTAAAAATATAGGTTCTTAAACAGTACTTTGTTCTCTAGGGCATGTGATAAGGCCCCTGAATTGTCCCTCAGTTTTTAAATATCTAGTGTAGAAATCTTTTTGAAGGCAAATTCATTGAAAATAAAGACTCTTTTCACAGCCAGGGGGCAGCAAATGATTGGTTTCGAATAGTCACAGTTTTATAGGATGATTAAAAAAAAAAATCCTGCAAACCTGTTTAATTATAGTAAATAATGTTCCCAAGTAAGATTCAACTTATATCTTCCTCATTATTTTTTCATTTCTTTCATGCTAATATAAACATTTAAAACTATTGCTTTACAGCACTATTTACTGTAAACAATAAACCTACTATTTACAGTTTATTATTTACTGTAAACATTAGGATTATTACTTACTTTAAACAATAGGTTTATTATTTACTGGAAATAATAGATTTATTATTTACAGTAATAAATTTACTTATCATTTCAATAAAAATATTGATCTAAATATCAACATTATTGATATCTTTCCACTTTGATTTAATATATCTTAAGATGTCAGGATGTGTACATTTTTTGATTTTTACTTTACTTTTTCAAATTATGCTCTCATTTTTTCCTTTTTAAAAAATATATCTTGATTACAGTTTCCCCTCCAGTTCCTCCCTCCCCTCCCCTTCCCTCCCCTCCCCTCCCCTCCCCTCCCCTCCCTTCTTCCATTCCTTCTTTGCCTTTCATTAGAAAAGAACAGGTTTCTAAGAGATAGCAACAGAACATAACAAAATAAGATATACACAAAATAAAACAAAGCCCTCACGACCAAGTTGGACAAGCAAACCAACAGAGGGAAACGAGCCCAAGAGAAGTCACAAGAATCATTTTTTAAATCTCAGTAACTTTGTTAGCATGCAAGATAATGGTTTCCATTAGGCCATATCCTTGCAGCTGTGCCCGTTACCTTTCCTGTTCCTCCTCCTCCCTCTAAGTGAGCCCCACTCTGCTTTCGTGCTGTAGAGATGTAATATGCTCATGTGTACCTTTATATCTTCCCTCAGTATCTTTCCCCTCTCTTTCTTTCTTTCTTTCTTTCTTTCTTTCTTTCTTTCACTGTCTCCTTCCACAGTTTCCCTCAACTTTCATATCTTATATCCTTTAAGAAATCTCTCTCTATATAAAATATATTTAAGTGATCAGAGATAGAAAAAGGAATAAAATTGATGTGTATTTATGTTTTTATATATTCCAGTTTATTCTTTGGAACCTTTACACATGTATATAATAAAGCATGTCTATATATACAGTCCACTGCATTCCTCTCTTCAGCTCCTCCCATAGCCTCCCCCTGCCACCTTAACTTGGAATCTTTTACTTTTTTTCTTTTTCTGATTACCCAATAAGTCCAGTTAGTGCTGCCAATATGTGTGTGGATGTTGGCCCATCTCCTGTAGTATGAGAAATCTACCAGAAGGCACATCCTTAAAGAACAATTCTCTCTTCTCAGCAGTACCAACTGCAAATAGCTCCTCAGAAAGGGGTGGGGGCTATGATCATTTCCTCCACCTCTGCTAATGTTTTACCCAGCCTGCTGAACCTTCCATGGTACCATACTATATTGCTTTTTCTTCTGAAGCAGTATGAAATCATGTTTCTATATTTCTTCTCATTGAAACAAACCACACGTGTATGCATGTATGCACTGTGCATGCACACACACATGCACACAGACACACACACACTCACACATGCAAGTGGATATGAAAACACACACACAGACACACTCGGACACACACATGTGCACACATAAAGACACACACACACATACATACACACACACACACACACACAGACATACACCAAATGTGTGCCACACACATATGCACATACACATGCATACACACACAGATACACAAATGCACACACACACCATGATTGCATATATATATATATATATATATATATATATATATATATATATATATATGCACACACAGATAAACACATGCACATACAGACACACATGCACACACACATGCATACGCCACACACATACGCACACACACACTTAGGTAAACTGAGTAGTAACCCACTTTACTAGATTACAAGCTCTGAACTTTGGAGCCTCTGCACACTTGTCTTGTCAGGGTAAGTTCCTGTCTCTGGGCCTTTGAACGTGCTCTTCTCTTTGCTAGGAGTGATTTGCTCTGATATCTGAATGACTAAACCTCTCACTTCTGTGTGTTCTTTACTCAAAAATCACATTTTCAGTGTAGGAAATCCCCCAGGCTCATATCATTTTGGATTTCTTTTCCAGGAATATTTTTCTTAGCACAAAATACATGTAGCGTTGTGCATTCTTTACTCACCATCATTATTATTTGTATAGATTCCAAGTTACCCTAGGACAGAGATTTTTGCCAGTTCTGTTTGCAACCCTGTCCACAGTGCTTAGCATGAAGTAGGAGACCAATCCATGTTTAAGGAATAAAGAAATAGATAGCAGCCTTCAATAAACACAGCAGACATGAGCCATGGTGTATAGGCATTGGATCTGAGCCTAGAACTAATGTCAAGGGAGATGAATGGGTTTCCCCCAACATACGTTTTTGAAAAGGCACTAGCAAAATTAGCTTGTATTTACCCAGATCTTTTAAGTTTATAAAAAGTCAGCCAGTTGTTCACTGGCATTAGCAAGCTTATGTGTAAACGTCCTCATCTGAACATTTCCAATCTGCTTCTACACATCAGAGGGCCTTTGACTCCTTACCTGCCAGAACAGCGATTATGCTTCAAAGACATCTGCTCAGCTCCTCATTGCGGGTTCCTCCTGTGGTGTCTACAATCACGAGCATTGGTACATATTTGTTTACATGGTGTGGCATATGGTATTGGTCAGTTCTGGCCATAGACATGTTCTGAAGATTTTCAGTAGCACTAGGCCTTACTATATGGTTTTTGCCACTGAAAATTAGATTTCTTTTCTAAGAACTGAGTGCTGAACACTCTGACAGGAGGAGTTTTGAACAAAGATGTTCAGATTCTCATCCTGCTGCAAAACTGTGCGTTCCAAAGAGACTTAGCGAGCCAAGCACTACAGTACTATTTTTCAAGAAAAGCAAGCTTGGATTTGGATAAATTTGGGGGAACTTGATGCTTGGGACAAAATTGGGAAAATGTTGGGTCTTGTGGTAGAATTTATGAAAATACAAAGTAATATGAGTTTCAATATGTTTGAGTATAAGTATTTTCTGGGAAGTGTTATGCAAAGTTTTTCATTTTGTTTTCAAGTGAAGAAGAGAACCTACGAGCAACACAAATACTCTTATAAAAGGGCACAGCTTTGCTTCTAGGGCAAGAAGACTATTGATAATTCTAATTATTTTATTCAATCAAATCGCCCCAGCTTTAATCAGAGTTATGGGTTTTGTTAAATAACATAGGAACGTGGACTTCCTTGTAAGGCGAGTCTTTATTTGAAAGGGTTATATGAGAGGGGAGGCAGATATTGCATTAGAGAAGATGCTGTGATCACAGAACTGGGAGGGGTCTCGAGAACTGGAGAGAAGGTATTTCCTTTCTAAGAGAAGTGAACCAGGTACCAAGGCACTGGCTTGGGGATGTGGGATGCAGGAGAGGTGCCTAGGGCAGTGGTGGCAGTAGAGAGCTGAGCCAGAGTGTGACTGACAGTCATTTTGTTTGATCAACAGGAAACAGAGATTGAGTTAATCACCTACCAAACAAAGACTGGCAACACAGAGGGTCTGCATGTGGCCTTGCTGGAGCGGAAGTAAACAAGGTGCAAAGGACCCTACAGTAAGTGGTTCCTTACTGCAAGCCCAGGTACAGACATCAGGGAGGCTACTTAATCCTTTGTGTCTCCAAAGGCAGAGTGCAGGTAAAATTTGCTCACTTCAAAACCTAGGATGGATTTGGAAACAAACCCTGGCCTTTTCGTTTACAAAGGGATTAAAATAACAATTTGATGGCATTATGGCTTTTGAAATTGCTCTTCAGGATTTGCGTGTGTGTGTGTGTGTGTGTGTGTGTGTGTGTGTGTGTGTGTTAATGTAAATTATAAAAAATCCACACAGGAACATAAAAGGAAGGGAGTCTTTGGCGATAGCACAGCCAGAGATGCCGTTGGCTGCTGGTTTGTATGGTAGCTGACATGCAGGGGCACTACAAATTTAGGAAGAGCAGGAGAAAAGCAATCTCCGAACTGTTGATCAACAAAAAATTAATATTCAGATAGTCTTTCTGAAAAGCAAGCAGCCAGTTCACCTTAAGCTATTTGCTTTCCAGAAAAACAAAAGACTATTTACTGAACTTTTGAGAAATTTCTTCTAAATGAAGAACAAAGATAAGACAAGGAAGTTAAAAGATACACAAAGAATTAAGGCAAAGCATCAGGTGTTTTATTTTTATATAGTGCTAAAGGGATCAGAAAACATGTTCATGATGAATCAGGTTTTGTTTTGTTTTGAATAGGAAACAAGTAACATTGAAGAGAGTAGCATAGAGAGAATTGTTAGCTTGATTTCCTTTTTTGCTGTGTATTTATATTAAAGTCTGATTTCCCTTAAAATATCTTCCCAAATGAAAACATACAATTTTATTAAAATTCTCGAAACTTTTAAATACATCAAAACCAAATAAAAGTGGACTAGGGAGAGGGAGCCTTTGGAGGCATGTGGGAAAATTCGTTCCTGAGAGAACATTCCCTGAAGAAAACTAGAAACAATTTGGTCTCCCAAATGTTTCTAACATCAGCTTCTTCTTCTCTTAAAGATAAGCAGATGAGACTTAAAAGAGTCACTGTGGTCATTTTATCTTCTCTACACCAGAAACTCCTCGACTTATGAAGGAATAAATACCAAGATACCAATGTTGGCAAAAAGTTGGGTACAGGGTCAAAGGGATGCTTCTACATCTTTAGCAGGCTAGCTAGAAAATCTGCAGAAAACACGAAGTAGCTGGCACCAGAGAAACTTTTCCTTTGGGCGGCCTCAGTTTTCAGGGAAACAATGGCTGTCGCTGGTGGCACCAGGCTGCCAAGCATCCTGCCTTTCTTTTTCTCTTCCCTTTCTGCAGAGTACTGGGGTAAGGATCCCATTCCCAGCCTCAGCTGCACAGCTCAGGTCTTCCCAGGGCACAGGGCAAAGAACGGTTTCCATTGCTATTTCATCTCCAGACAGTAGATGGCGCTGGCTTTCTGTCAAAAGAATCTTCCTGCGCGGTCTCATAGATCAAATTCTGTGCTGAACCACCTCTACTAAGGTAGGTTTGATTTTTACTTGTTTGTAATCACATATTATAGGCAGCAATTTCACAGATTTATGTAAAATACCCAAACAGAGCTTCCCCAGTTTGGGTATTTCTGTTGAAGAAATTTCTTCTTTTTTTCTTTTTCTCTTTCTGATTTTGATGCCATTTGTTGGGAAAGCTATCTCCCTGTCTTAAAGATTTTCCTTAAATTATGCCATCCTCTGTGAGGCGTCGAGAAAGAAGCTGCCTTCTGGAAAGGGATTGTAAAGAAAATGTATAAATTACAAATATCTTGTAGCTAAACTTTGGTAGTTTTTTTCAAAGAAACTTTTAAAATTGTATAACCCATTTGATTTTTATGCCTTTGAATATCTCAATTTCCCTTTAAGCCAGAAGATATCCTTTAATCTTAAAAAAGTGAGTTAAGAATTGGTTTTCTGGAGACAGTTTGCTATACTCTCTAATGCTGTCCCAATAACCCAGAGGGACCATTATACAGCAGACATACACATTTCCATAACAAACAGAACGTACTGCCATCAGAAATGTTTCCCTGCCTTGTGTAAAGATGTCAAAGGCAGGGTATGTGGAGATAGCTCAGTCAATCAAGTGCTTGCTGTACCAGCAGGTATGGCAGGAGGGTAGGTTTGATTTCCAGAGCCCATGAAGAGGTGGTAAGCTCTGCGGTGTGCGTCTGTGATCTCCACTCGAGAGGCAGACACTGGAGGGTAGCTCTGGTTCTCTGGCCTGCCAGTCTAGTCAGACTGATGAGCTAGCTTCAAGTCCAGTGAGAGATCTTGTTTCAAAAATTAAGGTGAAGAGGCAGCGAGATGGTTCAGTGGGTGAAGAACTTGCCATGCACACTTGCCAGTCTAAGTTTGTTTTCCAGGTCCCCATGTAAAGGTGGAAAGAAAGAACAAATTCACTATGTTCTTCGACCTCACACATGTGCCACGGCACATGCCCTCCCCCCACTATGGGAGTGACTGAGGAAAACATCTGACATTAACTTTTGACTTTCACACTCACATTCATACCCATATGTGCATACACACTTATAGACACAAACACACCATGCACACATACAGTATTATGTACACATAAACAAAAAATTTCAATGATGTCCTTCTTGGGAAGTGTTTTTTAAAGAATTTTCATGAAAACCAATTATGGAGAATTTGAAGAAAAATTAACACCCATAAATTCAGATTGTTTTTGCAGCTCCAGTGACTTATGTTTCCCAAATACAATTGCATTTATTTTACTAAATGTAGATTTAAAAATACAAGCTCTCTTTTGTGGAATGGAACAAAGATGGTATTTGAGCAAATGTTATTTAAAGCTAACCCCCTAAAGGTATACACTGGCACAAAGAGAGCTTCATTTATGGTTTCTAAATCCATAATTTACCTCGAAATCATGAATCATATAAGCTTTTCTAAGAAAAGTCTTCTATTTGAAAAACAATCAGCTAATTCTTGGTGTTGTTTTTAAAGAGGATAACCTACGTGTATTTAATTTATGAGATAAGTTAAATTTTAATGTGTAATTAGAATTAAAAACACTTAATGGTTGCTGATACAGTCTCTGACCTGGTGGTCTTGAAGAAGGTATAACCTTCTGGTAGCATTCACAGCGGTGTGTGTGTGTGTGTGTGTGTGTGTGTGTGAGTCCGTGTCTCCTTCTCATTCTCCAATTACCTGAATGTCACGGCGCCAGAGCACAGATCCCTCTGACCTGGTGATGGATCTGCGGAGCTGTCAATCCCAGATTTATTGCTTCATTTGGGAATGAACCGTTGCAGATCTCTCATGCCTGGCAGAGACTGTTCATCGGAGGCAAAATACAGGCCCACACCTCAAACACCTGTAAGTATGAGGTTGTTCAAGTTCTTTTTATTCTGAGTAAGGTTCAAACTTCAAAATGACAACACTAACTTATGTATTTTATCCTAGCACTGTATTTTGCTGTCTGGCAACAACCATAGCTAAACCCATGGTTTAGACTTCAAACTTACTGTAGTGAGAAATCATGTTCCTGAACCAGAATACACAAAGCAGCAGCCACAGAATCCTGCAGCACGTTAGAAGAAACACCACAAACACATTGCCAAATTATTAATTTTGTAGAAGGAAGGCTTTGCAGCAAGTCTTCCTGCAGAACCAGTACAGTACTGCATGCCTTGAAGATTGCCCCAACGAGCACACGCGGCTGTTGCTCTGTATGTCCAAGACGTCGTGACTCTTGCTAATCCATGCTTCAACTGTTTTGTAACTTAGACCTCCATAAGGAAGAACTCAGAACAATTCCTTAGAGCCAGATTCTGTTTTTTCTACCAAAGAACAAGACAGAGAAATGCAGTGTTTTACATAATGTTTTCCACTTCCCCTATTCCTCCTTCTCCATGCTGCTCATAAGCAATCATTCTTAGACAGAGTGGCTTGGCTCAGATGCTCTGTCTCCATTCCCAACCTTCCAGACATATACTATCACCCTTTCTCTAAAATTTCTTCATCTCTGTGTTTTCCATAAAAGTAGGTGGCCATTCAGAACTCTGTCCTTTCTATTTTTTTTTAAGCTATATATTAAATTCCTCTTCTAACGTGTTTTCTTTTGTATCATTAAAATAAATGCTATGTCTTTTCTATGGAAACCCCCCTTCCCTCTCCCTCCCTCCCTCCCTCCCTCCCTCCCTCCCTCCCTCCCTCATCTGTCTATCCATCTGTCCATCCATCTGTCCGTCTGTCTGTCTGTCTGTCTATGAATGGATGATATAAGCATAGAAGAGTGGCTATGCTATGTGAGTAAGGAGGCCAGAGTAAGATGGAAGGCAGGCAGGGGAGGATGGACTAGGGTAGCAAATATGACAAATGTACTATATGCATAAAAATGCCCAAGTGGGGCCTGGGGAGGTGGAAAGTCAGAAAAGTGTTCCTGAGCATAGGAGCCTGAGCTAGATCTCTAGCATTTGTGAAAAGTGTGGTGACATGCGACATATGCGTGTAACCTCAGACCTGAGGGGGAGACAGGGGGATTCCAGGGTCTGGAGGGATGCTGCTGAGAAGCCAGGGTAGCTGAATCAGTAAGTTCTGGGAGTCCTGGGTTCAGTGAGTGAGCCTGCCACAAGGAAAAGGGTGAAGAGCAGGCAAGGAAGATGTCTGATAGTGACTAGTGGTCTCCTCTACAGGTCCACACTCGTGCACGGCACTCACACACAAGACATGTATATACAGAAAAAAAAGTGATATAATGAAACACATTCTTTCGCATGCTAACTAAAATGTGAACTAAAACATTATAAAATAAACAGCAGCAGCAACTACAAAACCCAAGCCAAACTGACTAAATAACAAAAAGTGCTCTCTTCTTATATTAGATGTGACAGATCAACTCCAGTCTATCTACAGGTCAGTTTACAATTGGCTTGTCCAGAACAACAGATTTAAGACCCTATTGGCACAAAGAGTAAATGGATACTGTTGACAGGTTTTAGAAGCCCAGCCCCAGCCAGTGTGATGACTATTACAGAGTAGCTTTACTGGGAAGACACCTCTTTGCTCTCCCTGCCTCTTTCCATGTTCATTCAACTGATTTACCTCTCTTCAAAGCATCCTTGCCACAGACTCACCTCCAAACTCAATACGTCCTTTGTTCCAATGGCAGATCCCAAATGTCAGTCTCCCCAAAGCAAGCACTGGGCCATTTCTCTGTTAGAAACTGAGGACTTTCAGTACTGACCCCCCTGATACATATCCTGTGGCTTTCCTCGTGTTCTTGCCTTGACCTCATGTAACCAAATGCTGTGTCTCCAGAGTCTCAAACTTCCTAGGGTTGAGGAGAGCACTGGTCATCTCCTACCAATCACCTCCCATGTTTGTACTGTCTCCCTTGATGTATTCGGCATCAAACCAGGTTTGAGGTCATTGCTACACGCACGAGACTACAGCCCATGTTCATCTGGCTACTTCCTTCTGTACAGAGAAAGATTGTATTCGATTTGAGCATTGCTTCCTCTTCTTGGCTTTTCTTTACTGATGTTTATGTGTCAGGAGATGCACGTGTATAAGTGTACACACCAATGCCACTTAGTGTATCTAGTGAGCTGTGTAATGTTTGCTAAATTCTAGGTTTAGAATGTTTCCACTCTTCCCCAAAGCATCCTTGTACCCATTTTAATTACTTTTCTATTGGCTGACAGTTAACACATCAATGTTTTTTTTTGTTTGTTTGTTTTGCTTTTCATTTTTTTATTTGATATTTTCTTCATTTACATTTCAAATGCTATCCTGAAAGTTCCCTATACCCCCCCCCACCCTGCTCCCCCACCTGCTCACTCCCACTTCTTGGCCCTGGCGTTCCCCTGTACTGGGGCATATAAAGTTTGCTAGACCAAGGGGCCTCTCTTCCCAATGATGGCTGACCAGGCCATCTTATGCTACATATGCAGCTAGAGACATGAGCTCTGGGGGTACTAGTTAGTTCATATTGTTGTTCCACCTATAGGGTTGCAGACCCCTTCAGCTCCTTGAGTACTTTCTCCAGCTCCTCCACTGGGGGCCCTGTGTTTCATCTGATAGCTGACTGTGAGCATCCACTTCTGTGTTTTCCAGGCACTGGCATAGCCTCACAAGAGACAGCTATATCAGGGTCCTTTCAGCAAAATCTTGCTGGCATATGCAACAAAGAATTCTCAACTGAGGAATACTGAAGGGCTGAGAAGTACCTGAAAAAAATGTTCAACAGCCTTAATCATCAGGGAAATGCAAATCAAAACAACCCCGAGATTCCACATCACACCAGTCAGAATGGCTAAGATCAAAAATTCAGGTGACAGCAGATGCTGGCGAGGATGTGGAAAAAGAGGAACAGCCTCCATTGTTGGTGGGATTGCAAGCTTGCACAACCACTCTGGAAATCAGTCTAGAGGTTCATCAGAAAATTGGACATAGTACAATTGGAAGATACAGCAATACCTCTCCTGGGCATATACCCAGAAGATGGTCCAACTGGTAATAAGGACACATGCTCCACTATGTTCATAGCAGCCTTATTTATAATAGCCAGAAGCTGGAAAGAACCCAGATGTCCCTCAACAGAGGAATGGATACAGAAAATGTGGTATATTTACACAATGGCGTACTACTCAGCTATTAAAAACAATGAATTTATGAAATTCTTGGGCAAATGGATATATCTGGAGGATATCATCCTGAGTGAGGTAACCCAATCACAAAAGAAGTCACTTAATATGCACTCACTGATAAGTGGATATTAGCCCATAAGCTTAGAATACCCAAGATACAATTTGCAAAACACAAGAAAATCAAGAAGAAGGAAGACCTGTGTGGATACTTCATTCCTCCTTAGAAGAGGGAACAAAATACCCATGGAAGGAGTTACAGAAACACATCGACGTTTTAAAGCAGAAAATGCTTTAGAAAATCTCCATCCAATATCAGGACTTTTTTTTTTGTTGTTTTTGAGATGTCTTGTTATATAGCCAAGGCTGGCCTCAAATTTTTGATTCCCTTGCCTCTGATGGGATTATGGGGGTATGCCACCATACCCAGAAAATAGCATGGCTGCTGATGTTGTAGACTGCCATTGTCAACCAATTTTTGATGGATTTTTTTTAAAGATTTATTTTATTTTATTATATGTAAGTACACTGTAGCTGTCTTCAGACACTCCAGAAGAGGGAGCCAGATCTCATTACGGATGGTTGTGAGCCACCATGTGGTTGCTGGAATTTGAACTTATCACCTTCGGAAGAGCAGTTGGGTGCTCTTACCCACTGAGCCATCTCACCAACCCCCTTTCATGGATATTTTAATCCCTTATAAATTTTCTCAGAACTCATTAATAGCTAAAGCTACCTGACTGGACATTTTCATTTTAAAATTTGAATGGTAAAACTCTTATATAGAAGAATGTTTGTTTCTCATGTAATTGCAGACCCTATGTTTTTGTTGTTGACAAGGAACTTTTCAGTAGGACAAGAACTTCAGTCATCATGAATGACCAAACAGATAACTCCATTCAGTATTTATGACCATACTAAAACAATACTTTGATGAAAGACATTTGCCATTTAATGCAAGATTCTCAAATATTTTTGTGGCTATTTTCTTATATCTTTGTGGACTGATTTATGAATTGTAGGAAGGGAAGCAAGCCCTTGGAATGAGCACCACCTCTGTGCCTAGCTAAGTGGTGATCTCTAAGATGCAGTTTCCTTTATCATATGAAACATTTTAGTGCTCAGATGACCCTGGTTTGGCAACTAAAGGACAAGGATTTGTAGATGGCAAAACAGGAAGGCCATGCTTCTTAGCACACTAGACAAGCCTGTCGCCTCCTGCGCTCTGCTCAGCCCCGACTCACTTCTTATCAGTCTTCCCACACATTTGATGTTCTAATGACACTGCCTCGCTGGATTATTCTCCCCAAGCTGTTTGGTTTTCTTTCAGTGCATAATTTTTCTTTGCATGCATAGTTTTGACAATTTATTTTCCCCTCGCAAGGCTCAGGTATCTTTTCCAGAAAGCTTTTCCTTGAGCACTGCTTAGATGAAGGGTGCTTCCCCTTTTGTGCTCTTATATGAGTATACACACACACACACACACACACACACACACACACACACACACCTTTACTACTATTGCTCTCCCTATCAAGTTACCAGCATTCAATCCCTGGGGGTCCACTCTTTTCATTTACTTCCAACATGTCAGCCTCTTTAATGAATTTGGGTAGACATTACCCTTTGGTGAAAATGCATTGACAGTAGTGATAATGCCTGGATCATCTCTGGATTCTCAGTGTCTTGTAGATAGGATAT
Source organism: Mus minutoides (assembly GCA_902729485.2). Classification (NCBI taxonomy): domain Eukaryota; kingdom Metazoa; phylum Chordata; class Mammalia; order Rodentia; family Muridae; genus Mus; species Mus minutoides. The sequence continues at coordinate 2,184,164 of LR753320.1, read as the reverse complement.
TTTAAAGGAAATTAATCTTTTATTTTATATGCATGAATATTTAACCTGCAAGTATGTACCTGTACTACACGCATGCATGGTTTCTGCAGAAGTCAGAAGAGGGCATCAGATCCTCTAAAAATGGAGTTGTAGATGATGTGAGCCATCATGTGATTTCTGGGAATCAAACTCATAGCTGCAGAGTCACCTCTAGTCCCTGTAGCAGATGTTTTCTGTGGTGTTTCTGATATCCTGAATGGAACTTGACTGACTCAGTATCATTCCTTGGTTTCTTGACTAATATCTGGATTTTTTTCTTTTTTGTCTCTGTGTGTGCATTTTTGCTAAATTTTGGTCCTCTCATCTCAGTTTTATCACTCTCAATGATAATCAATGCCCTTCTAGCCTTATTAGACTGAGTTCCCACTATAGCGGGAACGATTCAAATGTCTGTAATACTGAGTTCCTCTTATAGCAGGGATAGCACATGATGTCAGCTGATTGCAAATGGCTGCCTATTGCAAATGTCTGCTTTGGTTGTATTTTGAAGTGATTTCTTTTTGGGAAAATTGACCATGAAGTGAATAAGTAATGAACAGAGGACTTCAACCAGTAAATGGTCAAGGTCAACTCCCTACTTGGCTCAACAAGTGGTGAATATTTTACTGAATTCAGAGACTGGTGAGGGAGAATTTAGTAAGGATTACCTTTCTCTTTGTGATTCAATTGACAATTACATTGATGAAGCATTGAGTGTAAGTAAAAGTGGTGATTCTAAAAGTGAATGACAGAATGTTAGAAGAGGGAGGCGGGCCGGTACCCCTCAACCAAGTGATTGGAGAGATGTTTGTGTGCTCGATGAGGGTTGGGCTAGGAACTTTGTGGCACCAAATGTGGATCTATGTTTCAGTGGGGATCATAAAGGACCAATAAATATTCCAGGTCATATCACTGAAGAAAGCACGAGTATAGATTTTCTCCCTCTGTTTATCAGGGACGTCTTCTGGCAGAATTTGACAGAAAAGACAAATTTACATGCCCATCAAATGCATGCAGAAAAGCCACTACTATTATCTCAAGAACATCAGGGATGCTTCTGTTGATAAAATGAAAACTTTTACTGGGCTCAGGATATACATGGCATACTCATGTATAAAACCAAGCTATTGGAATTACTGGTCAAGTGAAGGAATTGACTTTCTTGCATGTGGTTTACGAGTAGGATGTAAACGTTGATAAAACAGACACAAACACTGAATGTTGGTGTTAGAAGCTAGGTAGGCCTTTTTTCTACAATCTCTTTAAGTTTCATCTAAATCTAACCACTGTTATGCATATTATGAATAGTTTTCTAAAGTATCAACATTTTTCAAAATTTTGCTCAGAAAGCCAGACAGGGGGCTTAATTATACTCAAGGGCTCAGGTCTGGTAGGGCTAGAATCTTATGAGTATAAAATGCAATTTCACAACATGTTACAGAAGTGAATCAGGTCTGATTTTGAGATTAAAAAAAACCCAGCTTGGGTTAGATTAAATATGTGGGAAGATGGAAGAGAAAGAAAGCGCTTGTGTCATAAGTGTGAAGAGTTGAGTTTGGATCTCTAGCCATTGCAGAAAGAACAGGGTATAGTGTTAAGCATATGATTTCCAGCAGAGAGATGGAAGCAGGACAGTCCTGGAGGCTGGTCAGCCAGCCTAGCCAATTGCTGACCTCCATGTGCAGTGAGAAACCCTATCGCAGAAAATAAAGTGGAAAGTAATAGAGGAAGACACTTGCTATCTACCTTTGGCCTCCACACATACAGGGACACATGTACCTACTACACACACATGTATCCATGCACACACACACACACACACACACACACACACACACACACAAATTGGAGATAACGGGGTCTCTTTGGTATTTCCACCTCTTTCTTCCCTCTCCAGTCACTCTCTTCCTTCTTCAAGTCATCTCCTTATGTATCTTAGGCAGGTCTTGAACTCACTTCACTGAGCTTGTGCCTCAGCCTTCTGAGTGGTGGAATTACAGTTCCAAATCATCATATACCACCATGTGGTACTTATTAGATGAACCACATTGGCCTTGGGCCAAAATACTTCTATGAAGCTTTAATATAAAGCTGATACTACCTCTTCAAATAGAAGATTGGCTGACCAATCTTTTCCAAGTTACAGAAAAATATTATTACAGAATTATCATTTTCATTTATTAGTAATTATTATATTCTGGTTTTTATCTATTATACTTAAACAATCTATTGAAGAAATGCACAAGAAATTGTAGTTTGCGTTTTATAGCCAGGAAGATTAGGTTTCAGAGAGGGTAAGTGCGTTGCACAAAGTCAAACAGCTATGAGCTACATAGCATTCAAGTTCAGTGATGTCTGGCTCAAAGCCCTTATCTTGTGTGTCTAGTCTCAGAGCCTTCTGAAAAGGCAATCTCTGGAGGAATGTGAGTGAGGAGCAGAGAGTGAGTAGCTCTAGCTAGGTGGCACTTGGAAAGGTTAGACTTGAAATCAGGCCACACCTATGCTAGGTTGGTGGAGTAGCTAGCAAGAAGGCTTGGATCATTCCTGAATTTCTAGTATTTGACAGGTAGGAGATATTTATATGGGTTTGCTGGAGGGAGAAGACAAGATCCTAAGACTGTGAAAAGGATTCTGGGAAGAAATATGAGTTTCTGCCAAGGGGGTGTACTTAGGCCCCAACAGAAAATATTTGGCATTATTGTGCACCATATGAAACAGGAAACTATGTGTAGAGGATAACTTTCCCAGCCTCTAAGGATTTTTTTCTTCCTAGAAAGAAATTTGAAAGTGAAAACCAGAGAAATTATAGTTCACAAGAAATTAAAGTTAAGAAAACGTATGTATAGACTGTCAGAGAAATAAAGCAGATTAAGAAAGAATTGCAGCAGCACTGATGTTGCTCAGTGGATAGTTTTTCTGTGCAGGTGCTAGAGGGTCTTGGAGAAACTATTCATTTCAAACTATTTTAAGGCCTTAAATTACATATCCCAGGAACGACTTTTCCAAGAAAATCCATTTAGTTTGATTTTACCGTAAAGAGAAAATCTTGTTTATTGTATGGATGCCTGTCAATTAAAAAGCCTATGGGCTATGACTTAGGCATGAAATAGAGGCGGGACATCCAGGAGAGAGAAAGGATTCCGAGATAGAGCCAGTTGGGAAGATGGTACCTGAACATAGGTAAACAGTGACGTGGCAGAATGTAGGCTAGAATAAATGGAACATTTTAAGCTGTATTTAGTCAGAGAAGAGCCTAGCTATATGGCCAAGGTATTTGTAAATGGATTTTGAGCCTGAGTCTTATTTCTGGGAGCATGGGGCTGGGAAGAAAAACCAGGACCTAACTTCTACATTTTACCTTTAATATTTAAAAGACTTGCAATCATCGTTCTCTTGCATTTTTATTTCAGGCCCTTTGCCCATTTTCAGTTGCTAATAGCACAATACCACAGACTGGGTAAAAGAACTAGACATTTACTTTAGCTCAAGTCTGGTCCAGGATTGATGTCTGATGATAGGCTTTTTGCTAGCAGAGTCTTCAGATAGCTGAGCACCACATGGCAAGAGATGTGTGTGTGTGTGTGTGTGTGTGTGTGTACCGCATATCAATTTTCTCTTTATAAAGCTACCAGTAGTCAATTATGATGCTTTGTTCTGATGACCTAATCTAATCCTAAGTACATTCTAAGCAGAGTAGTTGATTTATGTTTCCAACCTCTTAGTCTCTCAAAATGGGATTAATCTTAAACATGGTTTTCTGAGTGCTCAGGTTATATCACAACCCGTTTTTTTTTTTTAATCAACATTTAATGAATTTTTGAGATTAGGATCAAATCAGGTTCTTGATGTTGCTTCCAGTACTTCAAGGCACCAACTATGGCTGGGACTGATGACTGGAGTCTGCTGTGTCAAATATCTGCTGCTGTTGGGTCTGTTGGTGTTAGAGGCTATAGCCAGTAGCAGAACTCACTCCTGAAGTACTTGAGAAAATCTTGCCACTCACCTGCTGTAAACATTACCACAGCTATCATGTCTCCAAAGTGGGCAGTCCACAACCACTGCTGTGTGCACGGGACCCATACAGTCTGCTAGAGTGTCCCTGACTCCTTGGGGCCACCAGACATAGTGGGTGCTTTTGATCTCTATGATGATTAACACTGACTGTTAGCTTGCTTGGATTGAGAATGGCTAGATTAGTGAAGCATACCATTGGGTATGTCTGAGACCATCTCCAGAGACAATTAGACCACAAGAGTTCTGATGTAATCAATCCTTCCTTTGATGGATCATGGTATGGTGGATAGGGAAGAAGTGAAGGTAGAAGTTGGAACTGAGCTGGAGAAAGGAGGTTATTAGGGGGCTGTATCATGTCTCAGTACTTTTCTGTATGACATTTTCCTGCCTTTTGTCTGATAGGATGTAAAGAATTCTTTTTGTCATGTGTGCTGAGTGCTGTGGTGTCATGCTTAAACATATGGACCGAATCCTTTGAATTCATGAGCCTAAGCTGTGTATGTGAGGCAGTTTGGTCATTGCCATGAAAGTAACTAAGGTAGCCTACAGTGGAGCACATTGCACCACACCCACTAACTATAGACAAACAAGCTATGATCCCTATGTATAGTGCATATATGTATAGGGAGAACTACAGTAAAGAATCTCAACTGGACCCAAAGATAGACTTGCATATCAAATTAACTTGCAAGGCACATCCTCAGGGGGAAAGCCTTTCCCTGTAGAAGCTGGCTTACAAAAGTGGCATAAATAACTGACCCATCATGTGCATGAGTTATGATGTATTATAGAATATATAGAATAATGTACCATTAGATATATGAAAATAATGAGGCTGCCTGATGCCTTCAAGTGAGCATAATAGATCCTAAATAAAAAGGTGTTGATGAAGTGCTTGATAAGATGTAAAGGAATAATTATAAAATAGCTCATAGATTTAAAGAGAAGAGAGATGATTGAACAAAATTAGGGAAACAGTGTATGGTATGAATGAGAAATTGAGCAAAACTATGGTGATCCTGAAAAAGAACCATAGAAACCTTGGATCTCAGTTTTATAGACCAAAACTGAAGAGTTGAAAGCCTCCGTGGCAAACTGGTGAGCAGATATGAGTCTGTGCCCAGCATACACTCTTGGGAGATGGAATGCGGAGCCAGAGGAGTCCTCAGAAGCTCCAAGTCCAGCTAGCCTAGCATATACAGCAATGCTAAACAAGAGAGCTTGTATGAAATAAAGCATAAGGCAAGGACTGACACCTGAGGCTGACCTCTGATCTCTACACACATGGCTGGATATGAGTACAACACACACACACACACACACACACACACACACACACACACACACTCCGAAGAGAAAGATTTCAATCTCTAAGAGCAAACTCCCAAGTCACATTTGATGTCTCTCCTTATTAGACGGAGCAGAGTGTTAGCTGTATTAATCAGCATTCCATCGCTGTGATAAAAGGCCCGAGGTGGACAACTTATAAAGAAGAGATGTGAGTGTTAGCTGTATTAATCAGCATTCCATCGCTGTGATAAAAGGCCCGAGGTGGACAACTTATAAAGAAGAGATGTGAGTGTTAGCTGTATTAATCAGCATTCCATCGCTGTGATAAAAGGCCCGAGGTGGACAACTTATAAACAAGAGATGTTTGTTGGACTCACTCTTTCAGAGATTTAGTCCATGGCTACTTGGTTCTCTTCCTCTTGATCTGGGGTGAGCCTCCCCATCAGGGAACTCATGTAGAGGAAACTAGCTGACATCATAGCAGTTAGGAAGCATTTGGGGGAAGGGATAGAATAAAGAATATTCAGAACAAATATTCAGAAACCTTTGTGCCAATAATAACCTTGAATGTAAATCCATTAAAGCCCAAATTAAAAGATATGGATGCACTAAATGGATGTAAAACAAAGAGGGAGAAATATGCTACCCATAGGAAATTCTGTAGGTTTCCTGTATAGTAGACATCCTGCATGTCTCTACTATAGACACACACAGATTGAAACTGACAGAAGGAAAAGTGATCTACCAGCAAACAGGAACAGAATGTGAACAAAAAAGATAGGTCTGGATCACAAGAAGTAGCCTTAAAGAGAGAAAGAAAAGTCATACAGAGAGATAAAGAAAGCCACAATACAGATTAGTAAAATAAGATGTAGGATTGTAAATATATCTACACCTAATGCCATAATTCCCATAAAGCAAGACTTAAAGACTTAAAGTTGGGTGGTAGACTCTATCTAGTACAGTAGCAGCAGGAGACATAAAGGGTTGGATTATCTAGAGTACAAATCAGCAAAAGACACTGGGAATTAAACTATACTTTAGGCAAAAATCTGTAGATTTTGATATATTCTATAGATATAGAATGCATATTCATTACATTAGCACATAGCTCATTTTCTACAATAGAACATGTACTAGGCCACAAAGCTTGCTTTACAAATATAAGAAAAAAAAAGCTTGAACTCACATTGTTTATGACTACAACAGGGTAAAAGCAGAAATAGGTGACAGTGAGAATTTCAGAAACTGTACAAAAACAGTGGTGAACAGCATGGTGTCTGGTGATGAGCAACATGATACAAAAGGACAAAAAGTCACCAAAGAAGTATAAGAGGAGCAGGACACAGTGGAGCGTGATCCCAGAACCTGGGAGAGAGGCGGGGGATTTGTGAGTTTGAGTTTGAGGCCAGCCTGGTTTAAAAAGGAGAAGAAGAGGAGGAGAAGAAGAAGGACAAGGAGGAGGAAGAGGAAGAGGAAGAAGAGGAGGAAGAGGAGGCAGAAGGGGAGGGGGAGGAGGAGGAAGAAGGGGGTGAGGAGGAGGAGAGAGGAAATTACAAAAACTTATTGAAACAAATGAAAATGTTAATGCCACATACCAAAACTTAAGGGATACAGCAAAAGCATTATTAACACAAAAGTTTATAGTAATAAAACCAGAAGGGTTTTAAGTAAATGAACAAATAATGCAAAAGCAGACACCATCCAAAATCTAGTAGAAGGAGAAAAGTGAAAAAAAAATCAGAGCATAAGCAAATAGAAAGAGACTACAAACAGTTGAAAGAATCAATAAAGCAGAGGGGTTATTTTATTTTTAGATAAAAACCTTTAGCTAGATTAATTTTTTAAAAAAGAAGACTCAAATAAAATTATGATGAAAAGAAATAGGTTATAATGGCCTCTATAGAAATATGGACTCATTAGAGATTGTTAAAAAAAGAAAAACCTGCATGCTACCTAATTGGAGAAATGATTAAATAAATACACAAAGGTTAAAAAAAATTAAACACAGAATCTAGAAAGAGAGAACTACCTGACTTGAGAATGTACCACACAGCTCCACAGAGCACTGGCATAAGAGCAGACACACAGACTGATGGGGCACAATAGAGCTCATAGAAATAACTACACATTTATTGTCAGCTGAGTTTTGACAAAGGCATAGAAAACACACAGCGAGAAGGAAGCCCACTTAATAAAGGATTGTGGGAAAACTGGATATCTTCACACAGAAGACTGGAATCTCACCCCTATCTTCCATTTTATATAAAAATCAAATAAACAATGCTTCAAAGACCCAACCATAAGAACTGAGTTGTGAAACGGGCAGGCAGAGCCTACCTAGGGCAGAGCGTTGGTATAGGACAGGTTTGGGGTCAGATGCCCAATACACAGGAAGTCAGACCAGGAAGACAAATAGGACTGCGTCAAGTCAGGGAAGTTTGGTACAGCAAACAGATTAAAGTAGTTAAAAAGCAAAACTAAACAAAACAAAACAAAAACAAAAACAAAATCATATTTATAAACTATTCATGTGACAAGGAGTCAATTAACTAAAAATATTTAGTGCCAAAAATCCCTCAAGCAACAGTTAAAATAGAGAAAAAATATAAATAAATTCTTCTTAAAAGAAGAAATTCAAATGGTCAATGGTAGTATGAAAAAAAAAAGTTCAACTTTGTCAGTTGTCAGGTAAATGCTAAAATCACAATACAATTTATTGCAGTCTCATGACAAACCCTGGCAGTGGGAAGGGAAGGGCATTCTCATATACTGTTGGTCGGGATGTTCATTAGTAAGAACAGCCTGAAGACTCCTCAGAAAAAATATACAAAAACAAAACAAAACGAAACCAACAGACAAAAGCAAACAACAAAAAATAAATCTACCACATGATCCAGTCATCTAGTTACTAGATAACTACCCAAAGGAAATGACAACACCCTACAGACACCTGAATACATGTATTTGTGGCTGTACTAATTCACAATTGTCAATAAGTATAATCAACTTGGGTGCCCATCAGGAAAGTGGTGTCTATACATACATTCATACTTCAAGGACAGATAACAAATAGTTAAGCTATATATCATATACCAGTTATATGTGATATATTGATAATATGTTCAGCATGTAATTAAGAATAATAACCTATCATTTTATTAGTAGTAAAACTAGTGGAGTTGGAAGACACTATGCTAAGTGAAATTCAGATGTAAGTCAGATTCAAAAAGACAATTCCTGAGTGTTCTCTCTTCTGTGTAGATGCTACGTGGATTGCCATGTATAATGGTAATTATTGGAGGTTGGAAAGGGCAGAGGGGAGGTTAGATCCCTAGTGTCTGAAGACATTTTTTTTTGTTTTTAAGATTTATTTTATTTTATTATATGTAAGTACACTGTAGCTGTCCTCAGACACTCCAGAAGAGGGAGCCAGATCTCGTTACGGATGGTTGTGAGCCACCATGTGGTTGCTGGAATTTGAACTTATCACCTTTGGAAGAGCAGTCGGGTGCTCTTACCCGCTGAGCCATCTCACCAGCCCCCTTCTGAAGACATTTATAAGAAGCAATGATACATGGAATTCTGTCAGAGGGGGCAACATCATAAATACAGATTTTTGAAGATCTTGAAAGTACCAAACACCAAGTAATGATGATGCACAAAACGATTGTCTTGATTTACCAGTGCATATTGTATTGTATATTGAAGTAGCCACTCTTACTCCTAATCGTGTAAAATTATTACTTGATAGTCCAAGTAATGGTTAGGAAAACGCTAACGTTACCTATTTCGACTTGATCAATACATGCATAAACATGCATTGAACTATTACATAGCAACCCATAAATTTGTACAATTAAAATAAGTTACAAACTAAAACAGTATGAGGGGATGGGGAGCTGAACAATACAAGGGGAAGGGAAGATGGCTGGGATTGGCGTGCGTGATACAAAATTCACAATCAATAAAATGTTTAAAAAATTAAAGAAAATTGAACAACTTGTGAAATATGCTATATCTCTGAGTAAAATTTTTATGAAAAGTGAATGCTTTTTTTTCCATTTGGTACAAAATCAAATGTTTTGTGGTAATCAAGTTTCTGTCCAATATGAGGGCAGCTTTGAATTGATATTTTCGAGGTGAAAACAGTACATATTCTGATAAGTTGTGTTTGGGGGGAAAATAATTGGCCCTACCTGGTGAAGTAGAATCTCAAATACTACTTACTTTTCATGTATGATTTTCCTCATAGATTGTACTCAAACATATGCTCTTGCTTCCAGATACATATTTACATGAAACAGTACATTTAAAAATAGTTATTTTAACATGTGACAAAATTTAGAAATCTGACCAAGGAAGATTGAACGGGGAGAGTGAACTTCCTGTGACCTGGAGAAATGATAAAGTGATTTCAGCCAGAAATAACATGTCTCCCTCTGGAACTGGGAGGTAATTTACTGAAGTACCTTGATGGCATCTGCACTCGTGATTTGAGGTCAGATGTGATGTGTGCTTCGGGAGACTTCACAGGGTTGGGTTAGAGACGGTGGCGGTGGCATATGCTGACTAAGCCACAGACAAGCAGTGGCTGTTGGCCAATAAGGAAGGAGTGCCTGTGGCTTCAGGAAGAAGGGGGCTCAGGAGTATCTATGGCTGCCATCAAACAGGATACAAGGCTCATTGTGGTGGGGACAACTTCATCCAAAACTTATTCCTTTTTTTTTTTTTTCTTTCTGGAGTCTCCACTTGAGAATGTAGGAAAAGACATTCAAGACTGTGAAGAATTCAATTCAACTAACATTTCAGATTAACAGACAGAAAAACACCTGTTTAGGCTTACTGTTACTCTATGTCTTCCTTTTCACTATTTGTTACCATGGTTTGCTACTGCTTCATTCTTTCCTTCCTCCCTTCTCATCTCCTCTGCTTTCATCTCCTCCTCTCCTCTCCCCTCTCCCTCCCCTCTCCCTCTCCCCTCTCTTCTCCCCTCCCCTCTCTCCTTCTCTCTCTCCTCCCAGCTCTTTTTCTCCTCTGTCCCATCCCCTTCCCTCCCCTCTCCCCACTCCCCCTTCCTCTCCTCCTCTTATCCCCTCCCTCCTCCCCTCCCCTCTTTTCTTCCCAGCTCTTTTTCTTTCCTCTCCCCCTCCTTCTGGCTTTCTTTGTCACTTGTGCCTCTTATTTTTTGACAACTTGTCACAAAGTAGAGTTGCCTGGTAAGAGGGAACTCCAGTTGAGAAATTGCCTCTACCAGATTGGCATGTATGCAAGTCTGTAGAGGCACATCAACTAATAACAGATGTGGGAAGGTCAGCCCACTGTGGGCTGTGCCACGACTGCACAGGTGGTTCTGGATTATATAAGAGATCAAACTATCAGCCCTGAAAACATACATACTAATGATGTTATGGAGCCTAAGCAGTATATATATTGCTTATATACACACACACATATATGCATACACAAATCTCTATCTATCTATCTATCTATCTATCTATCTATCTATCTATCTACCACCTATCTACCTATCTGAATGCAACAACAATTAGTGAAATAAGAGGCCATGGATTTGAAGGATTTGAGGGTTCAGAGGAAGGAATGTTGCAATTCAATTATATTATAATCTCAAAGATCAAATTATAATATCAAAAATCAAATAAAAACAGTAAGAAAATGGAGCAAGCATGGGAGTAAGCCAATAAACAGCATTCTACCGTGGCCTCTGCTTCAGTTTCTGCCTTCTGGTACCTGCCTTGGGTTTCTGTTTTTGCTCCCCATGATGATGTACTATTGCCTCTAATCCAAAGAAATGGTTTCTTCACCAAGTTGCTTTGAGTCAGAATGTTTTATCAAATTAACAGGAAAGCATCCTAGAATACCCCTCCCCTTCCTTTCCCTGCCCAGTTTCTCTCCCCTCCCTTCTCATCATCTCTTCACTGTTTTGCTGGCAAATATTAATCACATTGCCATTTCCCCAGGAGCCAATGCTGTCTATGGCTTGTAGAATTCAGTCTATTTGAAGACAGAGTTAATAGATTAGTAATGAAAGAATGTATCTTTATTAGTGTGCATTCATAGTGACTGCTCTGTTGGATATGAGGAGGGCTCAATACTAAATGGTGATGCCCTTGGTCCTGGATAGCTTCGATAGTGAAGCTGAAATTGCAGAAGATGAGCAGAGGTTCAAAGATAGAGCACAAAGACCTCACAGGGCAAGAGGAGAAGGATATAAGCCTTGAGGGGGTGTCTTCAAGGTGTGCAGGAGCTTGGAATTTCCAGGGCAGAGTAATAAACTCATTTTCTTATGCATCTGAAGTTGTTGTGAGGAAAAGAGAGAACACAGACACACTAGGTGGCCGGGCGTGTGTCAGATTATGCCAGTTCTTCTCAGCTGAGGCTAGGAGTTGGTTGGGTTTTCTTGAGGTAGAATGGAAAGTTCCAGTAGCAGGTGGTTTGTGATTGGCGATGCTGGGTTAAGCCGGGGCAGTTTTTTGAGGAACAGATGGAGGCAAGTAAGACAGGCAGCAAAGAGAATGGAGAAGGGCTTCTGCACTGGCCTTGGAGGAAGCACCAAGGCTTGTGTCCTAGGGTGCAAAGTAGGGGTAGGAAGGCAACCCGTCACTGGAGATTGGCAGATCGTGAGCCTATGGTAGGCAAGCTGGAGAGTGGGTGCTCCTCCCTGTTCATTTTTAACTAGACTGTGGGAAGCCCCCTACTCTGGGTGCATAGCTTGAAAAATTGTTTATGATGTTGTTGATAATACGAATTGAATTTTCTGTGTATTGAAGTAGCAAGAAGTCTACTGAAGTAATATTGAAGTCTTTTGCATTCGAAAAGACTCCAAGGGGCACGTTGTCTTTCTTTGAGGCAATGATTGTGAAAGCTGGACTGGCTTTTTAAGGCCATTGACCAAGATTGATCACTGAATATATCTGTCACATTGACAGATTTAGAAAAGGTGATTATAAAATGTTTCTAGGGGGAGGGGGCTTGTGACCTGAAAACCTTCCATTCTTTTCTTCTGTTTAAAACTACGTCAAATCATTTTATTATAATGTTATTTAACTTGTAAATTGTATTGCTATGCCCAACGTAAAGTATAGTTTAAAGAAAATTTCAGACATATAACAATCATCCAACTGAACTGATTGCATTAGCTAGAGACTGGGCCTGGAGTTTCTCTGAAGTTAAAATTTTAGTTTTTTTTCATATTCAAATGTTATACGACAGCTTTCGACAATAGAAACCCATTTATCAAGGTATATGCAGACCGCTTGCCATGTTTTATGTAAAGTGTTCTAAGGAGGGAATCATTTCTAAATCCTTGCCTTGTGGCCTCATGATTGACATCTTGCAATTAAAAGTCAGGATTGAGAGACAGCATAAACAGTGTGGAAGGCCATTGGCAGGAAGAGGAAAAGATGGGCGGAGCCAATGACTTAATGGTACAAATGAAGCTAAATCATGTTGCGAGATTTAAAAAAAAATGGTGCCTTTTCTTTTAATGAGCAGTACGTGGAAGGTTAAGGTGTCGGTTTTGTGTTTTTCAGGCTGGGGGCAGGGCGCACTTCTCTATTTAATGCTGCTGCAGTAACACATGTCCTGGCTGAGCGGGCTTGATTATTGTAATTCTCTTGTCGTAGGACTTCCAGCAGGGCTTTTCTCTCACTTGCTGCTCATGCAGAATGTGGCAGGCAGCACATCTGCTGGCTGATTGGAGAATGGGCAATCACATTACCCCAGCCTGTATAATTTTGTATGTGCGGGTCACTGAGGACTCTGGCAATGTCTTTGTTTCTTGCTCCTTCTTCTTATGCTGCCTCTGTATCTACAGCTATTTTTTTTTTATTATTATTCATTTATCTTTTTTTTTTTTTTTTAAAGGAGAGTCACTTGAAATTTTACCCATGTTCAACTCACATGCCATTTTAGGCTAAGGGTATTTGTTTGTAGCCTGAATCACGGTGATGACAATGAGGGAAGGGGTGTGATATTTTATGAGCCCCTCTGTTTTAATATGATTTATTTCTACTTAATCAAAAAGGCCTCTAACACAAGGAAGGATGAAGAGCTGCCCCTATTCTACACAATCCACTCCATGTCACCATATGAATTCCAAACATACACTAATTTCCATCCCACCCCACCCATCCCATCCCATCCCATCCCTCCCATCCCATCCCATCCCATCCCATCCCACTCCACCCATCCCATCCCATCCCACCCTATCCCATCCCATCCCATCCTATCCCATCCCATCCTATCCCATCCCACCCCACCCATCCCACTCCATCCCATCCCATCCCACCCCACCCATCCCATCCCACCCATCCCATCCTATCCTGTCCATCCTGCCCATGCATCTCATCCATCCCATCCCATTGCCTCCCACCCTACCTCATCCCATTCACCCACCCCACCTCAACCCATCCAATTTCATCCCTTCCCATCTCACCCACCCCACCCCATCCCATCCACTCCATCCCATCCCATTTCTTCCATCCCATCCCACTCCACCCCCCCCCCCCCCCCCCCATCCTACTCCACCTACCCCATCCTAATCCACCCTCACCCACCCTGCCCCATTCCACCCCATGCTATGCCATTCTGTTCCTTTTTATCCCATTCTTTTGTTCATTGATTCTTAAGCCTGGCAGCTGTCTCCTGTGGTTGGTCAATATTCTAGTTTCATTTGTTTTTGTGATAAAGTCCTTTGAGGAAAAAACACAACTTAGGGAGAAAGAGTTTATTTGGCATACACTTTCTGGCCATCATTAAGGCAAATTCAGGGAAGAAATTCAGGGAAGGAGCAGGAAGAGGAAACCACAGAGGAAAGCTACTTGCTAGACCGTTCTCTGACACTCAGCTAGTTTTCTAATACAACGCAGGCCCACCTACTCAGAGATGATTCCTCCCACTGTGGACCACCTTCCATCCTACAGGCCAATCTGATAAAGGCGATTCTTAAGTTGAGGTTTGTGTTTCTGGGGTGACTCTAGATTGTGTCAAGTTGACAAAAAGAAAACTCACCAACATAGTCACATCGCTGTAACCCTCGTGGTCAGAGATGGCTGGAAGCAGCTGCAGAGGCAAAGAAGAAAGGATAGTGGCTCTTAAGGTCTCTGCACTTCTGTGTAAGTATTGGGCCTGTGCATTCCTCTACTGACCAGTTTAGTAATGTCAATGTAGGCATGAGTGAAGAGGAAGAGCCAGGAAGGGAGGCAGGCAGCTCAGGTGGATGACTGTAGCTACTTCAGCATCCCTGGAGATATTGATGAGAGGAACCTGGGGAGAAGATTTTAAGGAACTTCAATTATAATTAAACATTTCCCAATTATAATTAACCTTTCAGTATAGTCTCCATTAATAGCTGCTCCATTCATTATTTTATTACTTTAAGACACTGAACTCAAAGCTAATTTAATTTTCTCAAAAGAGCAGAACGAATTTTAGGAAGAAAACAACTTTATTTCATGTGATTCTTTGTCACATTCTATAGCTCAAACTGTAGTCTGATCTGGCCTCAAACTCAGAGCAGCTCTCTTGTCTCTGCCTGTCTTTGATCCCAGTATGTAGTCAAGACTGGCCCTGCAAACACTTGATTCACTGGCTTTAGTCTTGTGAATACTTTGTATTGAGATTACAGGCTGTCCTATCACATCTGGATTATGTTTTTTTATATATCTAATGTTATCTGTAAAAAAATTTAACTTAACAGTGTAACTTTTTTTATTCATTGAGTTTGATACTTCTCTTTTGTGACACATTTTTGTTCTGAAAAACCAACTTTATTCCATATGTTTCCCTCCCTGTTACTTTTTAATAAGTTGTCAAAACATAAAGTCATAAAGACAGGGTTTCTCTGTGCAGCCCTGGCTGTCCTGGAACCCACTCTGTAGACCAGGCTAGCCTCTAACTCAGAAATCAGCCTGCCTCTGCCTTCCAAGTGCTGGGATTAAAGGTGTGCGCCATCACTGCCTGGCAGAGACAGGGTTTTAGTTGGTGTGTAGATCAGACCAGGAATTATGTGGTTTTAGTAAACTAATAAAGTCCCTTGAGAATGTCATGAAAGATTTTTTGCTTTGACATTATTTTGTCCTTGAAATATAAAGTGCTGTGTCTGAAGATTTAGTTTATCCAAATACAGTGAAAGCAGTGTGTAAGAAATGAAAGCACCCAGAATTAGGCAAGGTTTAAGAAAAATCCAAAGAAGGGGGAATCTAAGGATAGTCCCATCGGGATATAGAGTGATTCGTAAAAGCCAGGAATCTGTAATTGCTGTAGCTGCAAATGGTTAAATCAAGGTCATTTTATTTCATTCAGTAGTGAAGCCATTCTTGCTATGTAAATATCACCACTTCTGCTGAAATAAACCATTTATTCTATCTCAGGTTGGTGACTGGAGAACATATATCTTGGGACACATTTCAGCCAAGGAGAACTAAATCTCTGCGGACAGTACGGGCTGTCGTGGTTGTCCTCAGCTTTATTGATTTAGTGATAGCCTGCTAGATAATGGAATTGTATCTGGCTTTGGGGTGATTTCTGTTTAAATCTGGGTTCTACAAGCCAAGAGTGGTGTTCTTTCTACACTTTTCACTAGAAAGTAAGCAGAGCTCCAACGTCACACCTAAGGAGGCCGAGAGCTTCTCACGGAAGGCCTGACTCTCTACAGGTGACGGGCATGTGAAGATGCTACTTGACAACATTTCTTCACGGCTGATGTAAGTACTCTGTGATTTATATTTGGGAGGAACAACGTATTTTGAAGATGTATGCTAGAAGCAGTCATAGTTTGAATCCTAAGGTAGGTGGGAAAGAGACTTGCTGCATGCAGGACCTGCCATGGGGACTCTGCATAGACCTTGACTCATGGGCCAACACAAAGGAGAAATGACTTGGGTGGTGACACTAGGAAACTGCATTCTCTCTTGATCCTGGAAAGGAGAGGCCAGGAAACATAGGGTCTGAGGCCTGAAAGGCAAGAGTGAGCTAATGGTGTTCTAGACTGCTACATCTTGATCACTATGATTCAAGTACTTCTTTCTCTTTTACAAAATCACCTCTGAGGACCCAGGAGAGAATTTTTGTAGATCAAGTAATGGGAAGTGGCTCTATAAATGTGGGGGTACTAACTGTCTTCTCATGAAAAGATTATTTAATTTTATTCTTATTGCAGATGCTTGCACATAGATTCATGTACACGTGTGCCTCACAATTCACATGGTGGTCAAGCATGACTCTGCAGGGTTGATCCTGTCATTCTACTTTTATGTGGGTTCCAGGAGGTTGCCAGGCTTGGCCTGAAAGAGCTTTACCCACTGACCCAGTACACTATCCTCATCTCACTTAGAAGATCCTACATTGATCAAGTCTACAGTGTGTTTCAGTTCATAGACACTTCTAGAAAAGAGTAGACTCAAACAGCCAGAGTCAAAAGATTAGTTTTGATGGGCTATAAGATTTAGTTTATCCAAATACAGTGAAAGCAGTGTGTAAGAGATGAAGTACCCAGAATTAGGTAAGGTTTAAGAAAAGCCAAAGAAGGGGGAATATGCATTTTTATGAATGTGTGGTTGACTTCATTTTTACATATATATATATATATATATATATATATATATATATATATATATATATATTTCACAGAGTGTATTCATGTGTTTTCATTTAGGAAAATGGTCAAGACCCCTTTTACAGTTATTTTTTTATTATTTAAATTTTTTGATATTTTTATACAGTGTACTTTGATATTACCCCTCAACTCATTTGGGGTCCATCCCCCCTCTATACCCATCAAACTTTGTGCTTCTCTCTCTCTCTCTCTCTCTCTCTCTCTCTTTCTCCCTCTCCCCATTTCTTTTTGAGACAAGACCTAAATCTTCATGACCTCCTCTCACACCCTCCTCACCATTAGGCATATTGCGTGCTGCCCATGTATTTTTGGTTGTATCGTCTTCCATTGGAGCATGGCCTATCTACAAGGTGTCAAACCTTTAAGAATGGCTTTCCTCCCAACAGCTAGTAATAGCCAATATCCGATTAGCTAAGGGTGGGACTTCCTGTCCACCCTCCTTTCCATGCTGGGATTTTATCTGGCTTGTGTTTGTATATATAGCTTTTGTGTGTGCCATTACAACTTTTATAAGTTCTTATGTGTCCAAAATCCATTATTTCTTTGTAGCCATTTACAGTTTCTGGCTCCTACAATGCTTTTGCCCCCATTTCTACAATGATCCCCGAGCCTTGATGAGGAAGAACTGGTGAAGTATCTCAGTAGGTCAAGGTACTTTTCACCGAGCTTAATAGCCTAGGCTCTGTCCCTAGAAGTGACATGGCAGAAAAAGACAAACCATTTCTACAAATTGTTCTCTGATCTTCACATGTATGCTGTGGCATACACACACACACACACACACACACACACACACACACACACATACACAAATGTGAAAAATCCAGCATATTTCTGGAGTATATATAGTTCAATGGTAGAGTGGGTACTTGACCAGCATGCAAGAAATTCTAGATTTATGTTTTTTTTTTCAAAATTATATTTAGAAATTATATTTATTAAGGGGAGAAAAAAATCTAGGACCCTTTCACTTTATAAATAGCATTTGAATGTACAAAATATAAGGAGCATCTATTATTAAAAAAGAGCAAGATCCTTAAATTATCAAGCTTGCCTTTTGGAATACTTATTGAATTGTTCCTATTTGTTTTCATTTTCTTTGGGATGGCTAGACACCCCCCCCCCCTTGGAAAGACATAGGATTGGTGCCTAGAAAGCAGAGATTCTTTTCCAGAATGATATTCCAGGACTCTTGATTGTATTTGTAGGGAGAGCACTATTGGGTGTGCATTCTCCTAGGCTTACTTAAAATCCCAAATCTAATTGATGCCCAGTAGAACTATAATCCAGGAGCTGGGGTGGATCCAGAGAGTGGAGCACAGCCTTTTGTTGGCTTTTGAGGAGTCTACATTTTCAGCTCTGGTGGATGGAGGGGTCACATGGACCAGCTCTTGTGCCTTTGCAGCAGCTGGGAACACTGTGACTGGACCTTTGTGGCCCTGCTGAGACTATCAGCCTATCTCAGGTTTTACAATTAGCATGGTATGAATAACATAAATAAACCAATGGTGATTTACCTTGCTTTTATATTTCATTTCCTGGAGTTTTATGACTTGAGTTGTGCGGAAATCTCTATCATCAGTCAGCGGGTAGTCCACCCATCTAAAATTATTTCTTGATTGTCTGAGAACTAATTTTTCCCCAAGGAAGTTCAGCGATGAAACAGTTCTGATTTAATTGTTGAACAATTCTGTTTTTTTTTTTCATAGCTTTTGACCGTGTTCTGAGACTACTCAGTTGCATTGAACTAGTGTTGTCTGTGGGTCAGTTTACAGGCATGGGTGAAAGCCTGCATCCCAGGACTCAGTTTTCTCCATAGTGCTTGGGCGGATGGCAACATCCAGGTAAGTATCGCCTGGAGGATTTTCCTTCTGCCCTATTATGATTCTCTAATGCATTCAGTCTCACTACCAATGTGTGTTTATAGTACAAAACACCTATTGGCTGAAACCAAACTTCCAGTGCAAAGTTAAAGTCCACATGATGGTATAATAACACATTATTGATGAGGAAACTAAAAAGCACTGTGAGTTATTCCTGCACATGTCTATCATCCAAACTCTCGATGTTGCCTGGTCAGGCTGTTTTGCCAGGCAAGAGGCCAGTTATTCTTGGCCCAAAGGCACAAAACAGCAAGGAGAAGTTGGGTAAGAGACACATCTTCTCTTGTTTAAAGTCACACAGGGACCTTAAAAGGCATGTCTCTGATGTTTATACAGGGTGATTCTTTCCCTCAAAGAGGGATGTGAAATTCATTAGGTGGAAATTTCATTTGCTTCTTCCCAGTTGAATGTGTGCACAATTGAACTTTTTTCCTCTTTTTATTTTTAAGGTCCTGTCCTGGTCCTTTACTTTATGATAATAAGGGCCCTTTAAAGGAGGGAAAACACAGGAAGGGGCATGCAGAAGTTTGTGTAGGTGGCACTCCTGGAGAATGCAGTGGACTGCTCAACCTGGACATTACCTGTGTTCTCACCCTGTTCTTCCTGTATGCTGAGGCTCATTTTATCTGCTCAGATCAGAAATATGCCCATTAGACATGTCCATCTTTCCAAGCCGTGAGTCTCAGTCAACAAGACCATAGAATTCTAGCCACTTTAAACAACATTTCTAGTTTATTAAAAAATTATCAGCAAGGCATGGTGGTAGACACTTATAATGTGAGCACTTGGAAGCCTAAGATAGGGTGACCAGGAGTTCAACGTTCTCCTCAGCTACATAACAAGTTTGATGGCAATCTGAGCCTGAAGACATCTTGTTTCAACACCTTCTCTCCAAAAAAAAAAAAAAAATACTGTCTTGACTTTTTACATCTAATAATTTACTAAATGTAATAGATTTTCTCCTTTAAGCCTTTCTTCTCATTCCAATTTTTCAGTCCAAGTCCTATGTACTGGCTAGTTTTGTGTCAACTTGACACAGTTGGAGTTATCACAGAGAAAGGAGCTTCAGTTGGGGAAATGCCTCCATGAGATCCAACTGTAAGGCATTTTCTCAATTAGTGATCAAGGGGAAAAGGCCCTTTGTGGGTGGGATCATCTCTGGGCTGGTAGTCTTGGGTTCTATAAGAGAGCAGGCTGAGCAAGCCAGTAAAGAACATCCCTCCATGGCCTCTGCATCAGCTCCTGCTTGAGTTTCAGTCCTGACTTCCTTTGGTGATGAACAGCAATGTGGAAATATAAGCTGAATAAACCCTTTCCTCCCAACTGCTTCTTTGTCATGATGTTTGTGTAGGAATAGAAACCCAGACTAAGACATCCTGGTAAGTCCTTTGATGCTAGCTTCCTTGATATACTCAGGTTTTTTAGTGGAATTAATAGGATAAATCTATATTAAAAGTCAATTATTATATTGACCTGCACAATATAGCCTGAGCAGTCTCATGACAGCCATCTCATTCTGGAGAGGCTGAGAACCTGGTACCTATTCCATTAGGTTGGATGTCTCAGAAGTCCTGCCCAGTCTGGCATTGAATGATGGGGACCTTGTGGGTGGTCGTGGCAGAAAGGGAATTGATTTTTAAAAAGGTGAGAAAGAAAACTCAGTTTGGATAGGTTCATCAGTCTGAATCAAGACTTCAGGGAGTCTGATGCTAGAGAGTTTACTACTGGCATCTTTAGACCTGGTGTAATTTGGAAAAAAGTTTCTTGCTATAATATAGTATGTGGTGCACACACACACACAAAGCATAATGACATTGAAACTTAACTCAGAGTACAAAACATTCCTTCTAAGAAAATGGGTTCTGGAGATAGGTTACCTATACTACTAGCTTAAGGATCTAAGGAAGGATCTGGCCTGGTCTTAGTCATGTGGAGAGCTTAGGGGTCATTAAGGTTATTAGCTACCTTCTGGCTTCTTACCTCATGGGAGTTAGGTATCCCTCTGGCTATGCAGACAATATAAGGGTCATTTAGACTACCAGGTATCTCTGAGTGTCCTGGTTGTGGGAGCTCAGGGCCATTTTTGTAAATGACCTGTAAGCCCAGGTCCTGGTTGTAAGGGTCATTTAGATTACTAGTCACTAACGGTCCTGGTTGTAGGAGATTGATAAGGCCTGGTGCAACAGATAATGTGGATCACTAAGATACCAATCACCTCCAACTCCCAGCTTTCTAGATAGAACAACGTTGGAAAGATAATCCTGTATGCTTAATATTCTTGATCTCTCTGGAGACCCATAGGGGCAAGGACCTTCATGCTGTGCTTCCAACAACTGAAGTTGTGGAGGATTCTTGGTAACTGTACTGGTTGGTTTTGGGTGTCAAGTTGACACAAGCTGGAGTTATCACAGAGAAAAGAGGCTCCCTTGAGGTAATGCCTCCATGAAATCCAGCTTTAAGGCATTTTTTCAATAAGTGATCAAGGGGGTAAGTCCCAGCCCATTGTAGGTGGTCCATCTCAGGGCTGGCAGTCCTGGGTTCTATAAGAAAGCAAGCTTAGCAAGCCAGGGGAAACAATCCAGTAAGCAGCACCTCTCCACAGCTTCTATATCAGCTCCTGCCTCCAAGTTCCTGCTCTGCAAGCGTTCCAGTCCTGACTTCCTTTGGTGATGAAGAGCAGTATGGAAGTGTAAGCTGAATAAACCCTTTCATCTCCAACTTGCTTCTTAGTTATGATGTTTGTGCAGGAATACAAACCCAAAGACAAATTGGTACTGGTAGAGAGGTATTCCTGTGACAGTCTGATCATGTTTTGGGGAGGACTGTGGAAGGACTTTGGAACTTTGAACTAGAAGAGCCATTGGGATGTTAAGAGCTCTGCAGGATATTCTGTAGGAGCTTTCAAGATAATGTTGAGAACAGTGCAAACAATGAGGGCCTGGCTATGAAATTTCAGAGGCAAGATTAAAGACTCTTAACAGAGCTGTTGCTGTTTTGATTGTGAAGATTCTGTAGTTTTGGTTAGCTGGGGCTGAAGAATCAGCTGGGATTAACAAGCTACCAGAACTACTAAAGGAAAAACTTTGCATTACTAGGACATTTGATGCTGGTTAGCTGGAGCTAAGAAATTAGCAGTGATTAAGAAGAGACCAGCATCACTGATGTGAAATCTGGGAAGTGTTTCCTGAGAGCACAGAAAAGCTGTCTGTGTTCCAGAGGCAGCCAGAGCAGCCATGGTTGTACCTTGTGTTGGTAGTCAGACTTGGTAATGTATGAGAGTCACCCAGGTGGTACTGGTTTTGAAACATGAAGAGGTAGCAGCTGATGCTTGGCACTGTGAGAGGCCAGGAGAGGCCACTGGTGAAGGTGCAGCCTCAGTGGCAGTTGAAGGACCAGGAATGAAGGGGTCATGCAGAGAAGTTGAGGCCTAGCACCATGAAAAGAGCTTATGAAAGGCTATTTGTGAAATTGAAGTCCAGCTGCAGCAGAAGACAGCAGTGTTTTGGAGATGCAAGCACCATGTGATGACCACCAAGAACAGCAGCAGCAGTGGAGCACAGGCAGCTGGAGCAGAGAAGACAAGGTGTGTGCTACAAAGGGCAGAGCTGGAGAAATGACGCAAGCCCTTGGAGGAGGCCAGAAAATTGTGGATAGATCCCAGACATTGGACAGTTAGAGTTTGATTTTGCTTTTGATTGTGACTATGCCATGATATTTTTCCCTCTTGAAGTAAGAAAGTATTTTAGAGGAGTCCACAGTTAAGAGACTGAATTATAAAAGGATTTGAATTTCAATAGAGATTGGATATTTTAAAAGGATTGAAAGTTTAATATGTAAGAATTTGTAAAGACTGGGACTTTTAAAGTTATTTAGATCTTGAGGTGAATAAGAAAGTAAGGGTTGACACCTAATAGTGAGGTGCTTGTGTGTCAAGTTGACAAGGGGTCAGTTGTACTGGCTGGTTTTGTGTGTCAAGTTGACACAAGCTGGAGTTATCACAGAGAAAGGAGCCTCCCTTGAAGAAATGCCTCCATGAGATCTAGCTGTCATGCATTTTTTTTTCCACTAAGTGATCAAGAAGTGACGGCCCAACCCATTGTGGGTGGTGCCATCCCTGGGCTGGTGGTCCTGGGTTTGGATCAAAGAACTCCACATAAAACCAGAGACACTGAAACTTATAGAGGAGAAAGTGAGGAAAAGCCTCAAAGATATGGGCACAGGGAAAAAATTCCTAAACAGAACAGCAATGGCTTGTGCTGTAAGATCAAGAATCGACAAATGGGACCTCATAAAATTGCAAAGCTTCTGTAAGGCAAAAGATACTGTCAATAAGACAAAAAGGCCACCAACAGATTGGGAAAGGATTTTACCAATCCTAAACCTGATAGGACACTAATATCCAATATATACAAAGAGCTCAAGAAGCTGGACTCCAGAAAAACGAATAACCCCATTAAAAATGGGGTACAGAGCTAAACAAAGAATTCTCAACTGAGGAATACCGACTGGCTGAGAAGCACCTGAAAAAATGTTCAACATCCTTAATCATCAGGGAAATGCAAATCAAAACAACACTGAGATTCCACCTCACACCAGTCAGAATGGCTAAGATCAAAAATTCAGGTGACAGCAGATGCTGGCGAGGATGTGGAGAAAGAGGAACACTCCTCCATTGCTGGTGGGATTGCAAGCTTGTTCAACCACTCTGGAAATCAGTCTGGGGGTTCCTCAGAAAATTGGGCGTAGTACTACTGGAAGATCCAGCAATACCTTTCCTGGGCATATACCCAGAAGATGTTCCAACTGGTAATAAGAACACATGCCTAGGCTTCAAAGAGAGTTTAGGGCCAGTCTGGGCAGCATAGTGACACTCTGTCTCAAAAACAAAGAAAGAAAAGAAAGAAAAGAAAGAAAAGAAAGAAACAGCACATTAATAAAAATACTAGTAAGAGTGTTACCAGTTACTATCCTTTTGTTTTTGAATCTGTAAGAATGTTATAGCACATGGGAAACACTGTTAAATATGCTTCATTATATGTTAAAAAAATCCATTGTTCACAGAATTACACTGCTCTAGTGAATGATTACAATTTGCTAATGAGATGAGAAGCAGTCTCTGCACACTGCTGTTTCTGTCCCTGTCATGGAAGAGGGGGTGTCCTTTTCTGGTTAAAGGGGAAAGCTTTTCAGAGTCAGGTGGAGAGGAACTGGCTGTCAGGGTAGCAGTGTGTGGACGGACAGCCCCACTGCAAGGAGGACACCCCTGAATTGAGAAGTAAGATCCATCCATTATTTAAAAATAAACAATAAGCAACTTTTGAATAGCAGTGCTGTTTCCTTCTGGGATTCAGGTGACTACACAAACCACTTGAGTTTCATTTTTATGGTTTATGAAGCTCAAGGGGATTATATGCTCATGATTTACAGTTGCTGGTTTCACATAGTGTTTATGGCACCGTATGCTATGTATGATGATATCGTGTGCATGCCTGTACACAGAGTTTAATTAATGACCCAGAGATTATCCTTGGCCTGACTTATTGATGTCTCAGTGCTGGAAAATGAGTGCTCACACGCTGAGAAATCAGAGCAGTCAGGGATGAGAGCTTCAGCTTTGGAGTGAATTTCACACCCCCTCATGGCTGTATCAGCTGCTGATGTGGTGTTTGGGATTCTGCAGGTGCTGTGCGCCTTTCCAGCTCAGCCTGCACTCTTGTAACCAGCAGAGAATTAAAAGTGAAATGAGACTTTGAGGCCTTTGATTCAGCTTTCTCCTATATTTTTGGGAAGCGCAAACAGATGTAAAGGCACTTGAGTTTCTGGCTACTCTTTCTTGCAGAAGCAATTAGCTTCCCTGTCTCTTGCAATTGGGGTTGAGTTCTGGAGTATGCTTGTGTAAGGATATCTTTTCGGATGTGAAAAGAAGAAGTCATGGATTCAGGTTGCAATAAAAAAAGCCTTTTATTTATTTAATTTTTTTTATATCTTTAAAATAGCTCTTCTGAGAAGCTGGTTTTAGAATGCTAAGCTGGAGAACAGTTTAATTAGATTGAGTTCAATGGTTCTCAAAAAAAAAAAAAATCCGTAGGTCCCTTTCTCAGGAAGGCATGTGGAGAAGACAACAGATGAGACAGAGAGGGGCTTCCCTAGTGCCTTTGGCCCTAGCTGATTGAGAGGCAGCTGGGAGAGGGGTTAAGTTGGCTAATTGTGTGGTTCAGATAATCTGCTAATGGGCGTTTTACTTAATCTCTTTGTGTCTGTTTTTCTGTCTACAAAATAAGGATGACAGAGCAACATTCTATCATAGAGCTATTGTGACATTTAAATCCATGAGTTATTCAGATAAATGTCCTGTATGCGGTACTTTTCTCTCAGCTACTGTAGCTGTTACTGGTCTTAATCAAGGGCTCAGGGAATTGACCTGTAAACCTCTGAGTCACTCAAATACTTACTGAGTGCCCGCTGTGTACAGAGGTAAGTGCTGGGGAGACAGTGGGGGGGTGAGAGAAAGCCTCTCCCTGTCTCCTATTCCAGCGGTCTGGCACGGAGGCTGGCAAATGTGTCTCGTAATGGGCCAGATAGCAAATAGTTCAGACTTTGTGGTTACTCCTGAGAGCGGAAGGCAGGAGGATGAAGCCATCACACAGATCCTGGTGAGAACCAATGTAGTCCCTGACCACAAAGTGATACTCGGCAAGAGTCAGGGGAGGACAGATCCTGAACGTGTGCGTGCAAGGTGGCATCGGTAGACAAACCAACCCATGGTGGCCGTGAAGTGTGAAGAAAGAGAGGAGGCAAAGGTGAGCATTTGTTTCCTAGAGTCACACACAGCCCAAGGCCATTCTTTAAAGATGGAGGAAGGGAAATGGAGAGAGGATTGACTTTCTCCAAGTCTTGGCAGTGAGGAGGAGGTTTCCCCGTTCTTCATAATCACTTACTTTCACCAGCTAATCTTCCTCCTCCTCCTCTGACACCACAGAGCTAAACATCCTTCTCAATCAAACCTCAGAGTTATCCAATTTTCACTTCCTTGTGACAGACTTTCCTGTCCGTTTTATGATAGCCCGTCTACTGCCTGCTCTACAAGGCCGGCTTTTCAAGAACTCCAAGCACAGTGCTAGGAACATAGCAGGTGCTTTATAAAATGCTTATCAAATAAAGATACCAAAGGGCTTCAAACATCTTTCTTCCAAATAAGGCTATTACAGCATCTCATTGTTGTTCCTTCTAAGTTTTCTCTTCACCTTCTGATCAGTGCTGTCGTCTCTTTTTTCTTTCAGATATTTACCTGGTCTTGCTATATATTTTCTTTTTAAAAGTTTCCCTAGGAACTGGTCACATTGACAGGAAAAGGTCTTCCTTTTGGTCCTCATTTTAAATTGCGTTTGCTAAACACAGTAACACTTCAAGTTGCAAAGTATTTGACAGTTTGAATGTTCTTTTTACTTTTCCTTGGGTTTCTCAACAGGCCCTTGGGCAAGGGGTGTGCACCTGGAAAGTTTGCCAAGAACATGGCACAGCTGTGGCAGTGTGCAACACTGATCTGTGTGGGGTGCACCTGGATAGTGTGTGCCTTACTCATGTCCACAAGGCAAAGTGACCTTCCACTGCCTCTACTCTTCCTCGAGTACCCACTACCTGAAGCACCAAGTGCCAACAATCTAGGCAACCCTGTCCTGACTAAGCCTTTAGAGGAGGGAGCACAAGCCTTGGAAGATGGGAGCACAGATGCTGGAAGCATACCCTACCCCCCCAACTGTTTGATAAGGAGACTGCAGACCCATGTAACCCATTCTTCTAGTTAAATTATTGTCTCATGTCTTGCAAGCTACAGAAGAAAAAAAAATCATATTATCAAATTATATATGTATATGTATATATATATATGTGTATATATATATGCAATTGTAATCAATAAGATATCCAGTATTTATTATGGCCTGAAAGATGTCTTTTTTACTGTGTTAAGGATGTTAGTCAGCAATAAATGATTTGTCATAGCGTTGACTTCCTATCTACTTGACACTGAATTCAGTTACAGAATGATACCTACCATGTGTGTCCACACTCTGTGCTGTGTGTCCACACTCTGTGCTGTGTGTCCACACTCTGTGCTGTGTGTCCCATATGCAGTCTCTTGTTTAACTTTCACCATAGCCCCGAGATAGGCGCTAATCTGATTTCTATTTTAAGATGAGAAATGAAGTCAGTAACTGCCCAGTGATGGTTGGTTTTATGTGTTGACTTCACTGGGATGATCAGCTGGTAAACACTGTTTTTGAATGTTGTCTGTGAGGATGTTTCTGAAAGGGATTGATTTGAATTGGCAGATTGGCATGCCTGGGCGAACAGGTGTAGTCCACTGAATTCAGGATTCTAATAGAAAGGCAGGGAAAGTGCTGGCAAGATGGCTTAGCTGGTAAAGGCACAGCCTTATGACCTGAGTTCCATTGCCTGGACCCACATGGTACAAGAAGAGAAGTGATTCTTAAAAGGGGTCCTCTGATATGCTCCATGCACACATGGAGTAAATAAAGACAGAAGGGTGATTTGCTCTCTCTGCCTGAGCTGGGGCTGTCCATATCCCTTTTCCTCACCTCTTGGACTTGGTGCCCTGACTATTTGGCCTTTTAGGTTGAATTGAGATTAATGCTACTGCCTCCCATGGTTCTTGGGCATCCTAGAACTTCCTAGTCCCTCTCATATAAACCAACCTCTCATAATTGTCTGAATTATGGTTTCTAGTTCTGTGATAAAACACCATGACAAAATCAGCTTGGGGAGAAAAAGGCTTATTTAAGCTTATAGCTCTCAGGTTCATCCTCTATCACTGAGAGAACTCAGAGCTTAGCAAGAGGGAAGAACTCAAACAGGAACTTGGAGGTGGGAAGTGAAGCAGAGGTCACCAGGGGAGGAATGCTTACTGGCTGGCTTCTCAGGGCGTATTCAGCCTAGTTTATATAGCACCCAGGACCACTAGCTTAGGAGCTGCACCTCCCACCGTGAATTGAGTCATTCCACATCAATGATCAATCAAGGATCCATCCCATAATCAGCCACCAAACGCAGACACTATTGCATATACAAGCAAGATATTGCTGAAAGGGCCCTGATATAGCTGTCTTGTGTGAGGATATGCCAGTGCCTGGCAAACACAGAAGTAGATGCTCACAATCAGCTATTAGATGGAACACAGGGTTCCCAAGGGAGGAGCTAGAGAAAGTACCCAAGGAGCTGAAGGGGTCTTCAACCTGATAGGTGGAAGAACAATATGAACTAACCAGTACCCCCAGAGCTTGTGTCTCTAGCTGCATATGTAGCAGAAGATGGTCTAGTTGGCCATCATTGGGAAGAGAGGCCCCTTGGTCATGCAAACTTTATATGCCCCAGTACAAGGGAACGCCATGGCCAAGATGTGGGAGTGGGTGGGTAGGGGAGCAGGGTGGGGGATGGGGGAGGGTATAGGGGACTTTCAGGATAGCATTTGAAATGTAAATGAAGAAAATATCTAATAAAAATTGGAAAAAAAAGAGAAAATGCACAACAGGCTTCCCTATAGGAGAACCAGGTGAGTCTCTCTAATACGTTGACAGTTTCATTTAGGTATATACCCAGACACAGTTTAATTGGGTCAGAAGGTACTTCTATTTTAATTATTTAAATTCTCACCTGCAGGGTATAGGGGTCTCTTTCCTTACATCTCTGCCAGCACTTACTGTCATTTGTCTTCTTGATCTTTTGTCTACCACCAAAAGTATATTTAAATGTTAATTTTCTTTGTTTCTTTTATGGAGCTCTACCATATTACACTCTGTATTCTCTCTCTCTCTCTCTCTCTCTCTCTCTCCCTCCCTCTCTCTCTTTCTCCTTCCCTCTCTCCTTCCCTCTCTCCCTCTCTCCCTCCCTCTCTCTCTCTCTCCCTCTCATTCTCCCTACCCCTATCTCTCTCTCTCCTTAAGTGCATTCAACCATCAGTCATTGTTTCTCACTGTTTTTTTGAAAGCACACCGAGGCCAGTATAGCTTCATTTCTGTTCTTTACTCACTATTGCCGAGTAGTGAAAATATACCGTGAATGTGTGAGAATATGGCAGAATTTGACTCATTACAATTTGCATGTCACCAGGAATAGATGAACTTAATCCACAGTCCCAGTGGCCCCAGGTATTTTATCTTTATCTTCACCATGCCATAGCTGTGCCTCTTGGAGTCATCTCCATTTCTCTTGGAAGAACGCACCTGGGGTTTTGTTGTCTTTACTTTTGAGCCCACACTCGAATCCCGACCTCCATGCACCCTGCCAGCTCTGTCTTCATAGCCTGTCCTTGATCTAATCACTTCTCTTTACTGCTACCAGAGGGACCCAAGCCACTGCTGTCTCTGCCCTTGACAACCTCAAGAGCTTCTCCTTGGCCTCTCTTCTGTTCTCATTCCCATGTGTTCTCAGGCATGACAATAATGTGTCACTCCTCTGTGCTCTTACACAGTGGCTTTCTGTCACAATCAAGTACCTCATATTCCCTTGAGCCCACAGCTTGCCTGTATCTTTGTTTCTCCCCTTTCTCTTCACTCCCTTCAGGTCAGCTGACTTCCTTCACTCTGTTCCCAAAGGGATCCGTGTAGCTTCTGCTCATGATGCTCTGTGTTGTTAGTGTTGTGTGGTCAGGGACACATTCCCACATCTCTGCTACATCAGTACTTTGTGTTTCTGCTCAAGCTTCATCTTCTTGGAGAGTGCTTTCCTGCCCCACTGTTCTCTCTGCTCCTGAACCCTATTTTCCTTCAAAGTACCTGACTTTGTCCATTTGGCTTTCTGACCCCATCAGATTCAAACTACCTGTACAGCATCTGGGATTCAGCACCTGGGAAAATAACTGGCCACACTAAGGGATTATTAAATATTTAGGATCACGAATTACTGGAAGACGGAAATTAACTTAGGAAAAGAGACTGCTGGATATTTGCAGAAAGACTTGTGGTGAATGAAGTAATGAAAAATAGAAGACGATCTGTCTGAGGTTCATTTTCTTCATAGTGCAAAAGAATTTACCTTCCCTAGGGAACAAACTTAGTGAGAATTGGGGACATTTCCCCAACCTTTTCTGTTTTGCCTTCTTGTTGCCAGCCTATGAGGGCCCCACCGTCCTCATCCTGTTGGTTGTTAGTTTAGGAGAGCAGCTGATTTGCTACTCTGAAGTATTGTGAGCAGAATGGCCATACTTTCCCATGTGGCCCCCTGTACATGAGTCTCACTGGGAATGGGCTTATAGAATCTTCCTTCCCTGGGAGGGTTAAGAGGCATGGAGAGAGCATTGCTGTCCACTTGGGAACAGAGCCCCTCAGGAGGAGCTTAGTGTTGAATAGCAGAGGCATTTGCAGGGAAAATCTCTGAGGAATTTCTGCTTAGGCCTCCCAGAGTAGAGCAGTGATTTGTAGCAGGTTTTGGGTCTTTTATATTCCAGCTTCATTGCTCTCCAGTGATTTTGCCATTTGCAGCTGATAATGGAAATGAGGATTGCTGGTACAGATGGGGCTGTTGCTAGATGCTTCTCAGGGTCTTGTAGAGGGGGCATTCTGGGGGAATCGGCTGGACAGATTTTTGCTTTCTTTTTTTTTTTTTTTTTAAAAGATTTATTTTATTTATTATATGTAAGTACACTGTAGCTGTCTTCAGACACCCCAGAAGAGGGCACCAGATCTTGTTACGGATGGTTGTGAGCCACCATGTGGATGCTGGGATTTGAACTTATCACCTTTGGAAGAGCAGTCGGGTGCTCTTACCCACTGAGCCATCTCACCAGCCCCAGATTTTTGCTTTCTTAACTTTTCTCTGGATTTCAGGAAGTTGGGGCGGCTGGAAGGTAGACATCAATTCTACTGATTGGTTTGTATTGTACCATGTGAATGCAGACTACTTCCTAACATAAAGGCTTTTGGAATAATAAAAGTTTATTAAACTGTGACAGTTTATATACATTTTTGGAATATATTTTGCTAATATAGGATAAAAAAAATATGTCGGGACAGATTGCCTCCTCTGAATTCTTAGGACCAGTACATATTTATTTCACTGTACTTTTGATGAGCATGCCAGTGTTATAAGCAAAGCTGGAAATTATTGTGCTTTAAGAAAACATTATATACATATAATACCTCCAGTACACATAGAGAACAGTCGAGAACACAACTAGATGGGCTGGAATGAATGGAGTAGGACACTCCATGCGCCTGCATGAAGCCAGCTCCCTCACCCACACTAAGATCTTCATGGATTCCTGTTCCATCTTCTGTTCTTAACATCTTCAGTTGTCATGCTTCCCAGCCCAGAGCAGTTAAGAAGCAGCAAACTGGAAGAGGACAGAGGAGGCTGCAAGCCAAAGTCATTCTGATGGAAGAGAGACATGACAGCTGACAGACTGGTAGTCAGCGAAGTGACAACTAAGCTAAGCCAGAAATTCAGGATTGCCTCTGGCAGTTAAGACGTGTTGGGATTTTGTCTGCAAGGACAGTGTAGACTCACTGCAGGGAGGGCCTGCAGATGTGACAAATAAGTAGGGGACGTAGGAGAGAATGGCTTGAACTAAGAATGATGCGAATATCCAAGATTTGTTTATGTACATGTCAAGTTAAAGAGATAATGCTGTGGAAGAAGCCAGGCAAGCCAGCAGCTAGGAGATTAGGGTGTGGCAGCCTCTGAGGCTGGTGTACCTAAATATTACTAAGCAGGAGTGGTCCAAAGTGCATGTGGGTAACTAGAGTGTTCAGAAACTACATTAGAAGAATTTGGGGGTTTTGAGACCAGCTTTCTTTACAAACCTAATTTAGAATCAAGTGTGGAACAGTGTTTTGAACACAGAGAAAGTAAGCATTAGGAAGGAGCAAAATGACCCTAGGGCATGTCATGTACCCAGTCACTGTGTCTGGTAGGGCTGGGACAGTGGAATGAAGAAATGTCACACATACAGAAAAGCTGGGGTCAGGTAGCACCCTCTACTGAGCAGCCCAGAAACCCAACCTGTTGATGAGGTGCAGCAGAAGGGAAGTCTGGCATGTTTTGGTAGGTGGTCTCTGTAGGAGAGCAGTCTTAGGATATAAATATCTAGGTGGAGGAAGCTGTAGTTGCTAGCTTCTGCACACACTGCTCAGTGTTTCTAAGCACTTGTACTTGCAGATACTGTCAATGTTTGCCCTGGGAACCAGAGGAAGAATTTTCCATCCCTCTGAGCCTCCATTGGGTCCTTGAGATGGCTAAGTCCATGTCAAATGAGAAACATTCACTCAGAACTTCACCCTATTCAGTCAAGGCTTCCTCCACTCTTCACATATAGCATTGAGTGCCCTTTTAATGTAAGTGTACAACAAAATTTAACATTAAATATTGACAGTATCATGTGTGTGAAATATCAATCTATCCACTCACTATCTACCTAACTACTACTATGTATGTATGTATGTATGTATGTATGTATGTATGTATGTATATATGTATGTATGTGTGTATGTATGATCTATCTGTCTGTGTGTGTTTATATGCTATATGTATGTATGTATATAGATACATGTGCCAGTTCACCTATGGAAGTCAGTGGCTGATATCAGGTGTCTTCTTCTGTCACTCTCCAGTTTATTTTCTGAGATAAGGACTCTTACTGAATCTGGAGCTCAAAATTTAGCTAGAATAGATAGATGTTCAGCAATCCTTAGGGATTACAAGTAGGAGCCACCATCATGCCTGCTTTTTTAAAATGTGGCTATTGGGAATCTAAACTCAAATTCTTATACATACATGGCAATCACTTTATCCACTGAGCCATCACATCAGATCTTGTGTGACATTTATAGAAAAACATATATTTGTAGTATGTTCAAATAAAGTACAAAATACACAGAGTTTAGAAGTGAGGTGCTCATGAATCATTGGTCAGAATGGTTTTTTTTTTTAGTCTCTTGCTTGCCAATAGCAGCTGCATACTTATCTAGCCTTATACTCCCTTCTATGGGCCCAAAGGGCTCTTTCAATGGAAGGGGTGGAACTCTTGCCCTTCTTCTGAGGTGATTCTTGCACATTCACTTGAGAACCAAGGTAACTTTAGAACCTAACTTACTGAAAGGGTTTTCTCTCCTTCACCCAGATATTTAAACATTTCTGTGCTTAATGTACAAATCATTTCACATGGCTGCCATCTTTAGAAACTTCCCTGCCTCAATCATCTTGAGGTGAAAGTAAAGTAGAAACAACTAGTAGAAAGGTACCAGTTAGATATGGAAAAGGGAACAAGAAGGTAACAAGGAAGTTGATATGAGCAAACTATGACAAAAATAATGAGAGCCATCATTTTATACATTGACATATGTAATAATATTAGTAATAAAGGAAACAACTTTCCATTCAAAACATGATATCCATCATACCCTGCCCCTGTCAAGGTTTTTGTAATGACTCTGCAGTCTGCCTTTCCTCTTTGTTATAGCTAACTCTCCTATTGCTGTGATAAAGTCACATCCCAAAGCAGCTTTGGGCAAAAAGGGTATACTTTATTTTACAGGTACAGTCCATCATTGAAGGGAAGCCAAGGCAGGAATGCAAGACAGGAGCTTGAGTCAGAAACCAATGCAGAAATGATGTTTAGTATCTTGCTCAGCCACTTTTCTTATATAGCTCAGACCCTTCTACCTGTGAATGGCACATCCCTCAATGGGCGGGATTCTTCATCAACTAAAAATTGAGAAAATACTCCATATACATGCTTGAACGGTGGCTTATGCCATAATCTCTGATATTTAGGAGGCTGAGGCAGGAGTTCTACAAGACCAAGGCCTGCCTGGAGAACTTAATGAGACACTGTCTCAAGATAAAAAAGGAAAAAGAAGGCTGGGAGCAAAGTCTAGTGGTAGAGCACTTAATTAAGACAAGCAAAGCCCTAGATTTAACACCCGGTTCTAAAGAATTAAATATAAGTCAAGGATTATATTTGCTCTAAACCTGTTTGCTTTGTTCCTCCAGCTATAGCCTCTTACCTTGATGAAAGCAAGGACAAGCTGCGCTACCACTGAAGAGCAGGGTTCCACTGCCTGCTACTGAGTTAGTCAAGAACATTCTTCATTTACGTTACTGGGTTTTTATTTCTAGCCCATCATTTTGATTATTTCATAGTGTTTCATTCTCCTCTTTATATTTCTCATCTTACATATTATTTGCCTACTTGTTCTGCTAGAGCTCATAATATGTCATTAGTTATTTTAATTTCCCATGTCATAATTTCAACATTAATACTATTCTTCAATCTGATCCTAGTGATAGATTTTTCTCATCAGAGTACTGTTTTGTTTGCCTTGTAATTTTGTTTTGAAGGCTAGAGATGCTGTATTGAGTAGTAGGAATGTAGAAAATGGACCTTCAAAGATGGATTTACGTCAGTCTGCCTTGCAGTTAGATCATGTTTAATGTTAATTTTAGCTATAGCTATATGATGTTTCAAGTGCCTTCCAGTTGTCCTTGCTTTTGTTCTTGAGGATTCCTTATGTACTGGTTCT
Organism: Mus minutoides; assembly: GCA_902729485.2. Lineage (NCBI taxonomy): Eukaryota > Metazoa > Chordata > Mammalia > Rodentia > Muridae > Mus > Mus minutoides. The sequence continues at coordinate 2,149,788 of LR753320.1, read as the reverse complement.
TAGACAAAGTCTAGGTCTGGTACTTGTTCCATCTAAAATCTCTGTCATTATGCTGGAGTCTATATGGTACTTGGACATGTTTATAGGAGCACTCTATACTTATATGACTAAGTCCCTTTTGGAGAACCTGTGTTTTGAGGCTATGGGCTTTATGTATTTCTGTCCTTTCTATAGTCATGTATCTTTTTCTGCCTTCATCCCTACCAAACCATGGCTACATCTTTACCAATCTATTTCCTTGAAGCCTTGTTCTTTGATAATTGTGGGATAATTTCTCCACATTATATGATACAGAAAGATAGTAAATTGCTAGAGTGAAAACATCCCTTTCTAACAAGTGACATAAGGTTCTAGAAGTGCACACAAGTGACGTCTTTTCCTATGAAGAATAGGCCTGCATTTTGAAAAGGAGTAGAAGGCAGAGGAAGCCTTGTGTAAGGCGGGGGGGGGGGGTTCCTAAGTAAAAGTATATTGTTGACGTGGGTACAACCATGATAAAGACCAAAGCCTTGGACCCAGGGGGAATTAGCCAAGCTCTTTTCCGATATGTGCCAAGCTCATAGGGATGAAAAAGCTTTCCTCAGGGTTCTGAGTGAGAGATGGACTAGTGGGTAAAGACTAGCAACTGCCGTTTCCTCTTTTTTCCCAGCCTGATTCTGCTCACCTACAAAGATCTCCTATCAGTGCTGGATCCTGAATGGCAGTGGACTGGATGACGTGACACAGTTCCTGCCCAGGAGCAGAGCAAGCAGGACATGCTTGAGGGCTGATGGTTGCTGTATGTGTAAAGTTTGTTTGCATAACAATGCATATATTTATCTTCATGTGCTTCCTTTAGGGAATATTTTCCCTGTTCAGATTAATGACTCTATGGTAATCAGAAATGGCATGATTCCGAGAAGTGAGAATGTGTCAGGTCACCCTCAGCAAAATGGTGACACTGTGACTTTCAGGATAACCTTTAAGGCTGTGAGAAATAATTCTGAAAACATGAGTTCAAGAATACATAAATTAGTGTAAAAACTGTTCTTTATAGAATTTCTCAACTATGCAAAATATAAGGATGCAATATAAATTATATGAGGGTCTTCATAGATCGGAAAGAACAGAGGCAGCTGTATTAATGAGTCATTTTAATCAGAAAGATATTTAGGGTAGAAACAAGATTTGATCAATAGAGGAAAAAAACTGAATCATGAAAGAGAAATGAATTGTTTAAAAATCAAGGCTCAGATATATTGTTGTATAATGTTAGTGGTAAAATGGTGATCTTCATGGGAACTATCTACTACTAAATTTGATCAAGATATTCTACTCCCTAAAGGAGGTAGTTAGATGGGCAATTCAAATAGAGGTTGGAGACAGACAAAAAAAAGTCTAAAAACAAAAAATGATGATA
>LR753320.1:2112463-2148289 GCA_902729485.2 Mus minutoides | reverse complement strand
ATATATATATATATATATATATATATATATATATATATATATATATATGATTAAGCAACTTTCTTACATAAAAATAGCCTTGATGTCTATAAGCACTGTGCCCAGTGAACTGCACAGGACTTTCTATGTTAAAAACACACACTTGCTGTCTGATTCATTTGTCTCAAATGTGCTCTGTTTTTCAGTTTCTAAGAGTCAAGGTGCTAAGGTCATAAAATTCTGATTCATGGAATGGTCAAAAGGGATCCTGGGAAAAATGATTGAACTGATATGTAATTTCTAAGGAAGTGGGTTATGCAAATGAAAGACTGGGCTCTGGTCTTCAAGAGAGAGAGCTATCTCTAGCAGATTCCAGAGCTATCATCTTGCATCAGTCACTGACTCTGAGTCATTCTTCTACTGCTACCACTCACCCTTTCCTCAGGACCCCGTTTCAAGATGATGCAGGACTGCAGTATATCAAACTAGCTAACACTTCCCTATGTTCTGTTCCTAACACACTGAGGTTCTAGGTTGCTGGAGCTAGCACATCTCCACCTGATTCCAGCTCTTCTGTACATGTATCCATATGTCTCTTTTCTTCCTTCCCTCATTGTGTCTAGTCAGAGCTACAGGACCCATGTTGTTGGTGTTATGGGTATAAAGGATGAGTTCATAACGTAGCCTTCTTCCCCGTGATAGGGATAAGGGGTAATTTCCAGTTTTTATGAAAACTGAGTGAGGTCACTAGAAACCTGTCCAAACTGTGACCCCCTCTGGGAATTTCTACACCTACTCTCCAGCAATTCATCCTGACCATATTTGGACTTCTGCACTTTCTGATGATGGATGATTGTATCTGTCCAGATTTCAGAGATATTTTGCCCTCCTTCCTGAGTTGTATGGTAAACTCAGAAATGTCGGGTTTTGTCTTGTGCAGCCTCATCTTGTCATAAGGTTAGGAGCAATGACTTTCAAGATCTGTGAATATCTGATCTGGTACCTAAATCAACTTCAATTTCTAGTCCCTCACATTCCACGTCTAAGTGTCTTTACCTTTATTTCAAAAGTGTCTCTTAAACATCCCAGCTTTAATCAGCCACCATAATTTCTTGTTTGATAAATGCAGTGATGTCTAAAGGACTTCTCCTCCCTGTCCTCCAGTGATGTCCTTGGACCATCTTTACAAATCTCTCTTTGTGGTCTGGCCCTCTCAGTTTGTGGAACACAGCAACACTTTGGTGATTTCTTCCTTTAGTTCCTTGAGCTCTAACAGAAAGACCAGTTCCAGGGACTGAAGACAAGGTTGTGAACATCTTTGTACAAGTTTAAAATTAGACCTCTAATTTTCATTGCCCTGTTTAAATGATCCCCCCAAAGTGGGACACATTCAAAGAATTTAAAACATACTAGTATAGAGAAGTAAGGTTGATGTATATGAAATTTTAAGTAAGTATATGATCTTTACATTTGATAGAAAGTATGTGTTTCATATTGACATGCACATGGTATTTGGTCCTTTCTCAGAGGAAGGAAAAGGATCAAACTAACTTTCCTCTGGGTCTGAGCTGTAACAGAATTCTGAGGATTATGATGAGACTTGCACTCTGTCTGTGTATACACAAAACTGGATTCAGGTAACCCCCCAGACATAAGTGTTTGACCTATTTGTGACCTCAGGTGCTCTTCATTCATTTCCAAAGACTAAATGAAGTGATAACCATAATGCATCAACAGTCTGGAGTTTAGCTGGCCCTGGAGACATTGCATTAGTGTCCTATGGGCTAAGTCAAAATGAGATGGTGGTCAGGTATGTACACAGGAGTGGTCATTACCGCAGGCAGATGTGCACAGCTAATGGCTGGCAGTGGGGATTGCTGCAGGGGGAATTCGTTGATAAAGATGAGTTAAAATGAGACAATGGATTATCCAGAAGGGTGCTTTTCTACAGACTACATTTTTATTGGTGAAGGCAATCAAAGGAAAAAAAATTGAGCCATTAAAAATGAGAGCTCCTATAATGCATTTATTTAATACCAGTGATGCAGCTCATAACTATATGTACACATATGACTTTATTTTTTAGTTTGAGTAAAATAAAGAAGATATTGCTTTTATTTGTTTTTTTTTTTATATATATATATAGACAGGATGGTGGTACATGAAGACAATTCAGAAGCCTAATATACAGGGCAGAGGGACTACTTTCAAAGTGTTAAAGCTTTATGCTTGTAAGCCAAACTGCCCACGATCTCATTACACTGCAGAGAGCACAAGCATTGCTCCCAAACCCCAAAGAAAAATCAGCATGCAAGTGACCTGTGTATTAGAATCTGTGCAAGTCTCAGGCAGGAGATGAGATTTATACATGCTTTAAACACCCCTGAGGAAATACCCATTTTATACCACAGATAGGCCAGATGTATTTTCTTCTGTGAAATGTGATCAGAATATAATTAGAAGAAAATATACTCGATATTCAAAGGCAACTCCACAGTATTCTTTCAAACTCCTCTGTAATTTAAATTGGGCAGCAATATCAAATTAGAGGAGATGTGTGGAAGGGTTATTACTACGTGATTGGGCCTATGTGATTACATTTGCCACAATGCACTGATGTAGTTGTATATAACCATTGAGCTGAATTGAAAATTTCACATTAAAAAAAACCCTTTCTTTTCTGAATATGATTACTAATGTGATAAAATGCTGCACATTAGATAGTGTGATTCTTGAAAATGCCAAAGTGGATCTCAGCCTTTCCCTCCCTCCTCAGAAACCATTTTATATGGAAAGAAAAAAAAAAAAAAGAAGATAGCTTTGGGGGGAAAATACACACATCTCTAATAGAACTTGCTAGAGCAATTGCAGACTGCCATTATTCTACTGCATCTGTGCATTTCACTGTAACAAAGTGATTAATATGCCTCAAAATTTGAACTCATGGACTCAACTATTTTAGTGTCATATCATCAAAATACACAAAGCCCTGACACATCTAATTTCTATGTAATCCCAACTAGGATAGAATTGTATGAGTATTTATAATGTTTAGGCATTTGAATAGATTGTGTGACATAAGTGTGGACAATTATACACAGGGACATGAATAAAACATGTTCCAGTGCATAAACAAGGCAGGCGCCAGCCAAAGGAATTGTATATATGTGCATGATGAATTAGGATGAAAATTCTTTTTAAAATCTCTTCCAGGCTTCGGATTACAACATTTTATATGGCTGAACATAGGAAATAGCTATGGTAAAGGCACAGTTTATAACCTATGTATTATGACAATTTTAATCGTTAGTTTTATGTGACTTAAAATGATGACAGTAACATTGTTAAGGTTTCTAAACCTCCCTGAAGAGGTATGAAAAGAGGATGGATTAAAATGGGTCATTTTTAGATGGAAGGTTGTGGGCTTTGTCATCATTTAGGACTACTGATTGTAAAGAACTATATAGCCATAATATATATATATAATGTTATATATTATGTTCATGTGTGTATGTATGTGTACTATGTAGTTAAAAGCTCACAAATATAAAAGCTATGCTGAAAAGAAAATATGTATAAGTGAATATAAAAAAAATCTGTAACAAGGTATGGCAGTTGAAATATTTGTCTCCAAATCCTGATACTTCTGCCATGAGGCAAAAGGGTGTATTTCCCCCTAGAGTGATGAAGGTTGTATCACCCTTCTTTTTGACACTATGTGTGAGGTTCTACTGATTCAACCCATAGAATTTAGCACAGGTGACACATGGTCTTCGGACTTTATTAGAAAGGTCCTAAAGCTTTCATCCAGTTCTTCTGGCATGTTAACACTGGATTAAAGCCACATCCTTTAAAGGAATCACTCTGAAACTTGTGGGCTAGGGTGTCCTCTGGACAGCAGGCAACAATGGGTGAATGTGTTGTCTTCAACATGAATGTGAAGACCTTTGACTCTCCTGATGACTGTACTTTGAATAAGTACAGACAAAAACCCAAGTACTGAGGAACACCAACAAGCCATACTCCCCTATTCCAGTTCAAAGTCCTGACCTCTAGGATACTGGGAATTAATAACATTCTGTTTAAAGGATATAGCTGGCAGCAGTGATCACTGTAATAATAATTTAATAAAACCAAGCATTTTCTCAACTTCTTCAGTAATTATCATCTGGGGAGCATGTTGTAAAGAGATTATCATGTTTCACCCATGGATACTTGCAGGTCTTAGCAGTAAAGGTGTGGATGGAGAAAGCTTAGTATATCAGACAGAATAGAAAGTTAAATGTACTAAAACAAATCAGAGATTCGACATGGTGTGTTAACCAGGTTTTGTTTTGTTTTGTTTTATTTTGTTTTGTTTTGAGACATGGTATCTCTGTGTAACAGCCCTGGCTATCCTGGAACTTGATCTGTAGACCAGGCTGACCTTGAATCAGAGATTCACCTTCCTCTGACTTCTGAGTGTTATGATTAAATGTGTGCATCACAATTCCCAGCTTGTTGGCTAGTTTTAATAGAAGAATTCTTCATAATTTCTTTGACTTCTTGGAATGGGGATTATAGGCAAATCTTTTCCTTTACTTCATGATGTACTCTTAAAATGCTATGTATTTTTAGCCCCACTTATAAAAATACAGCGAATTTCACAACCCCTTCTTATTCAATATTTAGTAAGAGAGTAGTGAGAGGAAGCCTAGAGAGGCTTGGAGTAGTGGGTGGATCTTATGTAGGACTCAGGACAAGAATGAAGCTTTGATGCCAACTATTGTAGCTGGCTTAGGGAAGAAGAAATATATACTAGGGGTAGCATGAAGGAAGACTGAGAAGGAATGAAGAGGCTGCTGGACCAGAGCCTTTAGGAGTAGGAAGAGACATCAGATAGCACTGAGAAGACATAACCAGGAAGGCATCTGTCATATCTACAGAGACACTACTAGTAACACACACTAGTATTCCTAACAACAATGATAACATCACCCTGGGGCCACCTCTTGTGAGTGATTACTGTGGTTAGTCTTCTCTCACCTGTCTCCTGCATTCCTAGAGCCTGATTACATTTTCTCCTCTGTATCCCATGGTAAAGCAGGGTTCCTGGCACATGATAATCATGTTCACATGTGTTTGTACAAATAATAATAAGACAATACAATAAAGGGAACTCTATTTGGGGATCTTTGGTTTTGTTTGTTTGTTTGTTTGTTTGTATCAGATTATGAGCTATGCACTTTATCTTATTTACTGACTCTCATAACAGAACTATCAAATATAGAGTCATCATATACATTTGCATAAATGAGAACTAGAGATTTCTGATTTGCTGAGAGTTGTGTAGATTGTAATTAGAGGTCCCTGTATTTTGACCAAGGCATTTTTGTATACCAGAATTTTATTCCAAATGGATTAATAAATCTAGGAAAAGATGAGCAGAGTATATCTCTGGATTCTCCTTCCACCTGTCTTTGTCTACCTAGTCCTAGCTCATCTCACACTGTTCTGATCTTGAGAGACCTATGCACAGCTGAACCTGACATGGTCATTTTCCTGAGCCTTTCCCTCTGCTGCCTCCTTTACTACACTGCAGCTTAATGGACTGAAAACATCAGAAAGAAAGAGTTCACGTTGATTTATTCTCTCACTGTGACCCACCTAGAACACAGTCTAGACAAACAGTAGAAGGTTCCCAGCACAGAATTATAGATTCATCACCTTCCATTGGTGGTGTGTGCACTGCCTACCATAGCATGTGTAGTACATACTACACATCCTAGTACATCCTAGTACATACATTTCTCAGTGCTAGGGACAGATAGATGAAGACAACTCTCTCTCTCTCTCTCTCTCTCTCTTTCTCTCTCTCTCTCTGTGTGTGTGATGTATGTGTGTGGACTCACATATGTGTAGTTGTCTGTGCATATGTGGGTGTAGGTCTCCAGATGATGGTAGCTGTCTTCTTTGTTCACTCTTCACTTTTACTCATTGAGACAGGTCTCTCTGCTAAGCAGAGCTTGCTGATTGACTAGTCTAGCTAACCAGCTTGCTCTGGGGATCCCTTTAATCTCCATCTTCCAAGACCTGGAATTGTAGGATGGTTGCTGCCCCCCCCCCACCATTTACACTGGCTTTAGGGATCGGAACTCCAGTCCTCATAATTGTACAGCAAGTACTTTGCACATTGAGACAATCCCCATCTCCTACATTCCTAACTTGAGAGAGTTCAGTGTTTTACTAGAGGATAGACAAGGAAGAAACAGGTATAATGTTTCAGAGTGAGGCCTGTGGTGGGATGTCAGAATTATGTACTGAATATGAACAGATTCTTGAATTGCCTGTACTTGATGAATATTATATAGGGGTGTGTGAAGCATGGATTGAAAGGGCACATCAGTGGAAGAGTAAGGGTAGTTCTGGTGCCCAATTGTGAAAGAATATGGTACAATGGCGAATAGGCTGGTGATTCTGAAGGTAAGAATATTCATGCCACCATAGGCAATAAATTCTCCAGTGATACGCATGATAACCCATGAAGGACTTGCGCAAGTATGATTAACTTTGAAGCTCATTCCAGACTGGGGAGAGTCGTCAGACATAATTTATCTCATTTGTTTGAACAGGCTCCTAAGTATAGGCTTGGGTAACATGGAGTGACTGGAAAGCACAGTGGGTAGCACCTATGACTTGATGGGGCAGAAATTATGCTCAGGGTACTGCAGTATGTGGAACAATTCCGTACTCAAGACATCAGAGTCCCAGGTAAGAAACCCTGCATAACCACCGTTTATTAAAGGAAATTTCTTGAGTATTCTCAGGGTCTGGGCAATGGACAATTTTATTTACTTACCAACATTCACTGATTTTTTTTTTTTTTTTTTTGTCGCTCTAGATAAAGCAAAGTTATAGGAAACAATTTATTTAAAGGTGGATTCTATAAAAACCTAGAAGACCAGCATTTCAGTATTTGGGTCTGAACCAATGATATTTTAATCTTCTGAGTCTTTAGGAATAATATTTAACCTATTCCATGTAATCATTCAGTTTGTCAACAAATACCTATTGAATAACTTTGTAATGGGCAAAATACTGTCCTAGGCAAGACAGCCAGAGAGACTCCATTCCTGCATGATGAAGTTTACAATCTGAAGATTCCAAAAATGGATAAACATGAAAAAGATGCTCCAATTGCTTCTTTTGAAGGCAATAATTATTTATGTGAGTGTTCTGGCAATATAACTAGGGCTACATTTCTTTATAACTAGACAAGCTTATACCCCCAAGGGTGTATGTACTGCCTATACCTTGCAAGAGAGGTAGATGTAGAAAATGTCATTAAAGCCAAAAGATAACATGTACCCAGGGCTATTTGGGGACTAAGAGAATTGGGGGGTTTATTTAAGACCAGGAGAAGAGATGAAATCTTGCCAGAATGGCCGGCTTAACCATTAGCAGATATTCTTGTGAAATCAACACTTAGAGGGACATTTGCATTGACCAAATTGCCTGCAAATAAAATAAAACCAAGACTGTAAACAATCCTTTACTATAAAAGCATTTACTTTCCTTTCAGCTCATGTCCCCAGCACACCACTTTTCTGAGTGCAGCTGGGCAGGAAGATGTGAGGTTTGCTGAATTGGCACAAGCTAGAGCCATCTAGGAAGAGGCAACATTGTCCAAGGAATCACCTCCATCAGGCTGGCCAATAGGAAGGTACCATGGGGCACTTTCTTGGTGAATGACTCATGTGGGAAGGCCAAGCCCTTGGTGGGCAATGACATCCCTGAGAAGGTGGTCCTGGGTTGTGTAAGAAAGGAAAGTGTAGCCAGCTGGTAAGCCTTGTTCCTCTATGGTTTCTGCTTCATTCCTGCCTCCAGTTTTCCAATCTGAGTTTCTGCCCTGACTTCTGCCAGTAATGACAGTGATGTCAGACTTGTAAGGTAAAACAAACCCTTTCCTTTCCCAGTTGCTTTGGTCATGGTATTTATGCTGGCACTAGAAAACAAGCAAAACAGGACAGGACAAAGCCTTGAATTCCTGCCTGTGCCTAGGAATGGCTCAACCATGAAGTGTTGTTAAAAGGGGTGGGTAACACAGATTCAAGGGTTAAACATTATGAACTGTCTGCAGTGTGACAGAATGCTGATGGAAGAGACAGTGCTTGGATACAGGTGTCAACAGAATGTTCAAACCAGTGACGCCCCTTGGACTTGTGCAATGTAATAGACCCTGTATGGGTCCTTACCACTAGGTATAAAAATCTTGGTGTTTAGAGATAAAAATCCTATTCCAGCTGGAGGCTGTGACTTTTCTCTAGGCAGATACTGCTGCCACTGCAAGGCAAAACTCCATTTATCTGGGAACTAAGGTGCCAACATCAGCATGAACCCCGAAGCTAGAATAGCATTTTACCAAGTATGAGGGCTAGGGCCCTATGGTTCTGAATGCTTCCTGACATAGTCAGAAGGGCAAGCTTGGTGCCAGCATCTGGAACAGGAGCAGGGTTTAAAGAGAAGCTTTAAGTAGATTTAGGGCTCAAAATTGAGGTAGAAGGGAGGCAGGGAGCCAAACAGGCTTCAGAGATCACCTTGCCTTTAGGTGTCTTGTGCCTGTCTATTCTAGAAGCTACCAGCTAGTGTTCCCCTACAGTAGTATATCCGTGAACCACAGCAATAGGTGGCTTTGGTCATTGCTGAAGTTCAAGAATGCTCAGGGTGTCTGAGTGGGTGGGTAAGGAATAAGGCTGGATAGTCATGCTCAGCCCGGGAAGCAGTGCTTGACTCGTTCATTAGCACAAGGGCATGGACCTACTCTGTTGTAAATGCCCAGATGATACTTAAGGCTCTTCCTAGCTTTCACCTTCCTGAGCTTTGATGGCTCTTGAGAAAGAAAGCCAGAAAGATAGATTTTAATTCCGTGCCAAGATTTAGAAACATTTTAGATCTTCTGAAGCTCTGTGTTTTAATAATTTTTATTTTTTAAATTTAATTTAATTTTAAAAATTTTAATTTAATTAATAATTTCTCCTGGCCTCCATAGTGACCTTGAGATACTCTGGTGAGGGGAGCAGATCTCAGGAGTTCAGGGGCTGGTGGTCTGTTGTGGGTAGAAATTCTGTTAATTGCTGTCCAGCTGTTGTCTGTGCTGAATTCTCCCCTGTCACTTCTCTGCTCTGTCTCACACCTTTGCATACTTGTGACAGCTTATGGGAGGGTAGAAGACCCCTCAAACCAGTGTGGGTGTGGGCTGGAGAGAAGAGACAGAACACAGAGACACCATAGGGGGTAAGCCATCTAACCACAAGCATGGTTTTTTAGTTATCCAGAGAAATAGCAGACTTCTTCAAAAATGGAGGTGGCTCTGAAAAACTGCCCTTTTGAGAAACGAAGTTTACAGAAAATGCAGACAGACAGCTCTGTTGCAGATATTCCTTCCTCTTTGCCTGTGAGGAATCCTTGCATAGAGGAAAATTGGGGGCCTGAACCACACAGAGATTACCATAGGTGGTGTTTACTTGGGAAACTCTAGCTGTATGACAAGACACCACTGTTTGCTGTGCAAATCTCCTTTCTCTTTGAAAAAAAAACACTCATTAATCTCCCCTCTTTCCCTTAAAACCTCCTACTTCCCCATCCTGATCCCTTTAAAATTTGTAGGTTTTTTTTTTGTAATTATTGTTGTATGTATGTGTATGAATGTGTGTGTGTGTGTGTGTGTGTGTGAAAATATGTGCAATCTGTTGAGGCCATTTAGTGTTGCTTATATGTACATGTTTTTAGAGCTGGCCACTTAGTATTGAGCAAGCCTTTGAAGACAGAAGTCTCTGTCTCTAAGTGGATGCTCACAGTCATCTATTGGGTGGAACACAGGGCCCCCAATGGAGGAGCTAGAGAAAGTACCCAAGGAGGTGAAGGGGTCTATAACCCTATAGGAGGAACAGCAATATGAACTAACCAGTACCCCCAGAGCTCTTGTCTCTAGCCGCATATGTAGCAGAGGATGGCCTAGTTGGCCATTATTGGGAAGAGAGGCCCTTGGTCTTGCAAAGATTATATGCCCCAGTACACCGGAATGCCAGGGCCAGGAACTGGGAGTGGGTGTGTAGGGGAGCAGGGCCTGGGGAGGGTATAGGGAACTTTCGTGATAGCATTTTAATTTTAAATGAAGAAAATATCTAATAAAAAATTCAAATAAAAAAAAAAAAAAGAAGTCTCTGTCTCTTACCTTCCATTGCAATGCCACCTCCCTTTGTGACAGAAACCCAGATCCCCATTTCTTAGAGCTCTCTATAAGGGTCACTGCTTGTCTCTCCTTGAGTGTAATTCTCCCAAGCCTTCAGCATGAAATAAAAGATGTGTACTCTTGAGACAGGGAAAGCTTGAACAAACCAGATTCAATGCAGGGCACCTGTCTTTAGTTAACTCTTAAGAATGACCAATCTTAGAGATCAGCTAACTAAATGAGGTTTTACTAGACCTGCGTTGGCATTGGATAGTCATACCTCGGATGGATTGGTCATGATGATAATGGTTGACTAAGAACTTAGAGGTCACTTTTGTCTAGTAAACAGATTAAAACCACCAGCCTTTCACTTGGCCCTATGCAAGGACTCAGTGGATGACCTTTGATATTTGAGGGACAATGTACCACATTTAGGACTTGTTTAACACCGAACAATTTGTCTCATGAAGACTCGTGAAGTTTTATTATGCATGTACTGACTTTTAATTATTGCATAGCTTTTTAATCCCCTGATCACTCCCCCCCCCCCATGCCCGAGACTGCCTTGCACCTTCAGTGAATAAATAAGGGACCCAAATTCAGACTTCCTTTCCTTATATCCCTATAACACAAAAAGAGACTACTTAATGAAAGCAGGAAGCCAATGCAGTAAAGGTTAGGGAAACAGAGTTGCCCTGACAGTCCTGAGCTATTACACTGATGCTGATTCAAGTTTTTAGACATTGAATGCGAGCCTGTGTCTTAGTTGGTATTTCCATTGCTGTGAAGAGACACCATGAAAATGGCAACTCTTATAAAGGCAAATATGTAACTGGAGCTGGCTTACAGTTCATCATGCCAAGCATCATGGCAGCTTGTAGGCAGACATGTGCTGGAGGATATGAGGATTCTCTACGTGAAGACAGCCAGGTGAAGACTGGATTCCACACTGGGTGGAGCTTGAGAATAGGAGATTTAAAAGCCCACCCACACAGTGACACACTTCCTCCAACAAGGCCACATCTCCCAATAGTGCCCCTCCTGATGGGCCAAGCATTCAAACACTTGAATCTACGAGGGCCATACCACCACAGCCTGTCCTACCATCCTTACTCCACAGTACAGGGCAGATGACATCAGGGCTGCAAAGGCCACTGTATTTTTTTGTTAGGGCAGCAAGAAGGGGATTATGGGTGCCACATCCAACTTATACAACCCTCTGTGAATGGTGAAGTATCTCCAGTGTGAGGGAATGAGTGAGGAGGGACCTCCTGTGGTTGTGGCTTGCAGTGGGGAAGAAAGCAAACCTGACCAAGTGACTAATGAAATACACTTGGTACAGTCATATTTTCCAGAGAGTGGTAGCCATCTGAGCCATTTGACCCCAGGGAATGCGTCACTCAGCGATGAACACTGTGAAATGTAAATATGCGTAGGAGAGACTTGGCTAGGTAACCTGGAGGGACAACATAGTGAAGTTCCCATTTTTGATGGCCCTCTTGTCATCAACCCTTCTTGCGAGGCTTATGTAATAAAGGAACAAAATGAGGGAGTTCATTTCCTGAGAGGCTGAAGATGTGTTTTGTATCTAAGAACCTTTGGTTCTGTTGAGTGTTTAGTTACTGTACCCTGTGAGTAATATAGAGCAGTTGGTATGGTTTTAAACTGGAGTTACTGCTGCTGTCTTACAGAGCATTCTGAAACGAGATGGTGGGTAGGTGGGTTTCTCCATGTCTCATGGATGGGCAGTGCCTGGTCCTGCTTTCAAGGTGAATGTGAAGGCGTGTTGCTCAGCGGCATAGTGCTCACCTTCCAAGTCAAGCCCTGGTATGGATCCCTCACAGTCCACAATGCAAGAATAGACACAGAACCAATGGATGTGATATATAGTCTGATTTTAAAAACTTATTCCTCAAACTTTACTTTTCATAATTTTAAAAGAAACTTAGAATTTAAAAGAATATTTGAAATTATAGAAATGTTTAAAATATACTCCACATACTAACCTCTGGAGTGTTTCTCCCCATTGTGCCATGCCTGTGTCCATATGAAAGACTCTACAGCTGTGACAATGACCTGATAGGATAGAATGCTCTAAAATACTTCAGTGCAAGAAAAAAAAAAAAAAACCACCTCACATTTATAAAAAGTTTTTCTAACACCCTGGTAAATCTGACTTATCACTAACCAAACTGATGAAATTATAAAAGACTCCTCCAAATGTCTCCTCCAAAATTCGGGTTAAAAGGTAATTGCTAATGAGCAAGTATCAGGAGGTGGAGCCTTTATGAGGTGACTAAAATCCAGGGAATCTGCTTTCACTGATGTCTTCGTGTCTGTATTGTACCCACGAGAGACACAAGATTGCCACTTAGTGAAGGTCAGATTGAGAGTCCTTTATTTGATGGAAATAGAGAGAACAGGTTCATGGCAGAAAGGACCCTTGCCCCTGAATTAAGGCATCAATGATATCCTACCAGGGGCAGACCAGATAATAGAAGGTTAGCACCTTAATATTGGCCCTCCTGGCCTCAGAACTCTGAAATGCAAATGTATTTTCTTTGTGAATTAGCATCTGTGGTACTCTGTCACACTGGTGAGAGCAGACTGAGACTGACCCAAGAGTTTGCAAACTAAAGGAAAGTTAGAATCTTTAGTGCATAGTCCTCAAGGTCCATTCAAGGAGGAAGACAACTGTGTCTCACAGCTCACCAGGGATTCTGTTGAGGTGGCAGATCACCTGGGTGGCATATCCCACGAGAGAGAGTCAGAGAGCAGAAACATATCTCTGAATGTTAGCTCCCCAGTCTTATGGAATCTAACTTTTTGGATCTGGATTAAGGGTTTCTCTTATTTTCAAGTCACCCCTGCCCCATAAGGTTCCATCTTGGTAAGTGTTTTTGCAACTAAAACTCTAAAGACATGAATTGCGTTGCAGAATAACCAACTCTCTAACTTCATAGGCCTTGTCATTCAGAAGATGAAGGGGAATGGGAGGTGAAAATTAAATTTCACTCTTGCTGCTCAAGATCTCTCAGTGACAATTAAGACATGATGTTAATTAATTTATTGATTGTAATCTATTTCTGGTTACTTATATTTAATGATTTAGATAGAACTGAACATAGTTTTTGTTTTTGTTTTTGAGTGTGTGTGTGTGTGTGTGTGTGTGTGTGTGTGCGCGCGCGCCTGTGTGGGGTGGATGCATGTGTATGTGTGCTCATGAGAGTGTGGAAGCCAGATAATGACCTAGGGTGTCATCCCCAGGAATGCCATCCTCTTTTGACACAGTGCTCCTTATTGGCATAAATATTTCATCAACTAGCCTAGACTAGCAGGTCAGCAAGTTCAGGGACCGCCCTGTTTCTGTCTCCTCAGTGTTGCACTGTAAATATATACCACCATATTCAACATTAAAAAATATTACATAGATGGTAAATGAGACACATGAAATGAAATGAATGAAAAATCAAATCCAGCATGGCACAGAAATCGGCCAGATAAAAATCAGGTTGAGCGTTGACCAGAAATACCTCAATCTAAAAATTACTCTGAAAAGCAAAGTTTGTTTCTTCATGAACTTTGCCTGTGGTAATCTGCGGATACTTGTGGAAACAGACAATAGATTTTGATCATGTATTTTCTTCCCCTAATCCCGCCCAGATCTTCCCTACCTCCTCACCCACCCAACTTCATGTTGCTCTTGAGTGCACACACACTCTCCTAAGCAAACAAACCAAGACAGAAAGAAAAATACATGAAAAAAGCCCCCAAAATGGAAATCAAGACAAATATCAAAGACTAATAAGACAAAATAAATGTTCAAATAAAGAAATTTGAGGTAAAAAGTCTGCAAAAGTACCACTGACTTTGTTTTGTTTTGGCTGGCTCCTCCTGGGAATGGACTCTACCCTGAAGTCTACCCAGTTCGACTCCTCTGGTGGAAACTGATTTTGTCTTTTCTAGGGGGTATTCGTTATAACCTCTTGGTTAGGGGTGCAAGCCCATGTCCACTTGCCTGTCTCAGCACCCGGACTCTTGTGCATGCTTCAACAGTCTTGGCAAGCTCATATTTGTATCAGTATTGTATCTGGAGTACAATGTTTCCTCTGGAGTCACTTATCTGCTCTTGCTTTTTCTATCTTCTTCCTTCTCTGCATAGATCTGTGAGCCTTGAGGGAGAGACTTGATGAAGACATCTCATTTGGGACTGAGTTCTCCAAAGTGTCCTCTCTGTACATAGTGTGTTAATTCCCCTCTAGTGCAAGAAGAAGCTTCTTTGATGAGCAAGACACTGATCTGTGAATAGCCAGTATTTTTATGCAGATTATGGGGATAGAACTCATATTCTCAATATATTGAGGCACTTTCCTGACTAAGCTATCCTCTAGCCTGTTTCCTTTTAATCCAGTTTTGTATCAGAGACATAGTCCACATTATTGACTATTTTACTGGAAGCATGATTTACCTACTTTATGATCTTACAAAGAATTCTGAAATAAATATTTCAGAGCTTAAATTGATTGCAAACCACATGGACAGGTTTTTAGAATGTTTTCTGCTCTTAAAGAGTTTATATCTAATTTTGGCGTAGGAGTGGAGTAGGGTGACAACAAGAGAAATTCTTTTCATCTAAGTTTCAGATTGCATAATGGAAAGAGACACCATCAGAAACACCAAGAATAAAGGTTGCACAAATGGGGAAGGCATCAGTGGTAGTGACAGATTTGTTTAAGATGCGTTCAGATAGTTGCTGGTGTCCTCTGCCAGCCAATGACTTATATTTTAGATTTGACTCTGACTGCTCCAAGCCTGGCCTCAGAGCAAGGCAACAGCAGCCCACCAGGTGTTACAAATGGCACCAACCCAGACCCCACTTCAGACACTGACAAACAGCAGAAAGCATCATGATTATCCCACGCTAAGTCTTCGTGTTCCAGGCAGCTGAGAAGCCCGAGTTTTAGCTTGCAGCCTAATTTCCCTTTCCATCAACATAAAGCCCATGTTTGAAAATGCACAAGCAGTTATTGCAGTTACAGTGATGACTATTATTACTATTACCTTGATTTTATAGTGTATATTTTCTTGTGAGGGCTGGGAAGTCTTAAGAAATGTTATATCACTAATCCTTACAATATCCCTGGGAAATAGGTGGGAGTGAGGATAAACAAGTGTCAATATTATGCTAAATAACAGTTAAGTACGTGGTGTACAATCCAGAGCAATCTAATGAAAGCAGTATCTTTTGCTCCTGCTGGATTATTTAATGCTTATATATTTTATGGGAACTCTCTGAGGTATAGGACTTGGGTGATCTATTATGGTTTTTCCTACCTCTTTCCAATTTAGATAATGCTTTTTTTGCTTGAATGGAATTGCTTGGACATAGTTTTATTTTAAATTTAAGGCCTGAAAGAGATTTTTTTTTTTTAACAAACATTGACCTCAGGATCACATATTTGAGAACACAGACTTAGAGTTATCAAATTGAATTTATATCATGAGCTGATTTTTAATCTATTCAGTTTCTGAATGGAAGTGTTTTTGGTCAAAGTTCAAATTAATTTTTATCTTACTGATTTCTATGTCATGCTAGAGTTTTTTCAACCCTAACTTGTTTGCTTGTCACAGTCACCATATACACGCATATATATGTATATACTTGTAAGGTTATATTTATTTGTTTTGTTAAAGAAATTATTTATGTTATTATTTATATTATTATTATTCTCCTTTTAAAACTTAAATGTTTATGTGTTGAAGATTTCATACATGACCATTACATTTACACCATTTCTGCCCCTTCTTTTCTTACTTCCAATTCCTCCCATCTCACCCCCATCTCCCTCTCAAGTTCATCACCTTTTCCATCTTCTTCTTTAATTATTATCGTTTTACACACACACACACACACACACACACACACACACACACACACCTACTGAGTCTATTTAGTATTGCTCATACACACACATGTTTGAGATGGATAATGTATCAGGGAAACTTGTCTCTGGAGAAAACTGATTATTCTTCCCTCAGCAACCATGTAGCTCTTGATCTAAGGATAGAGACGTAGGACATCGCTCCTGTCCAAGTTGGGATGCTAACTGATGTTACATGATGTGGGTCTTGTATAGGCAATCATATTGCAGATTGTCTAACAGCTTCCCTGTTGTGTCTAGAGAACACTATTTAATACAAGGCACTCTGGTCTTCAGGCTCTTATGGTTTTTTAGCCCCCTGAATGTTTTTTTCCCAAGCATTTGGCATAAAGGTCAAGTTGTAGATGTAATGGTTGAGGTTGGGTGTCTCATGACTACACTTTGACCAGCTGTGGACCACTGTGATGGACTCCATCTATTTTAAAAGAAAGCCTCTTTGATGAGGAATGAGCAGTATTTATTCACTTAGATTGAGACATATATTTGGGCAGCTTTAAGTGGCCCAGCATGATAATATGATCTATATTATGTGATGTATAAAGGTAAAGCCAGGCTCAAAATAATTTGTCTCTTTAAACTACCATTTCTACATTGGTAATTTCCATATTCTTCTACATATTTTGAATTACATTTCAGATTGTCCTAACCAAAATTTACCTTACTGTGTTATATAAGGCCAGAATTAATTCCTACTGACAGGAAAAAAGTTAAAAATTTTTAGAATACACTTTCTCTCAACTTTTTATTTTAGTTCCACAAAATAAAGAGCACTAAGTGTTACTTTTTATAAAATAAGTAATATAGTAATATCCATAAACACAGGCAACCAAATCGTATATTGATTTTTGTCTGTAGATTTTTCAGTTTCAGATCTGGCCTTATCTTTTTTTTTTTTTTTTTTTTTTTTTTTTTTAAAGAAATGAACTTGGGTCTGGAAATATGCTTTGGTGGTTATTCCACCTCACACCTGTAAGAATGGCCAAGATCAAAAATTCAGGTGACAACAGTTGCTGGCGTGGATGTGGAGAAAGGGGAACACTCCTCCATTGTTGGTGGGAATGCAAGCTGGTTCAACCACTCTGGAAATCAGTCTGGCGGTTCCTCAGAAAATTGGACATAGTACTACCAGAAGATCCTGCAATACCTCTACTGNCCCCTGGGCTCACGTCTCTAGCTGCATATATAGAAGAGGATGGCCTAGTTGGCCATCAGTGGGAAGAGAGGCCCCTAGGTTATGCAGACTTTATATGCCCCAATACAGGGGAACGCAGGGGCCAGGGGGTGGGAGCGGGTGGGTAGGGGAGCAGGGCCGGGAGGGGGGAGGATATAGGGAACTAGCTGGATAACACTTGAAATATAAATGAAGAAAATATCTAAAAAAAGAAGAAAAAAAAAAAAAAAAGAAATGAACTTGGGTCTGGAAATATGCTTTGGTGGTTATTTAGGAGGATATACTGCACATGCAGAGCATCGAACTTCAATTCCCAACACCCAGGTTGGGTGGCTCTAGGGGATCTGATACTTTTGGCCTATGAAGGTAGCTATACTCACTTGCACACACACACCATGTATAGATACACACACACATTTTTCTAACTTTGTAATTAATTGTGATTTAATACCTATGTGTACATGTCCCCAGATCAATTTCTCTTGACTCTGTTAGCTTTGGGTCTCAATACGTAGCTGCAGCCAGTGAGTTCTACCCACTAATTTCTTAAATACTTTGCTTTGAGCCTTTGTAAAGCAGCTCTCATCTGATAAAACTTCTCTCTTTCTCTTAACCACTCTAACCTTAAATATTGGTCCTAACTTCCTCTTGGAGAGAGGTTCCTTGATATCAGAGGCTGTGAGAATCATCAATTTGAAATTACATTTCCAGCACTAGGTGCATAGTTATTTTGTACCTACTTAGTGGTTGAGAAGTTCCTTGAGGAAGAATCTGTTCACAAAACTGAATACCTGGTAATGTTTCCGAGGTCAGTATGGCCCCATGATGTTTTTCTCTGCATGGTTCTTTGTCAGTAACAGTTTTCAGTAAATAACCAAACTTATTTGAGATGAAGTTCCCCAGTGTTGCTATGTGTATAAGCATCCCTGTGTTCATAGGCTGTATTTTTGGCATTGACAGCCCTGTGAGCTCTCATTTGACCTTGTCACTCAGCTTGTGCATTACAGCAGTAGAAACTTGAGCAGAGGGTGAGTGAGAACAGTAGATTCCAATTCATGTCTCCTCTGCCCTGGAAGTTACAGTTTATGCAACTTGAATCTGTGAATGCTGTTGGCAGCGAGCTTGAACACAAAGAAGGTAAATTAAAGAAAGGAAAGGTCTGAGTTTGGATTCATTTAGTGGCTCGATCACCTGAACTCATAGATGCCATTCTTAGGAGAGGCAGAGGAACTCTTTAGCTCCCTGATCAGTGCACAGCATTCATTAGATCACACTTTTATCTTTGGGAGGATGTTTGTCAGCCTCTTCCTACCATGGGGTAGCTGCTCTTCAGTTTTGTCCTCTTTTGGGCTCTGTTGGCCAGTTTTTATAACAGAATTTGTCTCAAATCCTTAATAACAATTGTTTCTAAGATTTAGATGCAATGTCCCCAACAGGTCACCAAATCTACAAACAGGCAGTGGTTGCTAAAATGTTGAAATTTCACTGGGGTGACATAGAAAACACAGAGTTCGTGTCTAAGAACTAGCTGCTCCCCTCCCTTGGAACCTTGCTTCCGGTTTTTGTTTGAGTGCTTCCTGTTGAGT
Source organism: Mus minutoides (assembly GCA_902729485.2). Lineage (NCBI taxonomy): Eukaryota > Metazoa > Chordata > Mammalia > Rodentia > Muridae > Mus > Mus minutoides. Next base: position 2,129,401 of record LR753320.1, on the reverse strand, counting down.
GTGTTCGTCCCGCATGTGAGGTACTTGATGCCGGTGACGGCTTTATTCAGGAAGAGACTTTCTGCAGTGCTCTTATTTTGATCTGTGCAATACTTCAAGACAAGCATTTTAAAGACAGAATTGCTACAAAGAATTAGAACTCGCAGAGCAGCCAGGAAAGTAAAAAATAAGCAAGCAACTCCATAGTTTCTTTTTCTTATTTTGGGCTAGAGTTTTTGAGATTGCCTTTTTTGACCTTTACAAAATTGTCGGTGTCTGTACGAGCATGAAGGGGTTAATTGGCTTCATTTACTTAAATATTCCAAACTATGATGAAAACATTTTGCACCTAAGAGGAAGGATTGTGGGTGAAAAACTGAAGATACATGATTTATCACTCTCCTCACAAATAAAATTTATTCATTGCATCCACCAGCCATCACACAGATGGTCAGAAAATTGGCTTTGTGTAGGGATGTGGATTCAGGCATGAATATTAATAGGAGACAGATGTAAACGCATATTAATATGCATTTGCTTTGCATGGACTGACATTACAATATTTTCATTAAAGAAACTGCATTTGTAAAGAAAGTACAGGTCACCTTTTACAAAGCATAAAATCGTATAGCTGGATGTGTTTGTTGGCTCTGGAAAACCGCTGTGGATAAGAAATGGAAGTAGAAGTGTTGAATCTGTGGCTGGACGCTCACAGCACAGCGATGGAGGAGGCACCACATTGATTCAGCCCCTCTGGATTACAGTTAGACTGCATTTAGAACTTTAGCTGCAGTGAGCACAGGCTGCCATTTGGGCAATCTAGGAAGTGAAGCCCTGTTTGGATGTGATACACAGTCAAGTATAAATTACTATCGGAGAGAAAGGAAACTATTTAGAAAGCTCCATTCACATCAAAGGCACACATTTTCAGTGTGAGGTTGCTGTAATGGCAGTGATTCATAAAATATAAGATTTATGCAGGCACAGTACTTTGGGATTTTGGGGAGGGTGGGACAGCATTAAGCTGACATCCGCGCCTGCATCTGCGCTCTGTCAGTATCTGCTTATGGTAGCATTGTGCTTCCTTCCCAAGTGGAAGGGGAGCGGGCGATATTGTAAAAAGCTATTCACATGCTGGCTGCTTTGTACTCGCCAGCCATTCACAGGGTGTTTTGCCACTGAAATATTGCTTACTAGAGAGAACAGTAGCTTTCTTCTGTTTGTGAGTCTTTTTTAAAACTGCTGTGCTGGCTCCTCAGACAAACAAGGCTATCCGAGCATGTGAGTTAGCAAGCAGAAATGATCTGTTATTGATCATTCACTCCAGCCTCACCAAGCCCCCAGAAAACTACTTTCCAACACTGATTTCCCCCTACCATAACTTCCAGGTGCCTTTTTGGCTGCCTATTGTACAAGCTCACATAGAAACCTACTGATGTGTCCAGAAAGGAAGCTAGCATCTACCTTCCATTTCTTATCCACAGCAGTTTTCCAGAGGTCAATCACAGTGGTCTAAGGAGGTGATCATGAACTCTGAAGTCAGAAAGATATGGGTTCAAATGCCAGCCCTGTTGGCTGTGTAATGTAGACAAATAATTTCAAACCCTTCCCTTCCCTTGCTCCTCCTTCCCTCCCTCCCTCCTTCCCTCTCTCCCTCCCTCCCGTTCTTTGTTTTTATAATATCAAATTCTAGATCTTGTGCATGCTCTATAAGTGCTGTGTTGTTGAGTTGTATCTTAGGTCCTTGGTATTTTTGAGGCTGGGTCTTACCATGTCATTCAGGCTAGCCTTGAACATACTATATTGTCCAGGCTACCCAAAGCTTGTGATCCTCTTATTTCAGAGTCGCAGAAGCTGGGAACATAGGCAGGTACCACTATGTCTGATTTGTAATTTTAATCTTTATTTATTTATTTTTTAGTTTTTTGATCTTCAGGTTTTTGTGGGGTAAATACAGGAAAAATTTTACTATATTTCACAGGAACAATCCTATTTTTCATATGATTGTTTGGTCTATCAAGTACAAAACTTATGGAACATGCCTAATTATGTTTTATATGCAATGATTTATCATATTTATTTTCATAATTTCTTTATTTTGTAATGTCCCAGTCATGTCTGCAGTCTCTGCTTACTCAGATATTGGTCATGGCTGACTCATTTTTTGTTGTTCTTGGCCCTTACTGCATTTCTAATGGCCCCTTTTTGTACTGTAATTTCACAGCTGGCACCTACATTATTTTTTCTCTCATAGGAATGATGGTACTCATTTTTCTGAGAGCCCAGCGTTGGTCACAATTCTTCATCCAGAATCCCTCACAGGTACTACATTGCTTGTTTATGAAGTCCAACTCTCCATCTGGAAGTCAGTCTTGTTATCTGAGCTTCTGATCTCATTTGCTAACTGTCTAAAAGCACAATTGTGAGTCCATAGTCAGCTGAGCCTGACATCAGCACTGTGTCCTGAACTTGCTTTCCCCCTCTGTCCTTATCCCTGAATTCTCTGAGGAGAGGAGAGGAGAGGAGAGGAGAGGAGAGGAGAGGAGAGGAGAGGAGAGGAGAGGGGAGAGGAGAAATAGAGAGGGGGCAGGGAGAGAGGGAGATGGAGGGGGAGGGGAGAACGGTATTTTTCCTATTTGGTAGATTCTTATTTATCTCTCTGTCAGAAAAAAAAAAATTCCTCTGAATATGGCAGTGCTTGACTTTAGCCTAGGTGATAGGTGATAAAATGTGTGATAGTTAACTTCATGTGTCCAGCTGACTAGGCATAGGGTATTTTATTTTATTTTGGTTTTTTGAGACAAGGTTTCTCTGTGTATCTTGGAAGGTCCTGGAACTCAAGTCTACCTACCAGGTCGGTGTTTGCCTCTGCCTCCCTAATAATGGGATTAAAGGTGTGTGTCACCACGCCCAGTTTTTTGGCTAATCCTCATTTCTTGGTGTGTCTACTGAGAAGTTTGGGGAGATGAACAATTTCATCAGTAGACTTCCCTCCTCAGTGTGACCGGGAATGGTCACAGTCTGTTTGAGATCTGAAAACAATGATTAGGCATAGGAGAATGTGCTCTTTTTTTCTGTCTGACTGTTCACCCAAGACATCAGTATTTTTTTACCCTTGTATTGACCTTGAATTGAAACTTACACTGTTGACTCCATGGCATAGAGGTCTTCTAACTTAGACTGAGTTCACTAACAAGGTTCCCAGCTCTCCAGGCTTTCAAATAACAGCTCATTGGATTTCCAGTCCCTAGAAATGATCTGAACCATTTTCATAATAACTTCATTTTTCCCCAATTTATCTTATTGCTCCTTACTCTCTGGAGGAGGACTCTGGCTAATATGAAATGTTTGATAAAAGTTTACAAGCATTCCATAGGGCTCTAATTCATTCATTCCATATTTCAACCCTGCCAGGCATCAGTTCTGCAGAAGAGGAGATGGAGCCCCCAGAGATTTAGGTAATACTCTTGGACACACAGTTGCCAAATGGCAGATTCTAGATCCCAGTCAACTAAGAGTTGATATTATTATTGGTACATGTTCTAGGCCATCTTGTTTCTCAATTTTAATGTTTTGAATATTTCATGTATCTTTTTCCAGGCTTGTTCCTATTAGTGCTACTAATGTACTCTTGTAATTTTTCACCATGATGTCCATTAAAAAGAACAGTGAGATATCATTTGGCTGGATCATTGAGTCATTTAGCTTTCCTTGTCCTTTTTCAGTTCAGAAGATTGGACACAAAGGTGCTTTTTAAAAAAAGTGGTCTAGAAGAATGATTGATTTGATGGCCAAATACATGTGTATATGTGTGCTAAATGTATGCAACACACTACTTAAAACAATCAAATGCTAGTGTCAAGTATTTCTTTGTATATTCATTTGTTTTATTTTCTTTAAGAATTGATACCCAGAGGTATTGGTTCAATAGTACTTGCATACACGCTCTACATAGAAGCTTTTCAACAAGATGGGATACTATTCAGTAAGCAAATACGTTTCCAGTAGTTTCTGGATGGAGAACAAGCTTGGTTTCCTAGAGCCTTGTTTCCAGTGTCTAGCATAGTGCCTGGAATATAACTAGTAAATGCATGCTCCAAGAATCATTCTATCTCCTCATGTTGTTCTAAGCACTCTTAGTAATAAGTCATTTATATGTTAATGTATTCCTTCATGTTTGTCGAGTTCACCCTTGGTGTGGCTCCTAAAGCTGCGATGTAGAGGTCCCATCCAGTCATTTCCAAAGAAACAAAGGACTAGATCTTTATTTCTCACTTGAGGACAACTGAGAGACATAGCAAATAGAGACTGAAGTGATTACAAAACATGTTTAATAGGTCCCCTGAGCCTACTTCTCTCCTTGTGTGCAGGTACCCTGATTTTTAAAGCAAGGGTCTCTGACCAGCTGGCACACACCCTTCAGGAGATCCATGGATGGGCCTTGGGGTCCGTGAGGAGGCTAAAGATTTGCATAATATAGCATATAAATCGGATCTAAAGGGTCCATAGACTTAAAAAAATTATATTCATTTGCTTTTTTTAAACGACAAAAGTGATATACTTATTCTCTAAAAATCTGGCACACATAGAAGCATATCAAGTAAAAATTACAGTTGAATGGAAATATATGGAGTAAACATAATTCCCCTTTCTTCTCTTACATCCTCTGGGGATCAGACTGTAATTGTATTTGACTCTAAAACTGTAAGTGTATATCTCCATCTCGGAGTATATGTGTTCAGCTTCCTTTTACACAACTTGATCTTGAAATAGTAATAGATTAAGAGACATTTCTTCCCTAAGGCTCACAGATCACAGAAGAGGTGGAAAGATTGTAAGAGAAAGAGATAGTGGACATCTTCAGTTAAATGTATTTGCATGGTATGACAGGGCACTGCACAACTGAACTTACAGCATCTATGACTGCACACATATGGCCTGCACAGAAAAGTAGTGAAACATAAACAACAGTTTGGGGTTGGGGGTGGGTGGGTATTTCCTCTACCTGTAACATTTTGTGTAGCTGTGGTAAAATATGAAACCCAGGAAGTAAAATTATGCATAAATATGCATACGTGTGGTTGTGAATATCTGTGTATGTTAGTATGTGTGTGTGTGTGTGTGTGTGTATGTGTGTGTATAGTTCTATACAGCTGTGGCATAGGCAGATGTGTTATCAGTCCCATAATTCTCATAAGTACATGATCCTTCCTGTTACACTTTATATAATCACACCCACTTCCTGGCCACCCCTAATCCCCGACAATTACTACACAGGTCTTCATCTCTATAATTATGTCAAGTAAATCATATTATAGAAAAGGAATCATGATATTTGTTGAATTTGGAGATTTCTTTTCCTCCAGGATAAATCCCTGGAGAGAGTTGCCCAGATTGTTGTTGAGTGTCTTAGGGGCTTTCTTTCTTTCTTTCTTTCTTTCTTTCTTTCTTTCTTTCTTTCTTTCTTTCTTTCTTTCTTTCTTCCTTCCTTCCTTCCTTCCTTCTTTTCTTTCTTTTCTTCTTTCTTTCTTTCTTTCTTTCTTTCTTTCTTTCTTTCTTTCTTTCTTTCTTTTCTTCTTTCTTTTCTCTTTCTTTCTTTCTTTCTTTCTTTCTTTCTTTCTTTCTTTCTTTCTTTCTTATCACTGAGTGACATTCCTTAGTGGAGGCACCACTGCTTGATTAGCTACGTGCCCAATGAAGGACATCGGGGCTGCTTCCAGTTTAGAGCTATTCTGAATAAAGCTGCTATGAGCATTAATGTATAGGTTTATATGTAAACATAAGTTGCATTGTGGTAAATACACAACAATGCAATTTTAGGTCATATTTTAAGAGCCTATGGCTTTGTAATGTGTGACAGAGCTGTTTGAAATCACCAGCCTTTCATGGTTTATCAAAGGAGGCTGTGGCAGTAAGAAGTTTGAAGAAAACTGGTATACCCCAAAGTTTGCCCAAGATGGAATGATCTGCTTTGGTTAAGCAAGAGCAGTTATCTTTTCTCACTCTTTCCATTGCTACTCGTAAGCATTTCATACTAAAATGTGAGCAATAGTTTTTCATAGCATTTCCTTACTTTTTACAAGCCTGGCCCTAGGAGTTCCCAAACTTCCATTTAATTGTCAATCTTCTTAATGTTTGTGATCTTCAAAAGATACCAACTTCAGCTCTTGTTGTCAAGGAAATTTACTGATTTTTTTAAAACACACTGTTGACATTGCTCTACTGATTGCTGGTGTGCATTGCATTAATTCTTCATTCTATAGAAAGTTGGGCTTTTTACCTTGAAATTGTTTTCCCTCTATTCTCAAATGAAAACCCAATTTGAACTCTTAATTTTTGTTGCACAGGAAACTTCAAACTAGCTCCAGTTAGGTTGGTAGAGAGAGAGGATTCTTGTTTTATTTTTTAAAATCTTTTTTTTTAAGGATTTATTTATTTTATGTATGGGTACACTGTGACTGTCTTCAGGCACACCAGAAGAGGGCATCAAATACCATTACAGATGGCTGTGAGCCACCATGTGGTTGCTGGGAATTGAAGTCAGGACTTCTGGAAGAGCAGTCAGTGTTCTTAACTGCTGAGTCATTTCTCCAGCTCCATTTTAATCTATTTTTATTAATGAATTTATTTACTTTACAGCCCAATCAAAGCTTCCCCTTCCTCCCCTCTTCCCAGTCCCTCTCTCACACGGCCCCTGCTCCTTTCTCCTCAGAGAAGGGAAGGCCTCCCAAGGATATCGATCTGCGTTGGCATATTAAGTTGCAGTAGGATTAAGTACACCTTCTCCTTTTGAGCCTAGACAATGTTGCATTTAGAAGGAGGACCTTTCTAGGGTAGGTGCCATGGTAAAAATGGCTTAACTCAGCAGGATACAGGTTTGCTTCTTTTTTCTGATATGTCATTATTGGTACCCCATCAGTTGGCTTAAAATGGGAAATTTAAGACATTGAAGAGATGCAAATATAAACACAGAGTAAAGCTTATGCATTGGGTTTACAACACTTTTCCAATACTTGATACCCCCAGTCAGTCCCTCTCCTGTTTGAGGTGACTTTTTCAGCTTTGAAGAGGTCTTCTCCTGGACTCTGACATCAAACATCTGGTAACTGTCATGACAGGTAGGACACTTTCATTGACTGCCCCTGATTTCCCCAAGATCCTCTTCCCCACAGTCCTAGCCCAGCTTATGGATGACTCTTAACACATTTGCTGGTTTTGCCTGGCCTTGACTAGCAGACCTTGATGAGAGTCTAATGACTGTGAGTGAACAGGTCTTTATCATTTTCTTAGTTTTCTCTCTTTTTAGTCACTGTATTCTGGGTCCAACATGGCCGTGGAAGGGACAGTGTGACACGGTTCCAGCCCTGTAACAGAGTCAGCAAGAAGTGGGTCTCCTCGAGTGCTGATAGTTGCTGTAGGTATAAAGCTTGTTTACATAGTAATGAATATATTTTATTCTATGTTCTGGGAATATTCTCTCTGGGTTATTAAAGAATGTTCTCCCTGCCTAAATTAATGACTCCATGATAATCCAGAACACAAGAATGTGTCTGGTGTTCCTTAGCAAAATGGTAACTCCCTTAAGGCTGTGGAAAAGGACTCTGAAAACAGGAGTTCAAGAATATATACATCAATGTAAGAACTGTTCTTTACAGGATTTCTCAACTATGCAAACTATAAAGATGCAATATGAATTGTATGAGGGCTTCACAGTCCATGATCCAGCTCCTGCAAACAGCAGAATTCAGCCTCTTTGGCCATGTGGCTCTGTCTTTAGATCACAAAATGTTGATTTGTAGGACAATCAAAAAGAAACCCTGGGGTATATGGTTGAATTTATATATAATTCCTAGGGATGTAACTTATGCAAAAATAAAAGACTGGACTTTGGTCTGTAAGAGAGAGCTATGTTGAGCAGAACACAGAGCTGTCAGCTTGCATCCATCACTGACTTTGAGTCATTCATCCACTACTCCCAAACACCCTTTCTTCAGGATCCCTGGTCCTCAGCAATTGTGCATAAAGAAATAATCCAGTACACTGAGCAGAGTGCTTGTGTGCACTGACACTCTTACTATTACGTCATCCTTATATCCTTAACCAGCAGCTGGCCTTTGTGGACCTTCCCATCCCTCTGAGGCATGTTATTACATGCACAGTGCACTGGAGGCTCAAGGCAACCCCTGCTGTGTAGAATTCTTTTGCTGCCCTCCGCTGACATGCTGATATACTGTGGAGACTCTTCTGACATTTTTAAAAAATAAAATTAATTCCAGAACTGAATTATGTTATTAAAATCTCTTGAGCTTACTTTGTAACTTTAAAATTTTAACCTGTAATCCGTATATTAATGCTTAAACATTTTTGATGGTGGTGAAAACCTAGAATATTCTAATATTGTATTAAAATACTGATGAATACAGGCTGGAGAAATGTCTTCAGGTTTAGAGTCCTTGCTACTGTTACAGAAGATGTCTGAGTTAGGTTAGGAGATGGATGGCTCACAGCTGACTGAAACTCCAATTCCAGAGGTCCTATTCTAGACACACCAACACATGCATCTACACACTCAAAAAATAATAAAATAAAATACTCAGGGCTATTTAGTGAAAAGAAACTAGGTTATAAATAGTACACCTTAGAGAAATCAAGTTTGGGGGAATTACTTATATCTGGTTTAAAGGAAAATTATGTATTATATATAACCATATATATTTTAGTTTGATGAGTACTATCAAACTCATGTATGTCTGCATAAAATAGAATAAAGGTTTTATACCAAGTGCTAATTATTGCCTTTGTTTTTTGACTTTCCCATATTCTTCAAAAATTTCTTTCTTCACACATTTTTATAACCATTCAGGATATTTTAAAAAGCCAATCACAGGCTGTATACTTTTTCTGTTCCTGTTCACCTAAAAAATGTACCATGCAAGCTATTATTAAAGTAATCTTAATAATTGTCACATGAAGGTGGGAGAAGGGAAGGAGTCCTGTGTGGTATTTCCCCTTTGTCTGGCTTTCTGAAAAAATTGCTTCAAAGAATAACCTTCTATTTAGTCCTGCTTTCCTCTGATACCTGTCAATTTGGCTCATGTGTCTCTCTCCCTACTCTCCCTATGCTGTAGCAGCCTGTGTTCTCAGGAACAGAATGCAGTATGAGCTGATATAGGAGAGCTACCCTACTTAGTCTCTGTAGCACATAAGATTATCAGAAGTCTCCTGTCTGGTGACCTGGAATGGCCCAGCTAGGATGAATAATTCACCGCATAATCTCCTTCAGCCATCTATTTATCTCCCATCTCTTAAAAATTCAAGTTTCTTATTTTTACAAATGAAAAGAATTGCGTGAACAAGCTTCAGCTTTCATTATGTGTATACTTCCTGTAGATTCCAAGCTGTATAAACATGCAAGTGAGAGCTCTTCTCTTTATCGAGCCAAAGAAGTGTGAAGATGAGAGCTGTCTCTCCTTATCCACTTGGTTTTCTCCACGCAATTCATCTAGCAGTATCTCTGTCTTTTCTATTTGATGTAACAATTGCTATGTGAGACATTGTTTATGTGAGTCTAACAGAATGAGCTATACATGCGGATTGTGATGCTTAAGACAGTGCGGTACTGTGTGTGTGTGTGTGTGTGTGTGTGTGTGTGTGTGTTGAGGATGATGTTTCAGTATGAATACAAATTATGTTTTTAAAATTATCATTAGTGAGAGCTTTGAGAGCTGTACGTACGTGGAGCTTTCAGTTAAAAACAAAGTCTTAAGTTATCGTCTTCTGAAGGAGCAGGATAACAATTTATTAAACTAACAGTTTAATCAAGAAGTCAGTGATGGTGGGGGTCCTCTGTGTGAAGCATGGAAAAAAAAATCTGTATGAGGTTTAGAGCAATTTGCTTGCTTTTAATTTGGAGCACAGAGTGTTCCCAATCACCCTTGCTTCACAGTTGGGAGTTTTCCTTGGAGTTTTTTTATAGATTGTGGAAGGAATGATAAAACAGCTGTTATCAGGCTGTGTGAAGAGCTGTCTCTTACCTCACCACAATAGGACAGCTGCTGTATAATAAAGATCTTAAGGGATGGGTCATCCCATCCAACCCAAGAGAGTGCAGGCTCTAACTGCTCTGGAGACAAGATGCTCTATGACATTTCTGGCTTCTCTGCTTGAGACTCCTGAAAGGGGTCTCATGTCTGTGTGCATAAATATTGGTATTTGGGTAAACATGATGGACAGAGGTGGAAGATCCGAGAGCCACAAAAGGTTTTATTTTGTTTGTCTTCAGATATCAGACACCATTATGTAAGAGTGGTTTTACAAATTCCACCTTGCACTTTTCTTGAACACAATTAGCAGTGATGATCCACATGCCAATCAACAGTACAGACGTAAATGAAAAATATGCCAAGATGGACTGACAACCCTTTTCATTACTGAGGTTTCACAATCAGAGAACACGAGCTCCCTCAGGTGATCTCGTTTGATGGCATCTGAAATCCTCTGGTACCTTAGAGCTTCGATTCTTCCCTGGACTAGCAGATGGCAAAGGCTTTGTGGACATTGAAGGACATGACTGTTGAATTTAGGTGGGCAGACAAATTACATCACAATGTAATAGAAGCAGTAATAGAAAATGATCTCAGAGCCGGGCGTGGTGGCGCACGCCTTTAATCCCAGCACTTGGGAGGCAGAGGCAGGTGGATTTCTGAGTTCGAGGCCAGCCTGGTCTACAAAGTGAGTTCCAGGACAGCCAGGGCTACACAGAGAAACCCTGTCTCAAAAAAACCAAAAAAAAAAAAAAAAAAGAAAATGATCTCAGGCAATGAGAAAGCCTTACTTTTGTGAATTGGATACTCTTGTCTGTCATTTCAATAATGAAAGTGAAATATGCTTAATACAAAATATTCTGAAAAAAATAAAAGGAAATGTCTGAATTGTAATGTGAGGATCTAATGGCAATTCTTGTTCACATCTTGACCTACACTTTTCTATACTGATGCATATACATATGTAATCTGTCACTTTACATACTTACATTTTTATAATAACAGAAGTCACATTTATATTGTTTAATAATCTGTGACTTTCGCCTGATACTATGTCACCATCATCTTATGTAAAAAATGCACTGAGCATGTGTAAACATTTTTAGATGATATATGTAAATATGTGTCCAAATGTGGGTTTATGTATCTGAATGTCATGCCTGCTGAGGCCAGAAAAGGTATTATTTATGGAGCTGGGGTGACAGGTGTGAGCTGCCTGATGAACTCGGGTCTTCTACAAGAGTAGCACATGCTTTGGACTGCTGAGCCAGGTCTCCAGTCTTCATACAGGAATGTTTGTGATAGCCACACAGCACTCAATTATAAAATTTGTGAGGTGTAAATGTAATTCTTGGGGGCGGGGTTTCTTAAGCTCTTTTTGCTCTCAAGTAACTGCAGGGCATTTCTGCACCCGCTCTAGCCCATTTTAGATCCTGAATAAAGACTCAGAGACCTGTTCCTTTCTTGAACAAGCTGCAGGCACTACGCTGGGCAGGCTCTGAGCTATTCTAACCCAACTAGGCTGCTACTACCCAGTTCAGTTACTTGTCATCTGGTCTTGCTCTGGTCCATGTGTGCCCTCATGGCTGCTCTCTCATGGAGGCCTCATGGTTATTCTTCCAGATCCTTCCAACTTCTCTTTATCTCTTTCTCCTTCTCTCTCTACCATATTTCTTTTTCCTCTCTCTCCTCTTTCCTCTCTCTGGGACACCCTGTACTGGGATTGGAAGTTCTGCCCTGTTCTCTTCTCCCCAGTTAATTGGCTGATCAGCTTTTTAATTGATCAATCAAAAGTGATGGAAAGCAATTTTTACCTAACACTGAGACTGGAGCTTTTTCACCATGACATCCTCTGGTCTGCACCTGTCTGGGCATAGAAATCAGCACCTAGTCCACACCAACTAGGCCATTTTTTTTTTTCAATTTTTTATTAGATATTTTCTTAATTTACATTTCAAATACTATCCCGAAAGTTCCCTCTCCCCTCCCACTGCCCTGCTCCACTGCCCACCCACTCCCACTTCTTGGCCCTGGCGTTCCCCTGTATTGGGGCAATACCAAGGGGCCTCTCCTCCCAATGATGGCCGACTAGGACATCTTCTGCTACATATGGAGCTAGAGACACGAGTTCTGGGGGTACTGGTTAGTTTATATTGTTGTTCCTCTTCTAGGGTTGCAGACCCCTTCAGCTCCTGGGGTATCTCTAGCTTCTCCATTGTGGGCCCCGTGCTCCATCTTATAGATGACTGTGAGCATCCACTTCTGTACAAGACAGCTATATCAGGGTCCCTTCAGTAAACACTTGCTGTCCTATGCGATAGTGTCTGAGTTTAGTGACTGATTATGGGATGGATCCCCCGGTGGGGTAGTCTCTGTATGGTCCATCCTTTCGTCTTAGCTCTAAACTTTGTCTCTGTAACTCCTTTCATGGGTATTTTGTTTCTTATTCAAAAGAGGAATGAAGTATCCACGCACTGGTCTTCCTTCTTGATTTTCTTGTGTTTTGCAAATTGTATCTTGGGTATTCTAAGTTTCTGAGCTAATATCCATTTATCAGTGAGCGCATATGCAATGACTTCTTTTGTGATGGGGTTACCTCACTAAGGATTATATCCTCCAGATTCATCCATTTGCCCAAGAATTTCATAAATGCATTTTTTTAATAGCAGAATAGTACTCCATTATGTAAATGTACCACATTTTCTATATCCATTCCTCTGTTGAGGGACATCTGGGTTCTTTCCAGCTTCTGGCTATTATAAATAAGGCTGCTATGAATATAGTGGAGCATGTGTCCTTCTTACCAGTTGAATATGCCCAGGAGAGGTATTGCTGGGTCTTCTGGTAGTATTATGTCCAGTTTTCTGAGAAACCGCCAGACTGACTTCCAGAGTGGTTGTATAAGCTTGCAATCCCACCAGGAATGGAGTGTTCCTCTTTCTCCACATCCTTGCCAGCATCTGCTGTCACCTGAATTTTTGATCTTAGCCATTCTGACTGGTGTGAGGTGGAATCTCAGGATTGTTTTGATTTGCATTTCCCTGATGATTAAGGATGTTGACCATTTTTTCAGATGTTTCTCAGCCATTCGGAATTCCTCAGTTGAGAATTCTTTGTTTAGCTCTGTACCCCATTTTTAATGGGGTTATTCATTTTTCTGGAGTCCAGCTTCTTGAGTTCTTTGTATATATTGGAAATTAGTCCCCTATTGGATATAGGATTGGTAAAAATCCTTTCCCAATCTGTTGGTGGCCTTTTTGTCTTGCTGACTGTGTCTTTTGCCTTACAGAAGCTTTGCAATTTTATAAGGTCCCATCTGTCAATTCTGGATCTTACCACACAGGCCATTGCTGTTCTGTTTAGGAATTTTTCCCCTGTGCCCATATCTTCGAGGGTTTTCCCCACATTTTCCTCTTTAAATTTCAATGTCTCTGGTTTTATGTGGAGGTCTTTGATCCACTTAGACTTAAGCTTTGTACAAGGAGATAAGAATGGATCAATTCGAATTCTTTTACATGATAACAGCCAGTTGTGACAGCACCATTTGTTGAAAATGCTGTCCTTTTTCCACTGGATGGTTTTAGCTCCCTTGTCAAAGATCAAGTGACCATAGGTGTGTGAATTCATTTCTGGGTCTTCAATTCTATTCCATTGATCTATCTGTCTGTTGCTGTACCAGTACCAGGCAGTTTTTATCACAATTGCTCTGTAGTACAGCTTAATGTCAGGCATGGTGAATCCCCCAGAGGTTTTTTTATTGTTGCGAATAGTTTTTGCTATCCTAGGTTTTTTATTATTCCAGATGAATTTGCAAAGTGCCCTTTCTATCTCAGTGAAGAATTGAGTTGGAATTTTGATGGGGATTGCGTTGAATCTGTAGATTGCTTTCCGCAGGATAGCCGTTTTGAGTATATTAATCGTGCCAATCCATGAGCATGGGAGATCTTTCCATATTCTGAGATCTTCATCAATTTCTTTCTTCAGAGACTTGAAGTTCTTGTCATATAGATCTTTCACTTCCTTAGTTAGAGTCACACCAAGGTATTTTATATTGCTTGTGACTATTGTGAAGGGTGTTGTTTCCCTAATTTCTTTCTCAGCCCTCTTATCCTTTGTGTAGAGAAAGGCCATTGATTTGTTTGAGTTAATTTTATCCAGCTACTGTACTGAAGCTGTTTATCAGGTTTAGGAGTTCTCTGGTGGAATTTTTGGGGTCCCGAATATATACTATCATATCATCTGCAAACACTGATATTTTAACTTCTTCCTTTCCAATTTGTATCCCCTTGATCTCCTTTTGTTGTCGAATTGCTCTGGCTAGGACTTCAAGTACTATATTGAATAGGTAGGGAGAAAATGGGCAGCCTTGTCTAGTCCCTGATTTTAATGGGATTGCTTCCAGCTTCTCTCCATTCAGTTTGATGTTGGCTTCTGGTTTGCTGTATATTGCTTTTATTATGTTTAGGTATGGGCCTTGAATTCCTGATCTTTCCAATTCTTTTATTATGAAAGGGTGTTAGATTTTGTCAAATGCTTTCTGAGCATCTAATGAGATGATCCTGTGGTTTTTGTCTTTGAGTTTGTTTATATAGTGGATTACGTTGATGTATTTCCTTATATTAAACCATCCCTGTATTCCTGGGACAACTAGGCCATTTTTATATCTCAGTGGTCTTTCAGTTTGTTTCTACCTATTTTGTTTTTGAAACAAATGTCTTTGATGAATTCTTCTGCAGTGTTTTTGTTTTATATTTGTTTAGTTATGTTAGGAAATAGTTTTTTTCATGTAAGTTGATATTATAGTCAAACATTTCGTTAAAGACAAAATCAGTAGTATGTAGAAATGACTGTTTTCTTAGCATCTCTGGACAGTATTAAGTATTATTTTTGTAAAACTATATTAATTTGCTATATTAAAATATTATATATTTTGTTTTCTGCTTTACATTTATTACTTATAAGATTTAATATCTTTTCTGTATTAACTTGCATATAATTTGTATTATTTTTAAATAATTTAATTTACTTTGTGTATGGCTGTTTCTCCCCTCTATGTGTATCTGTATACCATGTGATTTATTGCAGAGGGCAGAAGGAGAGTGTCCGATCTCCTGGAAGTGGAGTTACACATGGTTGTGAACTATTATGTGGGTTCTGGGAATTGAACCTGGGTCCTCTGGAAGACCAGTTGGTGCTCTTAACCATTGAGCCATCTCTCAAGTGCCCTCATGCATATTCACCACTATCTGCTTCCTTATGATTTTCCCTTGTCACCCTCCACCCCTGTCATGGAAGTGTTTGCATTTCCTTTACTGAATTTTAAGTTTTTCATGTGTTAAACTTATTGATACATTTGCCCCCAAATTTTTCCTCATATACACCAATTGTTAATTATTTTTGAAAAGTTTTATCAATAATATTTTGGGTGGGATAGATACCTTAAAGTGACAGTAGAGGAGAAATGTGCAGAGGTGGAGAGGAGGGCTGGGGGGAAAGATGGAAAATAGAATCAAATTGTACACACATAAAAACATATATATGTTTTAATGGAAACTATAATTTTGTATAGTAATAAAGTTAAAAATTAATTCCTTCTCCAAATGATATGAAATCAAACAGGTGTTTATTCCCTCCATTTGATTCATCTCTGCTATAATTTCTGGGTGTAGACCTCATTAGTTTATAGTTTCTTCTAATGTTCTTATTATTTTAATCTTGAAGTAGAAGATTTCATGGTATCAAGAGTGATTTAGGAATCTAATCCTTTCTCTTTAATGTTCTCCATAATCACTTATTGAATTTTCTCTTTTTGTTACTATGTTGAGGTGCTTCATTAGTTTATGTATTTTGATACATACTGAGTATATGCCTACATTTGCTGTTCTGTGAACCTGTCTTCTCTGTTACAAGCACCATGGCCTTTCTCTCTCTCTCTCTGTGTCTCTCTCTCTCTGTCTCTCTCTCTCTCTCTCTTTCTGTCTCTCTCTGTCTCTCTCTTCTCGTCTTTTCTTTTCATTTTCTTTTGTTGAACATCATTTTAATATTTTCAGCTGTTAATATTCAACAAACAGAATAATTATTTTAAGATATATTTTGTTGTTTTGTCTCCCTTTTCATTTCTGATTTCATTAATTTGGGTACTGTCTCTGTGCCCTCTGGATAGTCTGGCTAAGGATTTATCTATCTTGTTGATTTTCTCAAAGCACCAGCTCCTGGTTTGATTGATTCTTTGTATAGTTCCTTTTGTTTCTATTTGGTTGATTTCAGCCCTGATGATTTCCTGCTGTCTATGCCTCTTGGGTGTATTTGCTTCTTTTTGTTCTAGAGCTTTCAGGTGTGCTGTCAAGCTGTTAGTGTAAGCTTTCTTTGGTTTCTTTTTGGAGGCACTTAGAGCTATGAGTTTTCCTCTTACCACTGATTTCATTGTGTCCCATAAGTTTTGGTATGATGTGTTCTCATTTTCATTAAATTCTAAAAAGCTTTTAATTTCTTTGTTTATTTCTTCCTTGACCAAGTTATCATTGAGTAGAGTGTTGTTCAGTTTCTATGTGTATGTGTGCTTTCCATTGTTTTTGTTGGTATTTAAGACCAGCTTTAGTCCATGGTAATCAGATAGGGTGCATGGGATTATTTCAATCTTCTTGTATCTGTTGAGGCCTGTTTTGTGACCGATTATATGATCAACTTTGTAGAAGATACCGTGAGATGCTAAGTAGAAGGTATATTCTTTTGCTTTAGGATGTAATGTTCTATAAATATCTGTTAGATCAATTTGGTCCATAATTTATGCTAGTTTCATTGCTTAGTTTCTCTGTTTAGTTTCTGTTTCCATGATCTGTCCATTGCTGAAAGTGGAGTGTTGAAGTCTCCCACTATTATTATGTGGGTATGATGTATGCTTTGAGCTTTAGTAAAG
>LR753320.1:2074925-2102614 GCA_902729485.2 Mus minutoides | reverse complement strand
AGAATCTTCACAAAGTAACAGTGGCCCTGAAAAGAGTCTTTAATTTTCCCTCTGAAATTTCACAAGCCAGGCCTCCATCTTCTGCACTGTTCTCAACATTATCTTCCAAGCTCCTATACAACATCCCACAGAGCTCTTAACACAGAATGGATCTTCTGGCCCAAAGTTCCAAAGTCCTTCCACAGTCCTCCCCCAAACATGGTCAGGTTTTCACAGGAATACCCCACTCTGCTGGTACCAATTTGTCTTAGTCAGGGTTTCTATTCCTGCACAAACATTATGACCAAGAAGCAAGTTGGGGAGGAAAGGGTTTATTCGGCTTACACTTCCATACTGCTGTTCATCACCAAAGGAAGTCAGGAATGGAACTCAAGCAGGAGCTGATGCAGAAGCCATGGAAGGATGTTCTTCACTGGCTTGCTCGCCTGCTCTCTTATAGAACTCAAGACTGCCAGCCCAGAGATGGTCCCACCCACAAGGAGCCCTTGATCACTAATTGAGAAAATGCTTCACAGCTAGATCTCATGGAGGCATTTCCCCAACTGAAGCTCCTTTCTCTGTGATAACCCAGCTGTGTCAAGTTGACACAAAAACTAGCCAGTACACTACCTCACAGGGTTGTCACAAACGAAATAAAAAGGTAAAGAGCTCTTCATGGGGGCTAGAGAACAGAGGGCTCCTATAAAGAGTATCAGCTCCTAATGTGAAGACACTTAGGACTTGATTCCATTCATCCTTTCTTTCAGACATAAATGATAACTCATTAAGGATAAGGTGATGGTCACATCCTAACCCTTACAGGGCCAATGTAGTCGGTGACTCACAAGATAGGCACTCAGGGCAGGAGTGACCTAGTGCAGTCATTGCTTCTCATCTTTGTGGTCTTGCTGCTCTGGAGTCCATTCTGATTTCAAATAGCAAGTCACATCCTCCAAACATGGTCAGAGTGTTATTTAACCCAAGAGGACACACAACCCTAGTTACATAGGGATTACTCTGGATTCATACGCTCTGACTAGGTCTTTCTTTGGCTGGTCACTTTGTAAGAACAGTAAAAGTCTCACTGCCAACTGTCTCTTAGCTACCCACCACTATGATGCCTAGATTTCCCAGAAGTACTGGGCAGTACACATTGTAGGTGTCTGAATGACTTGTCTCTTATCTGGTATCTTTTTCTGATGAAGACTGACTCACATAATTTGTTTTATGAGTATGGATTGATCCAGATTGTAAGACTTTCTTTAATACCCTATGTATCTCTAAAACAACTTGGTGTGTATTAGTTCCTTTGACGCCTTTTCTAGCCTCAGCCCATATATTTTTTTATGCTGGCTTCTCATGACTGAATCAATTTTGCATGCACTCCAAAGCAGAAAAGTTCTTTCAGTAGCAGGAATCCTTATTATTATTATTATTATTATACCATGCCTTTCCTTTGTTCACTGTTGGATAAACTAACAAATTCACAATCTTCCTTTTCTGTTACTACATATATGCCTCTCCTATGAGTACACTTTCCCTTTATGCTTGTTTTCAAATACAGGTTATGTCTCTCTTCCTGTTCCCCTTCTCCTTCCCCTTCCCCTTCCCCTTCTCCTTCCCCTCCCCTCCCCCTCTCCCTCTCCCTCCTTTTCTTCTCTTCTCTTCTCTTCTCTTCTCTTCTCTTCTCTTCTCTTCTCTTCTCTTATCTTTTCATTCTCTCTCTCTCTCTCTCTCTCTCTCTCTCTCTCTGTGCTGTATGAGTGTTTATGTATTCATGTATGGGTAAATGTCATTAAAACATATGCATATATACAATGGCACTTTTTAATTAAGTCAATAGCTCTATTAGCTAGAGACTGAGTGTTTGAATACTTAGTATTTCCCATCTAGGATAAATGGAGCCCATGTAGTATGGTATTAATAATGCATAAGTATGTGGAGGTCAATGGTATATTTCTTCCACTATCACTTGACAGAGCCTTGAGCTCACTGGACTAGCTGTCTAGAAAGCTCTAGAAATCCACTTGTCTCTGCATCTCTGTACAAGGGTGATAGCATGCCTGCATGCCTCGCTTACTACATGGGAGCTGGAGATTTGAACTCAAGTTAGTAGTTAACCAACCGATCCATCTCCACAGCCCTAAGTTATGCTTTGTATTTCTCACATTCCCATTCCTAGTTCTGGGCTTGCTGGGTTTTAAAATCCGTGTGGCGACACATTCACACTGCAAGTCTTGGCACCACCAAGTAAGCTTATCCTTTAAATACTGAATTCTATCCTTTCAGTTTCACTAAGTGTATGTTTTATGACCTTGTCTCCTAATCAGTACGTAGACAGACAGTTGAGCACGGTGACTTTTTAAATGCAATGGAAAGGAATTGTGCGCTGTCTTCCTAGCTCCATTTTCCTGGGGTGACATAAGGCAAGGCAGTTATATTTTTTACATCTAATGTTATCCATATATATATTTATCAATAAATAACAGGCTTTATTGTCCTAGACTGCTGTTTAAAGACACAAGCTGTCCTGAGCCATTACCTATCTATATTTTTATCACACACTATTCATTATAATGCCTTTGTGTTCTGTCATTGTTATCAGAGGCAGGCAGTATTTATTAGGATCTATTAGATGTGTGACATTGGGGTAGTTGCTGCCAAGGGCACTTATTCAGAATGAAGCATTACAAGGAAGGAGTAAGACGATTTTTCTCTGTAGTTCACCACTCTACCTTTCTCTGTGGTTTAGGCTCATTCACAATCCCGTCAGTTCTTTTAGGTGGCCATGCAAATAAGAGTTCAATCATCATGTGTGTTCAGATGGGCTCAGAGCAATATGAGCTCCAGGTAGATTTGCAAATGTCACATATTTAAATTGTAAAAGTGGGGAAGCAAAAAAAAATGTCTGCAACTTGCACCATTGATTGGAACACAGCAGTAGTATCTGGAAAGGGGTAAATTCTCTGTGCGCACTTAGTTGGCGTGTGTTTGTATGCACTTATTTGACATGTGTTTGTATGCACTTATTTGACATGTGTTTTGTATGCACTTAGTCGGCATAAGCGCTTCTGCTTTCACCTCAATATTTACTCCTTGAACTTAATATGTCTTATAAATATTTATAGGCTTGTCTTCCAAAATAACTCAACTTACCTCATTATATATGGCGTGCTTGGATTTCTGGGAAGTCCTCTAGGTTTGTGTCAGGGCTCTTTTTGACTTCTTGAGTATAGGTTGTATAAATTTTGTGCTGTTAATTTCCTTTATCTTTGGATTCAGTAATTACCATGAGTTTCAAAGTTTAAGGCAGTTTGTTATTACCTCAAGTGAGCCCAAGGTATATGCATGTGAGTACCTATGTCCCTTGACCCTATTCCCTCTTGGTCTCTGGGTATTTGTTGTTACGGGATGGAACTTGATAGATAAGTGACCAACCCCTGCTGCTTTGGATGAGTACGCCCCAAAGGCCTGACTAGTCAAGGCTTGGCCCTCAGAGCATTACTCTTTGGAGGTTGTTGTAGCTTTTGAGGTCATTGGCGGCATTAGCTGAAGACCACCAGCGAGGCCCATGATTTGGCTCTGAATTTTCCTCTTGCCATGATGTGTTGACTCACACATCATGGGCTAGAAACTCTTAGTCTATGAACTCACTATTGAGTTTCCCTTCAGAAGTTGCTAAGTTCTGTCATTTTCTTTGAGCAACAGAAAATGCTTACAATCTTTGAAGATCTTGATGCTATTTTTAGTACAAGGATGTTACAAGTCATTTTTTTTAATACTCTGCTCAAATTTCTTAGTAGAATTAGAACCTTCCCATGTGGAAGGTTCCATGAATTGTCCTTGGGCAAGGTTCACAACATACAAAGCAGGGAAGGAAAACAAGTCATTGAATAAGGAATTTCAGAGCAAATTCTGCATAATAACCATCACATGGATAAAAACCTGGTAAGAAATGTCTGTAATAGACTCCTTTTAGTTTACATAGCATATAGATAATCATGGTGTCTGTTTAGCATGATGTTGCATGTTTCCCATATATGTCATGTTTAGCAGAGATGCTGTTGCCTTACTTGGGGAGAGATCCTGAGAACTGTGACAACCAGACAGACCTTTGGTGGTACTCCATCTCAGCTTCCCTTATTGGCTCAGTAATGAGCAAGCCTTGCATTCCCTCCTTGCTGAGGGGGCGGGGTGTGTGTGTGTCTGTGCAGCTTGAGCTCTAACCAGGAAGCAGCAAGCATACAAGGTATATCAGCAGAGAGAATTTAGCATTGGGAAACTTAAACTGATAAAAAATTTCCATAAAACTGGAAAGAGGGAAGATGATGGAGATCAAATAAATAACAGATAGCATGAAGATACACCAGGAAGCAGCTACCACCTTCATGGCAGGGGAAACAACGGGAAATTTTGCAATGATTAAAATGAAGATTGGAGTAAAGGCTCTGTATAGCTAAGGCACAGAAGGTGGGCAGGTGTCTTCCAGGGACAACCCAACTGGGACACTCTTTATTAGAAAAACTGTACCATTGACACACTATTTCTATTAGGTGAAAATTGGTAAGGCGAGCTGGAAGGAACTCTGGCTTCCTCAGCTATGAGATGGTCCTGTAAGGATATTGAATAGGCAGTCCAGAGGGCCCAACTTTTCTTCTTCCTCAAGCCTGCGGTATTTCTCTGGTATGCCAGTCAACAGAGTTGCAGGAAAAGTGGAACTATGGTCTGGAGGGTACAGCACTGCTCTCTCTGAGCAGTAGAGAATGGGTATTAACCTGAGAATCCATCACTTATCTGATCAATTGGTTATTATCAACAATCATCACTACGATTTACATAAAGAATCTAATATGGTGACAGTCCTCATGTCAGGAGGGCTAAACTCATCAGGTTTGTTGTTTGTTTTCAAGTTTGTGTTTGTATAGTCTTCTATCTAACTGCTGCTCAGGATCATTCCTGTGAGGGCTTGGCAGTGTTGGCTCTGGAATTAGCTCATTACCAATTATGAACTATAGGCAAATTAATGAAGTTATCTTACAGTTTATATTACATGAGATGACACATATAACTCACAACCTACTGTCACATAGTTTACTATATTAGCTATCTTCATTGTCATTATAACCATCGTCCTCATCACTACTACCACCCTAGCCACCACCATCTTCATTTAATGACTATGGAGAACTAACAATAAAATGACTTTAGCATTTAACCATTGAGAAGCCAGCATTCCGCAGAATTGTGAGAGATTTCCTTGGGTCTCTGAAACTCAATAGTCAATGAGAAGCAGATGCAACTCTTTGTCATCCTTGGCCATCTTCCCCAGCTTCATTTCCTTTAGCATTCCCGTTTTTTTCCTATCTTTTAACTAATATTCTGAGAGAAGGCAATATTCCTAGCTTGGCCTTGCATTAGAGGGTGTGTTGGGCTCTGAAGCCTCTCTGAGACTTCCCACGAGTCAGGGATGTGCTTGTGAAATGACCTGGAAGGGGTCCAAGAACCCGTCATTCTGCTATCAGGAATTCTTGGATTCTGAAGCATTCCTGGCTCCTCCTTGCTCAGGGATATGAAGACTGTCGCTAGAAATTCAGAGTGAGCGTTCTGCATGGTAATGTGGTACATCATTGCCGGATCCCGAGGCAAACCGGGGACATCCTGGATCTTATGTATTATGCATGAGAGAATGTAAGAAATAAAGGATCAATCATCTTCTCCCTGAGATAACATCGATCATTTGCTACACATTATTTGGCTGGTCTCTGTGCAGATTTATTTTCTCCAATGAGAACAAGATGCAGATTGCCTGTTTTCTTAATGAGCAATGACATCAATCTAGCCAAATCTACCTAATGTATTGGAGGGAATTTTCTTTCTCTTCCCACTCTCTCTGTCTCTCTCCTGCTCGTGCTGTCATTCTCCCCCTAGCTCTCTTTCCCTTCCCCTCTCCTTTATTCTCTCTCTCTTCCCTTCCCTCCTGTCTCCTCTCCATCACCCCACTCCTGTTTCCCCTCCTTTTCTCCCTTCCTCTCATCACCTCCTTCTGTCACGGTTAGAAGGAACACGGACAGCTTCTGAGGAGCGTGCCAGCTCTTGTGAGGGTGGTGACAGAGTGGGAAAATTGGGTCTAATTCGAGGTGATGAAAAGTCTCTTTCTTTACTTTTTTTCCCTTGTTAATTTAAAGCAGTGCTGCACTCTCCCTTTGCCCAGATGGTTTATCCCGAGAAGCTGATCTACAGAAAAGGCCAAGTGAAAAGTCACTCAGACATGAGAAAGGAGGAAGATGCCATGTAGAATGTATGAATAGGTAATGATTCTAGGGTACCACACATGCTGGAGTAGTGCAGTCACTGGGCTGAGCAGCAGCTGCCAATCAGAGCGCATCATTCCCAGTACTCTTTAGTCAACACCAATGACTTTTAATAGCAACGGAACCTTTCTTTAACCTGTATCCTTGAAAACAGACTTGTAGCCTTTCTTCCACTTATAGTGTTCTCACTGTGGTCACTAATCAGTTGTCCCTGACATACCAGAAGGAATGATAGGATTCAGGATCTGAGAAGAGAGTGTGCTCCTCTTACCCAAATTAAACACACACCTGCTGGCCAAGGGAGGCAGGATCTTTAAACACACACCTGCTGGCCAAGGGAGGCAGGATCTTTAAACACAGACCAGCTGAATTTGGTCAATTTGAGGTTGTTGGAACATGTTTTCTGTGGTAGTTCTTGTCACAAGGGATCTTACTGAATGTTCAGGTTCTGGGGAATCACTGCTTAAACCTTTCCAGAGTCCAGCCAGAGAATATAGAGCAAGTAGGCTCTTAGCTTGAATAGTTAATTTTATGTATCAGCTCGACCAAGGTTAGACCCTGTTCTGAGACCCTCCTGAACAATGGTATTCCTCATTCCTGATCTCTTTTAGGACTGGGCTCTATGGGGTCCACCTGGGCTCATGTTTTGAATATTTGTTCTCCAACCAGTGTCACTCTTTGGAAGCTGAGAGATCTTTAAGAGGCAGAGCCTGCCTTGTAGAAGTAGGTCATTGTGAGTAGGGCTCTGGTGGTTACAGATCAAATTCTGTTTGTGGTCTCTTCTTTGTCCTGAGATTTTGGTTTGGGGAGTTCAATTATATGGCTGTGTTGATGATATTCATTTAGAATCGACTCCTAAATTGTCTTTTTTTTTCCACCTCAAGTTTAGATCCTTACATTACAAATATTAAAGTCATCTCAGTATATTTAGCTCATTGTTCTAAGCTGTCCAGGTCTCTTTAAATCTTGGGAATGGCCGATTCTACTTCTTTCTCTTTTCTTTCCCTTTTTAATTCAATACAACAAAAACAAAAACAAAACCAAAACAACGCCCTCCCCAATAAACCCAAAGCTACAACTCTTCTAAACATTGCATTTCTGAAAGCTCTGTCACACTGAGCAGAGATCTGTTCCTTGGTGTCTTTATTTTCAGCTTTGCCAATTCGTGGAGCATAATAGTACCCAAATGTGCTTTTAGAAGGCACACTCTTCCGGACAAGGGCTGGCTCTTTGTTTTTGCACATGCTACCTATTACAGAGCTCACAGTACACCTGGGGCTCTAGATAAATAATAACAACCCGGGAGCATGTCTCACTCAAACAACCGTGTGGGCCCTTTCAGGCAGCATGTTAGCTTTCAGCACAGAACATCCCTGTGACAATATGACTTGGTATCGGAGACGACAGTCTCTCTGCACCTGTCCCACCTGGAGCCCCTTTGCTGTTTGTTGCTTCTGCACTGTCTTAGGAACCGCTACTGAGAAGTCACACCTGGGCTTGCCATAATGCTTGCCTGAATGTAGTTAGATTCTGACCAGCCAGAAAGCCTCCTCCCTCGTTTCCCTGTCTCGGGGCAAAACCCCTCCCGACTGTATGGCTGCTAAGGTGCGAGTCTGGATCATGGCCAGTGGATCAAAGCCAGACTGGAGTAAGCTAAGAAATGGAAGGGGGCAATTGGTTGATTTTTCTTTTCAGTAAACTTAATTATTAAAAGTCTGATATTCACATATTTTAGAAAACGAGACTTTGGTGTTGGTCTCTTTCTCCTTATGTATGGAGGGAGTAGGGAAGAAGTTGCATCTTTCTTTGTGAGCTTTAAAAGGAATGGTTTAAGTATGGTTAAGCTGCACAGTATAATTTGTAAAGTAGAAAGAAAGGAAGCCTGGCCCTGCTGGTGGATTTGAAGACAAAGATGTCTCTTTTGGGTACAATATGATTAGATTTCTAGAATTCTCTCAACTAGTGATTTCTGCAAGAATGAAAATGGATCTTAACTAGGTCAGAGTGGTATACACCTGTAATCCCAAAACTCTGGAGCAGAAGCTCAGGTCCCTCTTCAGCTACATAGAGTTTGAGGCTAGCCTAGGACAATGGAACTATCTGGAAAGGGTTGAGATGAGTCTTGCAGAGTCATTTAAGAGTTGGTTGCCTACCTCATACCCATGCCTTTGTTATCTTTTCTCTGAGACTTTAAAAAACAAAGTAAGTTACCCTCTCAAGTTTCCATCACATGAGGAAAAGTCACTTTTTAATGAGCTTCTCAGTCCAGATTATCTGCTTCAATTTCATGTCTTCTGGATACTTTTGGCAAGTCCTTCAATACTTTATCCAATGTGCTCTCTCTCTCTCTCTCTCTCTCTCTCTCTCTCTCATATCTTCTGTTTTGATTCATCTCATTTACTTACTTCAAATGTAACTAGTGACACATTGTGTCAGGAAGGTCAGGATGCCGCACATATCTGGAGCTAGATTAGTTGTGTGGTCATGTACCTTTGGCCTAAAAATAGCTTTACTTCAAGACTGACATTAAATTCTGCCACTGAATTTTCAAATTAAGCCATCCAGTGCACTGATTTTTTGGTCAAGATACATACAATGGAAGCCAAGCATTACAGCTCACACCTATACTTCTGTTGTTCAGGAGGATAAGGCAGGAGAATTGATATGAGTTCAAGGCTGGTATGAGCTGCCAGCCAGGTACAGACAGCAAGACGATGTCTTGAAAAGTATGAAATGAGCATAGCCCCATTCAGTATTTAGTGAGTCCAGAATTGTCTAACTGGTTATTTTTTCTACCCAACTCTCCTGGTGCTTCTTTTTTCATCTCTAGCACCCTCTTTCTTGTGAAGGAATGAGAGGTTACTCTCAGGATGTTGAGGGCAGAGTGAACACTTGGGTTTTCTACAGAGGTCCTTGTTGACTGTTCCTTTTTATTTTCACAATCTATTTTTTATTATTGTTACATGCTCATCAAGAGAAACATACATATATCTAAATACAACCTACTGAGTCCACTTTTGCTGTTTGTGTGCATATGGCTTCTGGGGCAACTAATGGCTACTAAGAAAATTAGCCTATCCCAGACTCCCCCAATTTCTTTTGCCCTGTCCATGGCCAGAGGAATCCATCATATAGTAATGAAAGGACTGGTCTCCACACACCACAGTTATCATTCTTCCCTGGAGATATTTCTCGAGGTAGACAGTCAGGATTCCCACTGGCCTGGGTTTGTTCTGAGCTCATAGGGTACTTGAAGTCCTCCATGCCTGGCTTGCGGTGGTGATGGCAGTCAGGACCGCTTGTTATGTCTGAGTGCATATACTACCTACACTCATCCACATATTTTGGAGGGGCTGGGTGTATTGCTACGAATAGTCACTTCTTGCTGTATCTGAAGGATGGATTAGTCTCATTTGTTCTTTTCCTTCTCAAACATGACAGAGGAATACCCTAGTTAACAGTCACTCAAGTCTCCTGTTTGGCCAGAAGTAAGAAAGTAAAGAGTGTTCTTTACTGTACATTATAAAAAGTGTTTTCATTTTACTCGGTTTCTGTCTCTTCATACATGCTCAAATCCTTTCAGCATGGCAGCAGAAGCAGGGGACAGTGGGCTGTGGTGGCAAGGTCAGAGCTGGTACATGTGCTTTATGCCTGCCAATTTCTTCTTTCTCATATCTAAGACCTTTTAGTTTACAGTTGGATTTAGAGGCTTCTTCTACCTCTTCCTTGGGAAAGCTGCCCTAGTCACTTTCCACTGAAACATTTCTAGTGTTTTAGTGTTTTCCCAACATTCAAAAAAAAAAAAAAAAAAGAAAAGAAAAGATAAGACTTCTGTCTTCCTGCTATCAAAGCTTTAAGTGATCTGCCTCCTCTACCTTGGGCTTGTTTTATCACTTTTCAGTACAGAGGTAACTCTCCTGTTTGTCACTTCCTGGTGCAGGGCTTTGGCGTTGGGAGTTTCATTTGTTAAAAGGACTTGTTTCCTTTTTCAGCTTGGTTACAGTTTCAGCTTCTCCCCCAGTTTCAGCTTCTCCCCTTTCTGTGATTGTTGCTTGTCTGGCCCTGGCAATGGACTGTGAGAGCTGCATGCTGGTTCTGCACATGGCTCATGGAGGACTACAGGTTCTTTAGGCAATGCCAGAGGCATTGGGAAGACTGGGCAAATGAATGAGCCCACTGAGACAAAGATGCTGTTTAACCTGGACCTCGGTGTGCGTTGTGAAAAAGGGTATTCTGCAAAGAAAGCAACAGCATGAAAACCTGGATAGAGGGCCTTGATAAATGATGGGATGTCATCAAGTCTCAAATGAGAATGTTGGGGATCAGGAGCCTCATGTCCTCTGGAGAAGTTAGATACAGGTTTATATGCCTTATGAAATTGGAATTTTATCCACAGCATAAACCTGATGAAGGCTTTGAAGAAAGCTGATATAATAAGATGGACACTGCCCCTGTGCTAGTGTGGGAAAAGACTGGGTAGCTGGAAACATGAGGAACTGAATGCTTACTCTATGGAAGACATGATGGGCTAGGCCTAAAGCAGAAGGGGGAATTAGAGGAAACTCTGGGGTGTGCAATGAATAGAGTCCTCAGGGGAGGAGAGACGTGTAAACTGGTGGCAGCTGAAGACAGCTTGCACTGATATTTCACAAAGGGACATTCACACTAGAATAGAAAATAGTTACCTCCATGAGAGGCAAGCAGGTGGGCAGGAGGGAGAGAGGAGGAGAGGGAAAAGGGCAGGGAATGGGCATGCTGGAGAAGAGTGTGGGAAATGGGCTGACAAGTGTCAGTATTGGCTCCTGTCCACCCAGAACATCACAGCTCCGTTTTCTGATTCAGTGCCTACTAGTATTGTCTGTTTTGGTTCCTTTGGCCAATGGCATGGAGCTTCTCTGATTCAGCTGGTGACAGGAAGACACCATGCCCTTGAATACTTACAGAGTTTTCTGTTTAATTGGGTGATTTGGAAGAATGAGGGCCAAGAAGTGGGAGTGGGTGTGTAGGGAAACAGGGCAGGGGGATGGTATAGGGAACTTTCAGAATAGCATTTGAAATGTAAATTAAGAAAATATCTAATAAAAAATAAAATTAAATTTTACAAAAAGAAAAGATTAAAAAAAAGAAAGAAAGAAAGAATGAATGAATTCCATCATTGTGGAAAAATTTTCTGGAAGACATTTTGGATCATTCAATTGCTGATTGGATATCTCTGACTTATGGTTAAAATCCAAAGGTGTAAACATGGAGGCATACATGTCAATGCATATTTTACTCAGTAGTTAATGTCATCCAAAGGTTTTGGGCCTTATAATGAAGGATCCCACTTTGGGCCTGTTGCTGTACCTTCTTTTCCTCAGATTCCTCTGCACTTCCATCCCTGTAATTCTTTCAGACAGGAAGAGTTATGGGTCAGAGCTGTGACCTGAGAGTCTCTCACCTCCCAGGTCTCTGATGCATTCTGGAGAGTTTCCCCAACATCCTACTCCATGAAGTTGCTGTTTCCATTCTTTCTCCTGGCCCTCAGGGCTTCAGTCCTTTTCCCTCACTCAATACCAGATCAGGTTTCACTCTCCCCCATCCCCCAACTATCTCTGCCCCTCACCCCTGTCCACTTTCCTTCCCAGGTCCTTCTCTCCCTTCCAACTTGTGATTGCTTTCTTCTCCCTCCCATGTGGGACTGGGGCATCCTCACTTGAGCACTTCAGCTTGTTGACCTTTTTGAGTACATCTTCGAATGCAATCAGGAAACAGAGCAATGAAGCTAGAGCTAGGGTGAAGTATTCCACTCTCAAGGTCCACATCCAGTGAGGTCCTTCTTCTGACATGGCTGTGACTCCTTATGACTTCCCCCAAACAGCTACCAAATGGGAGGAAGTGTCCAAATGACATTTCTCATTCAAACCACCACAGAAGGACTTGCTCTGGACATCCCGATGAGGGCTGCTGCTGGCCTTAGAAAAGTAAAGTAGCATCAGGAATGGAAAATATTAGCACATTGACTCTATCTACACTACCTCCTATTATAGACATGAGTAGGCCAGGTCTTCCTGAAAGGAAATCACTGCATTCTCATGGCCTGTAGCTTCTGTTGAGTTTGGAAATCAGGCAGAGAAGAGAGGGAATAAGGATATTACATTGGGACTATTTACTATTTTTGTTACATTCCCGTGGGTTTCCTGGGATGATTCTCAAATATGTAAAAGTCTGGAATGTGGTAAAGATGGGTTCATAAGGTTTGCCAGTTTCTGTGGCATCAATTCCTAACCAATGTCCATTTCAAGCTACCAATGTGATGCCACTTAAAATGGAGTTGGGAAGAAATGTACCATGTGCTGTCTCTAGCTCCAGTACACACTGCCCATTCTCTTCTCTCAGATATTCATATCTCCCCTCTTCCAAGTCATGCTGTCTTGTCTTTAACAGATTGATTTGAACTCCAGGTCCCTGTGATGTCTCCTATGGTTTCCCTTCCTATACATGTAACATTGTAAATTGTCCCTCTATTCAGTTTTACTCAGACTATGCAATTGGAATCCATATTTCTGGCTTTATAAACCTATTCTTTTTTCCACTGATGCATTAGCTTACTTTTAGTGAATGATTGGGCATTTTAGCCAATAGAGGAGGTAGATTGCTCTTGAGATACATAATATGAGGAGATGCTCCTTTGAACAAAGTTTCTATCACCTGGTATCAGATTATTCAATATCAGCTTTCTAAGTATTCCTATGGCATGAGGCAACTCATAACTTAGTCATAAATATTACATATTTTAGAAATTAGTGCCTTAACACATTCATACCTCACAATGCTGGGCAACTTCTAACCTCTACGAGGGTTAAACGAGGCTTAGGCTGTTGTGGATGGGATTGCTTCCCAGTACATGGACTTCTTTTGTATTTATATCCTGTTTATTCCCTTCTCTAGTCTTACTGATTTTTCTAATACTTCATATTAGAATTGAAGTAGATAAAATGGCATATTGAATTGAAGTAGATAAAATGGAGATCCTTGTCTTGCTCCTGATCTTGGTTTTTCTCCGTTTATCACAATGTTGACTATAGGTTTGTCATGTATAGCCTTCGCTATGCTGAGACAGATTTCTTCCACTCCTAGAATCTTCAGGGCATTTATCATGAAGGAATGTGAGATTTTTGTCAAAGGCCAGAACTGAATCAGTCATGGACTGAAATGTCAAAACTGGGAGCCAAAATTAATCTTTAATAGGATGATTGTTTCAGGCATTTGTTATAGTAAGAGAAAGCTAATTTGACCCAGTATGTCTTTTAATTCCAACTTTATTTATTTATTTTCCTTTATAGAAATAACTTTTTATTTGTTGTGATTTTAAGCTTGTATTTCCTTTTAAAACGTCAAATATACCCTACTATCTACCTATTTATCATCAATCTGTCTCTTTATCATCTATCATTTTCTGTCCTCATCTCCCTTATTAAAGAGAAAATATGCCCCATATCTATATAAGTGTACTAAAATAAATGTATATATCTATATAAGTATACTAAAATAAATGTCTAGGTTGAATTTCCTTAACTTTATATTCCTTTATATATGCTCTGTGTGTATATGTGTGCATATATTATATATATTAACAATGCACTTATCCATACATCTGTAAACACACATGCATGCAGTGGTAATCTGATAAATGCTTACCAGAAATCTCTCTTGGAAGAGAAGAGCAGTGATTTGTAACATTTGCCAATTTCTGTGGGGTAACTGTCCTCAGTAGGGCCATATATTAAGCCACTAAACACTGAGCCAACAAAAGATTCACAAAATAACTCTTACAAGCCAGTACTAGCTGGTTCCAACCCACTACCGAATATAGGCAGCCTGCTGGGTCCTCACTTCATGCTAAAATACTCATTTTAGCTTTACATTGAGTACAAAACAGCAAACACAAAACCAAGAAATGTAGCATATATTTTCCATTTCATTTGTGTTTGTTATGGTCCTGACCTTCAGTTATTTTGATGAACAATTCTTTCTCTCTCCACACCAATATAGATTACACAAGCATATGTATGCACACATATACCTTATTAACTAAATTCTGTTAATGTTTTCATGCCTGACATAATTATTTCTAAATAGAAGATACTGAGATGCAGTGTAGATGAACTGTTTTTTATTAAGCTATCTGTCTATTCGAACATAAATTAAGGAGGTTTGCACAGATATCTATCTGTCTTCAAGTTCCTTAACTTTTAAGCCTTTTTTTTCACAAGTGTGTCTATGTTTACACTCACTATGTTTATGACTAATTATTTATCAAAGGCGTTCAAGCTGGAAAAATTCCCAAATTGTTAAATCACCAAGTTTGAAAATGATGTAAATTTGATAAACTCAAAAATCCCCAAAGCTGCACATAGTAATTTGGTATTTAGTCAATCACAGAAAGGCTACAACACTCTAACTGTTGACTGAATGATGCGCCTCAAACACAGAGTGTAATTAACACAGACAGAAGCTTACTGCCAACAACAGTTTGAAACAATTTTAGTTCTCTATTTCCTGCCAACTTTGATATATAAAGAACCCTTCATTGCATGATTGAGGAAATTTGTTTTTGCATGGGGAATTCAGCTTGTCCCTCTAGCATCTCCAGAATAGTGGCTCTCACAGTGTAGAAACTTAATGGGTATTTGTTGGACTGAACCAGATCTACGGTTTTGAAAATTGGTCCTCAGACACCACAATTGTGGTAAATAAATTCTCATTGAATTTCATGAACCAGTGATAATATGTTCTCTGTACCCTTCTGTGGTAAGTAAGCTGCTGATAGTCCAGTAAGCATTTTCTAAGGGAGAAAACTCTCCCCTTATTTAATCAATCAAAGCAAAACTTTCACAAAAAATTCTTACTAGGAATTTGAAGTACTCGCTGAATGACCATGTATACAAGGACAAATATTCAGTTCAAATTGCCTACAAGCAGCTTATCGGCTACAAATGAAGGGATGTTTTCATCTTGATATTTGCCGGAGTCTTTGAAAACAATGCATGTCTATACAAGATGAATTGTGTGTGTGTGTGTGTGTGTGTGTGTGTGTGTGTGTGTGTGTGTATGCATGTGCACATATGTATAAATATCAAACATTTACATTGTGTGGCATTTATCCACAGAGACACAATCAACTGTCATTTGTAGTCCTTGCTTGTCTTTGGGCTACTAGTCACAAACTCGCCTATTGATCACATTCACTTCTGTGGCTTTGTCCTTGTGGATTTGTTACATTGAATGCTTGTAGTTAGTTAAGGCAGACAGTTTCCTCCTGCTGCTGGATCATAGAAGCTGCTCCTTCTGCTTGGTGTCAGCTTCTTTCCACCTCAGTCTCAGCTTGATTTCCAACTCTAACTCATTCTCCTAAACTCATATCATGGCCTTTCTTTAGGAGGGCACAGCAATTCTGTATTGTGTTCCCAAGTTATATGTGCATGGCTTCCAGTAATACACACTTTGGTACATTATGTATCACATTACACTGGGGACTTTTTCCATCTTCTTGTCTGTATCCTTTATAGACTTTAATTTTTATACCTTTGTATTTCTATGGCTTAGCATAGTACTTAGCAAAAAATGGGTGTACCATAATTTTTAGTACTTCAATTTACCATGGCAATGACCAGAATTAGTGAGAAAATGACCTATCAGTTAATGATCCAGCTATTCAGTCTTAACCTTCTTTTATTAATTAAGATCTTTATTGCAACAGAAATATGACTCAGATTCACATTAGGGAAAGCAGTTGTTTATCAGGGAAAATACCTGAGGGCCTGGGGTAAGGCAGGTGCCAAGGCTTCCATCCAGGTCTTTTGATGGTGTCATCTCCTCTCATGGCTGTTTCTCTTTTTTTCCTCTGAATGGCTCCATCCAGGAAAGACTATCTTATGACTGGGAAAATGTTCTGCTAGCTTTATATTTATGTAATTCAGCTCAGGCTGTCAGGATACTAGTCATTTTGTAGCAATCCACTGGTGATTACACCTACCAATGCTTGGGTTCCAGGCTCAGTGCTTGGACCATTAGCTGAGCCCAGAGTGATAGGACAGTCTGATTGGTTAGGATATAGGGTATTTATTGTAAGCATGCTTTGTTTTACTTTAGGACTCTAATACACTCCATGTTTGTCTTACATATTCTCTGCTGTGATTCTAGAATTAGTTATTTCTCCAAAAGCCCCAGTTTTCTTAAAACTGGGGAATGGAATTAGAAGCCCAAATTCATGTGAACATAGCGGAACACCTTTATTCCCAGAACTTGGGAGGTAGGGTCAGATGGATCTCTGTGAGTTTGACTATCCTGTTTTACATAATTTTCAGGATGACTAGAGCTACATAATGAGTCCCTGTCTTCAAAAAACAAAACAAAGCACGTAACAAACAAAGGAAAGAAAGAGACCAAGATCTGTGTATGGTTTGTGCTCATCGATTCTGGGATATTATTATTTCTAGGTCCTCTTAGCAGACAGAGCTGAAAAAGAAACAACTAGTCAAATGATTTCTGTGTCAAGTTTAGTGCATATATCTTCTTTACATTTTTACCATGCATATATGTGTTATATTTAAAACAATTGCAAAATTAGTAAACAATATTTATGTTGGTGTGTTTAAATTCTTGTACATATTCTTTGGGAAGCATATGGGAAGCACATTGTTTATATTTTTACTGTTGCTTCTTGATGCTGGCTGGCTTATCTCAGCCATTCATGACCTCAGTCAGCCATCACTCACAAAGCATGATTTAGTCACACGGGATTCACATCATAGTCTAGAAGACGGAGTTGTGTCTGCCAAAGTCCTTATCACCACTCTTCATCTTCAAGTTTGGGACTATAAAGGACACTGTCCTGTAAGGAATAAAGAGGCATGGTAGAAGTAATGGTAGGTTAGGACAGAGGGACCTCTACACAGAGAAAGTTCCCTGGAGCTTTCTGACCAGACAAAACAGGCAACTTGGAAAGTGCCATGCCAGTGAGTACCACTGTTTCAAAAAAAACAGGGTAGATTCCTCTGAGGAACGATACCTGAGGTCGTTCTCTGGCCTCCTCACACATGTGCACAAATGAACAGACAGACAAACAGACCATAGGCACATATATGCACAAGTACACACACACATACACACACACACACACACACACACACACACACACACACACACACACACGGCAAGTGGCAGTTTACCAGAGCCTACTCTACCAGCTTGATAAAAGGAAATTACTTCTTTGGTTTTGGGTGTTAAGTATCAAGCCCTGGACAAACTGAGGTGCCTATCAACATATTAGATCAGACTGTGGCTTCTGTGTTCTCCCAGCATCCCTCAGACCCTATGTGTTATAGAGTCCTTCTGGCTGGCAAACACTGCCCCCTATTCTAACCATTCTAGGTCAGGTACTGGGCTAGGCTTTCCATTCCCTTAGCATTTCTGATTTCTATATAACCCAGCCATTTTGGCTATGCCAGCCCTTTTTGGCCCCTTTGCCCCTTTGTCCTCTTGGTCTCTTGGCTCTTCCCTCTCCTCTCCCACTTCTCCTCTGGCCTGACTCAGTCTGCCAGTCATGTTCACACTGGACTCTCACAGATGTCTCTGCCTCTACCTCTAGCTGTGTTCTCCCTCATATCTACAATAAATCTTCTCCTCCACCATACCCAGGAGCAGTCATGTCCTCTTTGTCCACATCCTCTCTTTATTTCTTTTCATTCAGGGGCAGCTTGTTTCCTGTCAGTACTGCCCCCACATCCTCTCATGGAGCAGTCTCTATTTTACCTGAGTGCTTACACTCTGGCTTTGGTCGCCATTCTGTTGTCTCTGAGCCAGATGTTCCCCATATCCTGTACCCCACCCTCAATACTTCATGTGTATGTACTTGGGGGTACTTTTTCATTGGGCTCTGTTTTTAACAATCTAATGTTTGCTATACTTTTAAGAGAAGAGTTCCATTCACACTCCTCCTACATATATATGTTTTATATAATATTTTCGATTTTAATGAACAACCACATCTGGTTGTTCATTAAATCAAAGAGCATATATGAGGCTATAAAAACACTGGCTTGGAGTGAAAACATTTAGCAGGAATGTCCGATTTGTAGTATATTGGCCACATTTGCCCCAGGACAACTGTGAATGCAGCCTAACACAAAAACATAAATTTAACATTATGAGGGGTTTGTGTGTGTTGTGATTTTTGTTTTGTTTTGTAATTCATTTGTGCAGTTCCTTAGTGTGAACTTTGTAGACAACAATCGCATGCCTGGAAGGCAACAGTATTTAGATATGGTTTATTTGTTCAAAAGCAAGTGAAGTATTTATATGCCATTTTCTAGTAGCAAATATCTTCAGAGGCTCTAAGGACCTTTAATTATGATTGCCAATTGTTAAACAAAACTAACAAAAGCATGCTGCACACATTAAAACAGCCATTTAGACTATCATATTAACAGATCAGCTATGATGCAGCATTGGAAAAAAAGACATTTTAATTGAGCATACCATTAAAAATAATGAAAAAATATGATGGCAGTTTAATCCTAGGGTAGGAAGTCCAGGATTGTTGACAGGCTTAAGGTTCTGTTCTTGGTGTGAAAGGCATTAGCTTCCTTCTTTAGTGGTAAAGGATATAAATCTAAAGAGGTTATATTTCTGCTTCCCAAAATTACCATGAAGCTAAGTGAGAGAATCTTTTACAGGTTCTCAAAGACCTCAGATAATAATGGTCAAAGTGAAACTTGAGTTCCTGAGTTAAAAAACTAAATGAATAGTCATTGCTATGCTAAGAAAAAGTGTACACTTATAACCTGTATCTTCCCCAAATGGCTTCACATTGCCAGTAAAAATATGTAATTTATCAGTAGATATAAAATTGGGACTCTACAAAACAAGACTTTATATTATCCAGACACTTTAAAGATAGAAACATTGGGGCTGGCGGCATGGCTCAATGGTTATGATCAGGGACCCTAGTTCAGTTCCCAGCACCCGCACTGGCTGGCTCAACTCCAGCACCAGGAATCCTAGGCCTGCTGGGCCACCTGTACTCACATGCACACACACACACACACACACACACACACACACACATACACACACACACACACAGAGAGAGAGAGAGAGAGAGAGAGAGAGAGAGAGAATGAGAATTAAATTTAAATCTTTTAAAAGTAAATGTGTCAACTTAAAGTTTGCATCTGGACTTTTCTATTTTGTAAACCTTAAGTGCCACCCTTTGTCAGGTTGAATTTGGGGGTCTAACCTTTAGGAAATCTGATTTCACCGCAGGAGATGTCTCTCTTTTCTCCCATCCAGAATCACCCTCACTTCAACAGCTTTGTCTCAGGATGCCTGTCCTGGCTTTGAGGGGCAGTTGGGCTCTCCATGCTTGAGTAATTATGTGAATACTATTAAAAAGAGGCCACACACTAGTAACTTGAAGGAACCAGGATGAATGAATCACTTTTCAGAACCTGCATGACAATTTTGAAAATTAAACCCAGTTAATAGAAAAAAATGCTAAATCAATGGCCATAAAATTTAATGGGTTTATAGCAGCCTTAACACAGTAGGACTGAATTATCATGTTAATTTAATTTCC
Organism: Mus minutoides; assembly: GCA_902729485.2. Taxonomy (NCBI): domain Eukaryota; kingdom Metazoa; phylum Chordata; class Mammalia; order Rodentia; family Muridae; genus Mus; species Mus minutoides. Next base: position 2,082,703 of record LR753320.1, on the reverse strand, counting down.
AATTCTAAATGAACCAGAAGGCACAATAAAGGTCAATTAACCAGCTTACCTTCCCTGTCTTCCTTTTCTTTTACTGCTGGCTTTAAATCACTCTCAGCCCCAGAGGCTCACAGTGCTTCTGGGAACTCATTAGTTTTTCTTGAAATTAAAACAAAAAGGAAAAACTAACAACTAACCATGTGCTGGTGAGAACAGACACTGAGTGTACTTAACAATTTGGAGGAGACACCACACACACAGACACACTGACACACTGACACACAAACAACATACACACACACAACATATACACACATAGATATAGACACACACACAGATAATAGGCACAGACAGATAGATGGACATAAAACACAGACACACACAGACAGGCAGACATAAACAGACACCATGGACAGATATAGACACGGTCTCAGATAACACATACACACAAAGACATACATACAAATACAGACACACACAAAGACATACGTAGATGGATACAGACCGACAGACACAGACAGAGAGACAGGTACCTTGTCACACTGAGGCTATCAATTCAGTCACAGTAAGCTTAAGAAAACATAAGTTCAAAGTATCTGTTCTCTGTGTACCCAGTGTTCATGGGTAGTAGAAATGCTGTGTGTGCTACTCTTAACATTGATGTGGTAGAAAATGGAGGACATGCCATCCATACTGTACTGGGTCCATAATAAGGAATACAGGGACCAGAAGCTTCCACAGCTTGACTTTTCAGGGTTAGATTGGTCACTTTGTATTGATATGTTTTAAAAACTACTTTAAGTCTTCCAGTTGGTGTCAGCCCCAGGCTACCTTGGGCATGAACTCTGCAGATGGTCCCAGAGGACTCTCCACACCCCAGGTGCCCTAGGATGCCCAGGATCTTAGGATCACTGGTGAGTGGAATGCAACATCTGTTCCAAAACAATTGTAAGGGGCCTATGACAATAGGAGCAAGGACACAGGAAACCTGCCCGACCAGGGTTCCTTCTGGTCGGTGCTGGTCTACCTTGGTTTCGAACACAGTGGACAGCCCATGGTCCCCAGAAAAGGTACCACTTCCAGGCACTGTAACACACCCAGGATCTTAGGATTCCAGCATTCCAGGATAACGGGAGCTTGGTCACACCAGGATCTCAGGGTCTCAGAGCAAGCTTGACTGTCAAGAACTCTGACACAACCAGAATCTCAGGTTCACAGGATCCCAGAATCACAGGATCACAGAGAAAGCTGGACTCTGAGGAGTTCTGAATCAACCAGGATTACAGGAAGGACAGGCTCCAATCAGATATATTGAGGGCTGCGAGCACTTGAGATAATCAGATGGCAGGAGGCAAATGTAAGAACAAAAGCAACAGAAACCAAGGTTACTTGGCATCATCAGAACCAAACTCTCCCACCATAGCAAGTCCTGGATACACCATCACACCAGAAAAGCAAGGTATGGATCTAAAGTCACTACTCATGATGATGATAGAGGACTATAAGAAGGAAATACAGGAGAACACATCCAAACAGGTGAAAGAATTGAACAAAACCATCCAGAATCTAAAAATGGAAGTAGAAACAATAAAGAAATCACAAAGGGAGACTACTCTGGAAATAGAAAACCTAGGAAAGAAGTCAGGATCCATTGATGCAAGCATAGCCAACAGAATACAAGAGATAGAAGAGAGAATCTCAGGTGCAGAAGATACCATAGAAAACATTGACACAACAACCAAAGAAAATGTGAAATGCAAAAGATCCTAACCCAAAAACTACTTTAAAAGGCTTACTTAGTCAAAGAAAAAAGAAGCCCGTTCCCTCTCTAACATAGGAAGCCAGATAAACAAACAAACAAACAAACAAAAAACCAAATTCAATTCTTGTCTTTGGAACAATTAATTTATTATTGTAGTAGATTGCCTGTAACTTGATGTAATATGAAACAAAAATTGAAGTCTTTTTTTTTTCAATGGTGGAAACAACAGCCAAGAACTAGGGTTGTGAACATATATTTTCCTTCACTGACTCTTAGATATTAAAACTAGTTTTGTGTTCTGTTATATGCCATAGTTTAAATGGTATTTTGGAGATATTGCAAAAAGATCAAAGGTTTTATTTTTATTGTTCAGGAACAAATAAATGAGTTAGGTAAAATATCACAATTTTTAAATGACCAATAACTATAGGCTTATATTTTTCAAAACCTACTTTAATAAGTGTTTTCAATTGCTTCTACCCCACTTCTAGCCCACTGTCCAAAGGTAGGGGAGAAAATATGGTAAATAGGACCAAGGGGATGCGGGATCTGTTTAGAAGTAGTTCTTTGGCACGATTCTAGTCTCCATTTGTTAGGATACCAGGAGTAAAGTTCAAAAGTGTCACTAAACAGGAATCAGCAATCATGGCATGATCCAACAGAAACTTCCAGGCCTCCGCCTCATTGGCACAAGTCAGTGGGAGCACCAGGACCAGCCAGAATCCCAGGAGTTCTCTGCTGTGCCTCTCTCAACGAAGTGAAGATCAGCGAATATATGAGACTAGTGAAGAATTGCAAGGCTACTAGCTATGCTGAGTCAGCATCACATGACACAGCCCTTCTTTCTTCACTTTCATATGAAATTTCCATTACTTATAGTTTATTTGGAATTCATAGTATTACAGACCTTTAAGATAATAATGAGTTTCTCCAGTTCATAAAACCAATAAAAAATTTAAATGTAATTTAGAGGCAGAAGCCAAACATTTTACTCTATGACTAAATTTTGACTGTTTTAAAATTAGTTTTCCTTTCATTTAATACAGTTTGTCCCTTTCTTCACCTTTCTTTTACACCCACACAAGATTATTGTCTATCTATCTATCTATCTATCTATCTATCTATCTATCTATCTATCAGCTTTCTCTCTGTGTCATCATTTCTCATTGAATACTCACTCTCCTCTCTCTTCTCCTCTCTCTTCCTATCTTTGCCATGTTAAGGAGTCCTAGAAGCAAGCATGAACTCTAAGTACCTTCTGTTGTCCACTTGCTACTTTTCAATAGTTTTTTTTTTTGTTTGTTTGTTTTTGTTTTTTTGTAGTGACAAGGATATTTTACATGGTAGATTCCATATATTATTACCCTTTAATAGAATGATGTAGTATACTGGCTGGTTTTGTGTCAACTTGACACAAGCTGGATTTATCACAGAGAAAGGAGCTTCAGTTGAGAAAATGCCTCCATGAGATCCAGCTGGAAGGCATTTTCTCAATTAGTGATCAAGGGGGAAGGGTCCATTGTAGGTGATACCATCCCTGGGCTGGTTCTTGGTTTCTTTAAGAAAGCAAGCTGAGCAAGCCAGGGGAAGCAAGCCAGTAAGTAACATCCCTTCATGGCCTCTACATCAGCTCCTGCTTGAGTTCCAGTCCTGACTTCCTTTGGTGATGAACAGAAATGTGGAAGTGTAAGCTGAATAAACCCTTTCCTCTCCAACTTGATTCTTGGTCATGATGTTTGTGTAGGAATAGAGACTCTAATTAAGACATGTAGTATGAAATAATGTGATAAGATGTTCTTGCCTCCCAGTGTGTTTGAACTGACAATGATGTTTTTGGACCTTAGATCATTACATCATTAATTTTGTGAAGAAAACATTGATAAGATTAAAGCTTTTGGAATCACTAAAGTCAGCCGATTATGACTGACCATGTGCATTGGTTACTTTTCTTATTTTTGTGACCCAATGCCAGTAAGAACTTTAAAAGAAGATTTTAAATGTATGTGTGTAGTATCTCTTTGCATGTTAGTCTTTCACATGTGTGTGCAGGAGCATAAAGACCAGAGGTTGACATCAATTGTGTCCTTCAATTGCTCTCCACATTATTTTTTGAAACAGAATCTCTCACTGTCTGTGGAACTCAGTTGTTTAAGTAGGCTAGCTAGACAACAAGCCTCAAAGATCCTATCTCTGCCTACTCAACAGTGGGACTAAATGTCACTGCTCCTATACATTTATGTAGGTGCTGGGGACTAATATAAGTTATTTATGCTTTCAATAGCCAACACTCTACTAAGTCATCTCCACACCTCTCTAAGGTATAGCTCAGTTTAGTCTCAAACTCATGATTCTCTTGCCGGTGATTGCTGAGGAAAGACTTATTTTTGCTCATAATTTGGAGAATGCATTACATCATGGTGAGTAAAGGCACAGGGCAGCTCCTTGGTGAGTGGTTCATATCTTGGTGGATCACAAAGCAGAGTGAGCTGGAAGTAGGTTGGAATGAGCATCCTCCAATCTTGTGCCTTAGCAACTTGCTTTCTGCACCCCACTTTCTACAGGCTCTATCGACTTTCAAAACACCATCAGTTGTGACAGTGTTCATGAACCCGTGGGGGACCCTTCATATGTAACCCATAACATGCCATCCCATAGGCTTCTAGCCATCTCATAATAGAAAGTGTATTCAGTCTCACTTCAAATGTTTGCAGAGCCTTACATTCCCAACATTGTTAAACAAACCAAACCCAAACCAAAACCCAAACCAAAACATCCTTGAATCCAGAGTCTCTCTGAAATTCAACACCATCTCCTAATTCAGACACTTGTAATATGCAATGCATTTCCAATCCAAAAGTGGCAAATGGGAGCATAGCAAGGAAAGATCAGACCAAAACAAGACCAGAAACCAGAAGAGAGAACATCACACCCTATAGCTTAATGACCAAAATCTAGGCAAGCAATGGTATATAATATGGACTCCAATAGGCTTGAGTAGCCCTGCACTTCCAGCTCTGCTATCTGCAGTGCACACAGCCCCTCTTGAGTCAGCTCCACTCATTGCCTGCAGCTTTTCTCTGTGGGTGTCCCCAAATTTCTGTTATTTTTAATAGCTGGCTGGGAGGGGGCGGGGTTCTGCATTGCAAATTAGGCCTTACGCTCCGAGTTTCACACAATGGCCTCTTCTCAGGGCTTCCCTGCAGGGAATCCAATGTTGTTCACACACTGCAGGGCTTTAACAGTTTTTTGGAATCTCTCTGCAAGCCTCCATGACTCCATAACTCTTACATGTTCCTGCATGCAAAGCCAGCAGCTTGTGTACAGTGGTGCCAAACACTGCTGCTGCTGCTGGCCCCCATTCACCACAGCTGCAAAGCCTCTGAGTGCCCAGGGTGCAACCTGGAGCAGCGTTTTCCTCCGTAGTTCTGTTGGAGTCTGGTGCCTGTGCTGTGCCCTGTCTGTTCTGGCATTCTCCCTTCATATGCTCTGTGGTCCCCCTCCCCAATGCCAGTTCCAGGCTGGGAGTTCAGACCTGATGCCCCTGAAGGCATGCCACAGGAAGCCACATACAGTGTGGCCCTCCAGCTAGGCTGGCTCCTTTTGTTATGCAACTACTGCTGCCTGCCTGCCTTCAAGTCTCTGCTGCCAGCCTGCCCAGAGCTGCCCAGACATTCCAGGAAGAAGACAGAGGCTCCACGTGGTCTCCAAGATGGAGCCAGGGGCCCCGGGAACGGGATGGCGGGGTGGATGGGAAGCCCTGCTATAACTTAAGATTCTAAGCATTAAACCTAAGGGTTTTGATCAGAGAATTTTGTCTTGGCCTCCATTATTTCTCTCCTATACAGCTCTGGCCACCTCCTCAGGAGCCCAGGTAAGCTGCAGGCGGTCTTACAGAATCCCACAGATGGCCCCTGAACAGCGACCTGAGTACGGGTGGATAAACTGAGAGAGCACTGTCTTGGTAGAGCTCTACAGGAAAAGTTTAAGAAGAAGAAGACGTATCCACACGGTAAACAACAGGTATACATGGCTAGCGCTGGCTTTAAATTTTACTTTTTAAAAATTGTTGCGGTAGGTGCAAAGGAGTTAAAAAAAAAGTTATTATGGATTGGAAAGTTTTTTTTTTTTTTTTCCTTTGCACCCTGGTAATTACAAAAGTTTTCTAGTGGGCTTGTATTCACTAGAAAAATTTTAATATTAGGTACAGCTAATAGCTTTACATTATGTAAAAAAAATTTTTTTATTGTTTTGCTTCAAATAAAAGAAGCTAAGAGTTTGAATCTTTCAGTGTATGCTGTTCCTAAGTGGAAAGTTTTTGTTAGTAGCTATTTCAATTTTTTTGCGCTCAAGCAGTGAGCTTTAAAGTTCTAGGGAGTAATAGTTGCTCCAGAAAAGAGCCCAGATAGCTCAGTTAATAGAATATCAGGCTTTTAACCTGAGGGTCCAGGGTTCAAGTCCCTGTTCTGGCAGAAAAGTTTCAGAGGCAAAAATAATAGGGTTTTAATTATACTGGAGAATTGTGGTACAGAAAATCTAAGAAAGAAAATATTGATTCACTTCAAAATTTTATTTTCAAAAGCTTCTAAAAGATTTTATTTGGCTAAAACCTCATTTAGAGTCTTAAGATAACTCAAACCTTTGTTGGGTGTTATCTGGAGAGACACAAATTAATTGGTAAAGAACAAAAGACTTTACAGAAAATAAAGAAAGCCTTTTTAATTGTTATCAATTATATTCTATGGTAATTGAATACTAGCTGCTTATTTTAGTTATGATTATTAAATGCGCCACAGCAATTTTTTTACAGAGAAAACATTAATGTAAAAATCATCCTAATTTACCTCAAAGTAAAATTTGAACATCCTATTAAGGCTGTGGTACTATTAAGAATTGTAAAGTAAATTCTTATATTAAAAAAAATTATAACAAAAATTGTGTCTTAAAAACTTGACAAAGTGTCTGTTCCTTATTCCAAACAACAATTAAGTTGGTTATTGCAAAATATTGATATGTGGCTTATTGCGTGCCATAATTTTAAATAAATTTGATAATCATTATCCTAAAGATAAGTTAAAAATTGTTTTATACATGTTTTTATACCTTCTAAAGGTTCATACATGCATTCCACCTACTGTATTTAAAAACAGCCCTTCTATGGGAGAAAAGTATATATAAATTAGATCATACATTTATTCTTTTGAGTTTCCTCCTACTTCAGCACAGATAATCAAATTGTGCGCTGTAAATGGTGTTTTAAAATGTTATATAATCAAACTTCAATTTGTATATTAATAGTATATATATATATATATATATATATATATATATATATATCAGAGCTTACAATTTCTAAAATTATCTGACCCTCAGATATTATTATTTTTCAAATTTGCAATTATTTAAGCATGTACAACTCATAAGAAAAATTGCTGTTCTTTTATATTTAAGAATTTGCTCTAGATTGCTTGGATAAAACTTCTTAAAGTAATGCCATGCTAAATTTATATTTCCAGGTGGATTATAGGCCTTATACAAGAATAATTGGCCATATAATCTCATTCTTTACATCATCAAAATAGTAATGGCTTAAAATAATGTTTTAATAATTTTATAGAATGTGCATGTCAAATTGTAAAAAATTGTTCTTAGTGTCCTCAGCTTTTACTTGTTTTCACATAATGATATAAATTCTTGAGGACGTACACTTAATCAATTGCTGCAATTAGATACTCTTATTTGTGATTTATAGATAAATAAAATATGCACATGTGACTTGAAACTTTTCAAGCATTCTAGTTACAACTACTTTTCAAGAGAAACAACTAAAAGTGTCATTGCCTATGTTAAAAAATTTTTTTTGTGCTTGGCATTCCTAATCAGATTTATACAGATATTAGAGCTAGCTTTAATAGTCAAGCATTTGAAACAATTTAATGTTACCCATGATACTGAGAATTTTTATAATTCTCAAAGACAAAGAATTATTGGATTTTAAATTAAAAAAAAAAAAAGGGGGCAGTTAGCCCCACCCCCACCC
>LR753320.1:2042848-2074825 GCA_902729485.2 Mus minutoides | reverse complement strand
CTGCATATTTTTACAAGAAGAAGATGGAGTGCGATAGCTGCCTGAAAGACTGGTTCTTCAAGTGGACACAGAACCTGAATCTTCTAGTAAGTATGATTCCTGCCCTGAATATGATTAAAAATTCTTTTCAGCCAGGAGAGCTGAGTTAGAGCTCTACCCCCATTCCTGAGAATCCAGTCTCGCCATGAATTCTTAGAGACATCTCCCTCACTCCTAAGCTTGATTGTTGCTAATTTGCAACTGAATAAGACTTCCTAGTTCTCCCAAGAGAAGTTTTTATCCTATTGTGTTTGAACTGTGTTCAGCTTTTGTGTTTCAAGCAGGTCTGCCTTCCCCTGCAGCAAGGTTCCAACAAACATGCAGGTTGCTTCCAGGAGGCATGTGGGCACAGCTGGCAGGATTACAAAATTATGAAAATGCACATGAAATATATATTTGTGGCTTTTGTCTGAATTTGGAAACTAGGTGTGCTATGGAGGTTGTTAGCCTACAATGGGCAACCAGATCTCAGAACTATACCATTCTAAGACAGAGGTATATGCCAAGAGGCTGTGGCTTGTTAATATTATGCCACAGAGCCATGTTTGTGAAAAATATTCACAAGCTGCATATATTCTCAATAATGGAAATGGATAGTTTGGGAGGGTCTGAGATCCTAAGACACTGCCAGCCACCATAACTCCCAGGCAGGACTATAGAGCATAAATAAATTTTATGCCTCAGTCCCCCTTAATTTTATTATATAAGTAAGGAGGATATGTGGTCCCCCTCCCCATGCCAGCTCCAGGCTGGGAGTTCAGACCTGATTCCCTTGAAGGCATGCCACAGGAAGCCACATACAGTGTGGCCCTCCAGCTAGGCTGGCTCCTTTTGTTATGCAACTACTGCTGCCCACCTCCAAGTCTCTGCTGCCAGCCTGCCCAGAGCTGCCCAGACATTCCAGGAAGAAGACAGAGGCTCCACGTGGTCTTCAAGATGGAGCCAGGGGCACCGGGAAGGAGATGGCAGGGTGGATGGGAAGCCCTGCTATAACCTAAGACACTAAGCATTAAACCTAAGGGCCTTGATCAGAGAATTTTGTCTTGGCCTCTATTATTTCTCTTGACCATTTACTCCTATACAGTTTTGGCCACCTCCTCAGGAACCCAGATAGCATAAGCTGTAGGCAGTCTTACAGAATCCCACAATGCTCTTCTTTTTTTTTTTTTTTTTTTTTTTTTTTTTTTTTTTTTTTTTTTTTTTTTTTTTTTTTTTTTTTTTTTTTTTTTTTTTTTTTTTTTTTTTTTTTTTTTTTTTTTTTTGGTTTTTTCGAGACAGGGTTTCTCTGTATAGCCCTGGCTGTCCTGGAACTCACTTTGTAGACCAGGCTGGCCTCGAACTCAGAAATCTGCCTGCCTCTGCCTCCCGAGTGCTGGGATTAAAGGCGTGTGCCACCACGACCGGCCCACAATGCTCTTCTTTAAACCGAATATTTCCCAAATGAGTTTGCTTTGTTGCATCTGGGAGCCTCCAATGGTTGTGATCTTGCTCAAAGAACCTTTTGTCTCATACTGGGACAGAGTCGCTGGCTCATTGCTTTAACAACTGTGGACCTACCTCTCTCTCATCCCTTCTCATGAATGCTCAATTTCTGACATATTTCTGCTCTAAGTTTTGTTCTGACTTCTCATTATCAACCTCACTGAAAGGTGGTCAGCAAGTCAGCAAGCACCTTGCTATTGGCTGGATGCTGATTGTTTCTTCTGTGAAACAAATTTATTCTTTTTTTTTTAAATACAGACGTACACAAATTTTACAACAGAGGCAGAACATAGCCAGATACATTTGCCAGAATGCACTGTGAATTGACTCTTGTCCAATTCCTGCAAGCATCTGTGTTCCCTTCTCAAACTTCACGAGCACAACCTTTCTTGTCTTTCTTTCTGCATTCTGGCCTTCCTCACTCCTGCCAGAACATGCTATAAAGTGCCTACTGCATTCTTAGGACTTGATCGCCTACAGTGCCTAACTCATTTACATTCTCCTTACAAACTGGTTCTAAAAGTCAACCACATGGGCAGGTTTCTCACAACAGTGATTTCAGCCCTTAGTTCCAATCCTCTGTGTTGTTTATTTTCCTTTTACTCTGACTAAATATTAGTCAAGAAGGAGTACATGGAGGAATAATCCATTTTGGCTTTTATTTTAAAGGGATATATGTTAATCCTGAGCTTCACCAGAAAGAAACAACTCCAATTTGGTCCAAAATTAAAGCAAGCTTTATTAAATATTAAATACTGACCCAAAGGTGGAACATGGTCAAGTCCATTCTCTAGGATTTCCCAGCTGAGAATGGCCTTGAGCCACAGTGCTGCATGGGTTTATAAGGACAACTGATAGCCCACCATACTTTCCCACATGGCATTGTGATTGTCCAGGAATTACAGCCCCTAGCATTCACGGCAGTTTCCTCGTTCCTTGGCAGGTGGGGCTTCTGGGTTAAGCTTGGGCAGTACATTTTGGCTCTCTTATTGGGTCAGGCATGATGGTGAGCGCTGCGCCCCAGTAGTTTTTTCACCTGTTGGTGGGACAGGAAGCAGAGTGACTGGGCCAAAAAAATGTGTGGTAAGAGTTATAAGCCTCAAAACCTATTTCCCAATGACATAACTCCCCCAGTTAATTAACTTTCCCACAAAGGTTCTACTGCCTTCAAATACCATGACCAGGGGAGACCTGGTGTTCAAATAGCCCATGGGGGACAGTTTATATTCACATCATAAGATTGTGTAACATGGTCATATATTTGTGTGTGTTGTATGTGTGTGTGTGGAATATGCTTGCGCATGTGTGTATGCATGTTTGCATGTGTGTAGGTTGCATATATAAGAAGGTTTATGTGCATGGGGCAGCTTGAGGTTGACCACAAGTGTCTTCCTTAATCATCCTTTACTTTCTATGTTGAGGCATGGTCTCTCAGTAGAACCCAGAGATAAATGATTCGGCCAGTCTAGTTAGTTTGCTTCTGCAATCTCCATCTCTCAGGAGCTGCTGGTCCATTTCTTTACACAGGGAGTTTAAAGAAACAGTTTGGCTAAAAGGTAGTGTGTAAGAGAAGAAGAAAATTTGAAAACATTAGTATATGACACAAAAGGGACAAAGAAATAAGAAATGGAGCAAGCTATTTTTCATGCTTTTCATGACCACACTCATGAAGCAAAATTATCTATTATTATATGTGCATAGTCATGTCTGCACATATGTGTGAACACAGGCACATGGCTTCTGCTTAGTGTGTCCTGATAGCATGGTTGCCAATTCTACCACAGTCAGGTGTAAAGCCTGGAGCTCTCTAGCTTAGAGGTTTTGAGGGAGTTCTCTCTGGTGGGAGACAAGCAGGGTTCTCTCTCTACCATTACTTCTGGTAGTATTTGTCTCCAATCGTGTGGTATCCATGATGCTATGGATCCATCCAGAATTCATGAATGCATTCACAGGTCCTCTGCAATCTGAGTGTTTTGTAAAATTGCTATTCTTTTTTGGACTTTGGTTTTTTCAATGGACAAAGCAGGAGTTTGACCTTGACATTTAAGGAACCTCAACCTTAATATTCTGGTTCTCTGAGTCCCTAACACAAGCATCAAACAAGATTGAAAGACATTTTATTTTTTTTGTAGCTTATCCTCCCTGTTCAAATGTAAAGAAATAAAGTATAGTTTCTTAGAAAACATAGATATGTATGTATATGTATATCGATATGTGTATATAGCCATATTCTATAGAAGTTTGAGATTTTAATAACATTTTAAAGGAAGAATTTTTAGTGTTATTTTTAATTAAAAGATAATAAAAAGAGAGAAAAATTGGTATTGTGACTTTTTTGAGCTGTCATTCACATTCTTTGACTTTAGTGGGTAGTGTGTGTGTGTGTGTGTGAGATTTCAGCTTCTCAGGAAACCAGGTGAATATCATATTCATTATCCAGTAGGAAGCATCTATCTTGTAGCATAGTGTAAATATAATTTTAGCAACAATATTCGCGGTTACTCTTAGAAATCCCTAAGGGAACCCAAATATCATGCCAAGAGAAGGTATCTGATGCTTTATATAAAATAGGCAAAGCCTCTGGCTTTGAGAGAATGCACGAATTTGGCTCAAAGTTATTTTTACTTTATCTTATTAAAAACATCTTTGCTCAGAATGTAGGTAGGTGGGAAAATTCTTGAATTATGTCCCCGATGTTTGGAATGTATAAATAAATCTGTGGTGACAAGACAGCTTGGGTGGGTACGTTCCAAAGCTGCTGCCAGAGAAGGCAGTGGTGACAGAGAAAGGGGACAGGTGGGAAGTGGGAGGATATGTAATACAGGGAGGAGAGCTATTGGCCTTCTGGGCTCAGTCTGAGGATTATAAGGAGAGAGCAAGAGAGAGCCTGGTGACAAATTTGAACCTAATGGCCCTCTCTATGTTTTTATTTCTCAGCTGGGGGTTGAATGTTCTTTTTATTGTCACTCATAAGAGAGAAGGGTTTCCTCCCTACAATTCTATGATCTATTTTTTTTTTTTTGTTCTTTGTTCTATAAAGGAAAGAAAAAATGAAACTCTAAGATTACCCCTTTGAAATGTTTCTTACACTCAGAAAACTGCCCCAGTGTGTGGCTGTGCACTGTGCTGTGTGCAGTAGTTCAGCCTCCTCTAGTTATTGCTAAGTATTTGGAGAAGCTACTGAGGTCACCTGCAGGTTGGACACCAGGCAGGTGGTGAAAATGGCTCAAAGACTCACCGAAAGACAGGGGTGGTGTGCCTGAGAACAAGCAAATGGCCCTTCCTCTCTCGAATCATTGTTCTGAGTGAAAACACAGCTGCTCTCTTGTTCTTCCCTCTCCTCATGGGTCAGGTGAATGGATGTACTCTTGAGCTGCTTTGTGGTAACAGGCATCCATGTCTCATGGAGGACCTGAATAGGTCTACCAAGGGAAGATACTCAGCATGATGAGAACTTGGATTTGCTAAGCTTTAGGATTTTCCCAGCATGGTACCAAGTCCTTCACAAGCATTTTATGCAATCTCCTTTTACCTTTTTTTGTTTTTCAGGTTAATGACAGAGTCAGATTCATCTTGCTCTTGAGATTACTATAGGGCGCTTGCCATGCTGGACTTTGGTAAATGCAATGATGAGAACATGTTTGTGGGCTTCAGAAGCAAAGAATGGGGTTTGGATTCACTTTGGGGCTTAGGAAAATGATTTGGAGACCACATTTCCTGAGGTTGATGATTAGGTATGGATTTGAAACAGCACACAAAAGTGCACATAGATTTTAGTCAGAGGTGATAACATCTAAAAACAAATATGTAAACAGTTGCAGGGACTTTGCCTTTCCTGAAATACAACTTACAGGACACTGACTGATGGACTGGAATCATGCTAGATATTTTAGAATTCCCATGATACATGGTGAGTTTGGAGTCTGTGCAGTGGTTCAGGAGAAATGTGATTGAGATCAGACATAGCAAGTGTAGTAATAGAGAAGAGAAGAAAATGAAGATTCGTGACTTTGAGGGAATGGTTGCTTCTCATATGTCTATCTTGGTGCATGGATGGATGGGAATGCCAAAATTGACACAGAGGCACTGAGAGGAGAAGCAAGTTTATGTGAAGGATGCTAAATGATTTATTCTTTTTTTTTCTTATTAGGACAACATTTAATTGGAGCTGGCTTATAGGTTCAGAAGTTCAGTCCATTATCATCAAGGCAGGAGCATAGCAGCATCTAGGCAAGCATGGTGCAGGAGGAGCTTAGAGTTCTATATCTTCATCTGAAAGCTGCTAGCAGAATATTGGCTTCCAGGCAGCTAGGGTGAGGGTCTTAAAGTCCACACCCATAGTGACACACATACTCCAACAAGGCCACACCTACTCCAACAGGGTCACACATACTCCAACAGGGCCTCACCTTTTAGTGTGACTCCCTGGACCAAGAATATACAACCATAACAAGGTGCACAGATGATATTTTTGAGAAAGAAAAGTCTGTACCACACACAGATGGCCATTTTCTGGTTCAGCACTGGATTGTAGTTATGTAGGTATTATCACTGGGTAATAAAATGATTTATTCTTTACCTGCTATGATATAACAACTTAGAATTTTATTTGTGAGCATTTTATTTTATTAAAGAATAGTTCAATTTGACAAATGACACAGAAATAATAGTAATAATAAAGACAAGACCTTTCTCCTTTCTGTGTACATAAAGTAGTTTATGTAATACTTATATTGCTAGGCCAGTTTTCAAAATCTTCCACAATAAGAGTTAACTAATATATAGTCTTATTATATGAATATTAATCATAATAACTACCAGGTACTGAGCATACACATGGAACTGGCATTGTTCTATGTACTTTACTCACATGAGTTCTATTCCTTTGGTCAAGGATTTTAGTTTGCAAACTAAAATCGATATCACTCACATTTACTGTGTATGGTGATCCAGTGGTGTGGGCACACCAGGGCTAGCTTGGGTATGGTGGCTAGGTCCCAGGAATGCATCTTTAGGAAGAAACAGTAGAGAAAACTGTTTTGTGTCAAACAAGAAGACGGTGGAGCCTGTATTTGCATTCATAATGTTCCCACTTGACATCATGGAATTGGGCTCTCATGTTCTTACATTCAGAAGCCAGATTGATTGACAGTGACTTCCTGTGGTAGGAACTAAGATTCAAACTTCAGGTACTTCTGGCCATCTAGCCTTGAAGAACAAAATTGTCCTAGGACCATGGTAGCAACCAGTCACATACATATGCTGGACAATAGAAACCAAAGATCAAAAAGTAACAAACTTGGGAACAGCGAGAAGGGACTGAGAAGTGGGCAGAGACACCCTTCTGTGGCATAGTTTCACTGCCACCAAAATGGTTGACTAGTCTTGGCACTGTGATTTAACTTTGATAGAAGGTTCTATCATGACGATTTTGATTTTGAAAATTGGCTTAGCAAGCATTCTGGCTTTTCCCTAGTAAAAATTAGACCTGATTAAGTTTGTGTTGGACTGCATTCTAATGAACAGGTTTAGATGAATTAATTCCAAAATGTTCCATTAGATAACAAAATGAGTTAATCTTTTTAATAGTGTGTATTCACTATCTAAATGCTGAAGGGTGTTTGCCAAAAGAAGCAATCTTGCTACAAGTTTAATTGATATTGAGCTGTTCCTTGGGGTGGTAATTGCCCAACAAGCTTAGTTGTTTCCTGAGGCCACACTCTGAATGGTAACAGGAACATGGCATCAGCATGAAGGAGGATGCTATAGCAGAAGGTCACGCATTCAGACTATGCAAAACTTCATCAGATAGTCTAGGGGGAAAATACTGAGTAGGTATTCTAGGACATTTGCAGCCTTTGGGGTCGAGATATGCCCGGTCAAGAGCCATTTTTCAACTACTTTGGTCCTTTTTTTGGCTTTACAGTAAAAGCTCTGAAGGACCAGTAAAATCCAGGGATCAATATTGAGATCATGCAACCTGGCCCACAAATGGTTTCTGCCTATAAAATTACAGGCTGACAATAGAGTAATAAATGCCACAAGCCTCAAATTATTTTAAAGCATTTTCTCTAATAGAAGAAATAGGGTGGGGTAAGAGTCCTCAATGGAAAAGCTAGCTCCTGGGCACACGGATGCTATATTGATAGGTACAGCTTGGTAGTGGTGGAAAGGCAAACTGGAACATTCTGAAAAGATACTCCTAAAGTCACCAGGTGGTGAGAAACTACAGAAGGTTGTGCCCTCTTTCACTAAAAGCAGAAATGATCCTGTCTATTTTGCAGACATTATAGTGTAGGTAATTAAGCCAATAGTTTTGCACAGACTGGTATGAGCAACTTAGATCAGGATTTATGTTATTTAATTTCACACGAAGTCATTACTTAGATGAAGAATAATAAGACGTGGCATTAGAAATTTCCCCAATCCATGTCTTCATATCAACTAGTGGTCCCATAATACAGGTCTGGCATCCTTGAAATCTGAACATCATGGAAGTGAGTTTCAACCGAGTAATTTTCTAGATCAGCTTGGCTTTTAGGAATTTCCGTGGGTGATTATCTTTTCCCCCTTCATAGGATGAATTTGAATATGGTGACAAAATCATTAATGTAGCCCCTGAGTGCCCTTAGATCTGTACAATTTGCCTGATTTTAGTGAGTGGCATTGTTTAGAGTTTATCATCTTTCTATTTTGTCAAATTATTATTAATTAATATATTTTGTAGATAATATATTTTGATCATATTCTTTCCCTCTCCTAACTCCTCATAGATCATCCCCACCTCTTTAACTCACCAAAATTCATGGTATTTCATTCTCAGTCTCAAAATCAAAAATTAAAACAAGCAACCCCATAAAAAACACCAAAACAAAATGAAAAATTCACAAAAATTTATGGAGTCTGTTTTTTGTTGGCCTAAGAGTGTGGTTGATAAGTCCAAGGCATTATCTTGATAGCTAGTTGATGTAGAAAGACCAGCTCACCATCAGTGTCATCTTTCCTTAGGAGTGTGTGTGTGTGTGTGTGCAACCTGGCCCACAAATGATTTCTGCCTATAAAATTACAGGCTGACAGTAGAGTAATAAATGCCACAAGCCTCAAATTATTTTAAAGCATTTTCTCTAATAGAAGAAATAGGGTGGGGTAAGAGTCCTCAATGGAAACCTTCAACAACAAGCTGGAATCCTGAAGAAGTAGACTCCAATGGATGTGCTGGCTAAGTGAGTGCAAGCAGGTGAAAAATGAACAAACCCTTTCTTCTTCCTTTGTCCTTATATAGGCCTCCAGAAGAAGATATGACCCACATTAAAGGGGTGTGTGTGTGTGTGTGTGTGTGTGTACATGTGTGTGTGTGTGTGTGTGTGTGTGTGTGTAAATGTATAAGAGTGAAAAAAAAAACATTCTAGCAAGCAAGGATCCATGTATTTATTCTCTTTCTCTTCTTGACTCCGAATGTGCTGCTTTATATTTCTGCTTTAAGTTCCCCACAGAAATGGATTGTGACCTGGAATTGTTTTTTGGTAAGAAACAAAATGAACAAATATTGTGGCATCAAATCTCAGTCCAGTTGCTCAGTCTAGTAGAATTGCCTGGGTGCTAGTAAACTGCATTGATGTTCTTCTTAGGAACAAGGAAAAGCCAAGGGCAGGTGACTAACAATGGAATCTTGGCAGAGAATGTTTGTGGCTCTCAGAGTCTCTTGGAGTATGTAAACAGAATAGGATGACAAATATAGTCATGTTTTAGTAGAATTGTATACCCATATGATAACCACATGAATAATGAAAGAGATATTGACTAAGTTCCCGGTTTTGATGGCTATTCTCAGTTGTCAATTTCACTGTTTCCGGAATGCACTACAATCCAGAAATGGAGGGCACACCTGTGATCTGGGTCTTGAAGCTAGAAGAGACAGGCTTTTGAGATCTTGATGTGGGATGACTGGATCAACACATGCCTTTAATGCAGACCTTGAGGCACACCTTTAATGTGGGTCATATCTTCTTCTGGAGGCCTATATAAAGACAAAGGAAGAAGAAAGGGTTTGTTCATTTTTCACCTGCTTGCACTCACTTAGCCAGCACATCCATTGGAGTCTACTTCTTCAGGATTCCAGCTTGTTGTTGGTTAAGGTTGTATAAAAGACTCCCAAAGATTACAAACTATTACTGTTGCCTGTGGCTGCCCAGCAGGGATAGAAGATAAGTTTTCATTTTCTGGAGACAGCATGCACTTCAGACATAGGGCTCAGAAGCTCCTGAGCTGGAAATGATCTTGATACTTCCTCCTTGAGGACTAGCTTTCTTGGTGTGCAGCTATGATGTCTATGAACCACACCATGACACGACATGGCATGACAACCCTAAGGATTCAGGTAGTGATGTGCATCCCTGGGAAGTACAAACTGTTCTTTAATTGGACTTAAGATCTGCTCAACAGGAGGAAAATTATTCCTGGTATCAGAAACCTAGCTAAGTACTTAGAGCTTGTGAAGTTGTTAATCTTGGAGGAGAACCTACAACTGCCACTTTACTAAACCAGCATAATCCATAATTACACTCCAAATATTTGTCCTTAGACCCATAGATACATGCAGTCCTCTTGACACATCAAGAAAACTTCTCTGCAACACATGGATATCATTGTAGAAAACCACAACCAATTAAAATGCAGGGTTGTGGAACCCAGCCCCAAAGGATACATCTATAACACAACTCCCACATCTAAGTCTCAAAAAACATTGCAGAAGAGCAGGCAGAAGATTCTAAGAGCCAGAGGATCAAGGAGTTTCCTGTGAGATTGTGTCTCTCGGGAATGTCAGATGTTACAACCATAAAGTTTAACTATGTGACTACCTAAAAATTAGCTGAACAAGAACAATACTATGTAAAAGTGGATGGAGGAATGTCTATGAGAGACCTTAACTCTAGATAGAGAACCACAGGAAACTATGGAATGGTGAGAGTGGGAGAAATAGTCTTCCCCAGGGAAGAGCACACCAATTGGTTAATCAA
Source organism: Mus minutoides (assembly GCA_902729485.2). NCBI lineage: Eukaryota > Metazoa > Chordata > Mammalia > Rodentia > Muridae > Mus > Mus minutoides. Next base: position 2,064,287 of record LR753320.1, on the reverse strand, counting down.
CACAAAATGGCCAGCCCTTAAATAATACATACAAGAAATATGTGGACTAAGCTAGTTGTACTTGTGTAGTTAGGAATACACACACACACACACACACACACACACACACACACACACACTACAAAAAACAAAACCAATCAAAATGCAGAGTTGTGGAGCCTAGCCCCAAAGGATACATCCATAATACAACTCCCACACTGAACACTCTGGGATTATTGCAAGAGAGGGGGAAATTAATAAATAATTAATGAAAATAGAAGTCATGAATTTGAAAAAGTGTTTGAAAGAATATATGGATGGTTTTGGAGGGAAGACAGTAACGGGGAAAATAATGTAATTATATAATAATATCACAAAATTTTTAAAGGAGCCATCATGGTTGGCATCTTAGAAGTAAGGTCTAAAAGTCCATTTAGAGAGCATTTTTCATAGAAAAGTTCAGGGAACACACCAACTCAGGTATGAGATAATATCACTAAGAAATTTGGTGTGCTATACTGAAAGAACAAATGAAAAAGGAGAAGAGGAGGAACTAGAGAGATGACTCAGTGGATAAGACCACTTGTTTCTGTTTCAGGGAACCTGGATTCTTCTGAAATTTCCAACACATGGCAGCTCACAACCATCTGTAGCTGCTGTTTAAGGGGATATAGTGTTCTCTTTGGTCCTTTGTGTACACCAGGCATGCATGTGGTACACATATACATGTGCAGACAAAACACTCATACAAAGAAAATAAATCAATCTTAAATAAATAAATAAATGGAAAAATGGCCATAATCTGTGCTGCAAACAGCCTGGACACCCCAGCCACAGACTTTGTAACAATTTCCCACAATGGCCACAACTTAGCCATAATGGCTAGTTTCTATTCACTCTTCTTATTCCATTTGAGACCAATAAGTAAGGGTTGCTCCTTGAGTGACAGTATAAGATACCCATTTGTAGTGTTCCTGCCTCTAGCTCCCTCAAGCCAACAGTTCAATCATAACACAGTTGAAAACTTCTTTATGAAGCTAAAGCTTCCCACGCCTCTGCCTGCCTGTCATTCTATGCCAAGCACCAATAATAGTGACTGACTCCCTTGTTGTAGAAAACTCTGAATAAACAGACTGTGTTTATTATATTTGAGTAGCCTTCGTCTATTTCCACATGGTGGTTCTCCACAGGCAGAAGCTGATGGCAAGATAGGCTGTCACAATCCTCTCTAATACTAATGAGGACTATGGAGTGCCAACGTTGTAGAGGCCAGGTGGTGGCACTTAACTGCCAGAAGCCAGGAGGTTGAAAATTTTTGGAAAAAGTGCCAGGCTTGAGTGGCAGCCAAAGAGTCTAAATCTCCAGAGAGCTGTGAAGAGATACTTAATAGAATATAAATACCATTGCTAAGGGTAAAATAGAGGTGGTATTAAAGAGAGTACTGCAAAAATACACAACACTATTTGATTTCAGAAAGCTATTTTGGTAGGAAAAAAAAAAACTGGGCAGTCATCCTGATAGCAAGCTGTAGGTCTATTTTGCAGTTCTTGGACCAGGCCCAGAGCTCATCACTTACAGTTATCTGGTTCCCAGTGGAAGAATCCAATACCACCAATGGCATGTGTGTAGTGTAGTAATTCCTCCTATCCCTCTTCAGCAGGCTCTGTAACTGTTTGCTTGAGTGCCTAAGAAGCAGACTCCCTAAAACTCCTTGGGTTGTACCTGGCCCTCCTTGGGTTGTACCTGGTCCTCCTTGGGTTGTACCTGGTCCTCCTTGGGTTGTACCTGGCCCTCCTTGGGTTGTACCTGGTTGTCCTAGGTGGTCTTTCCCAAATTTGCAAATATATAGTTGGAATGGATGAACTTAGGAATCGAGTCTTCAATTCTTTTTACCATGTAAGAGCAGTAGTGATAGTGAGGGAAGCTGAAGGGGAAGCCCTTGAGATAGTCTACCTACATTACTAGCCAAGCTTGTAAATTAAGGGTAGTATCAGATCACGCAAGAAACAGTGGTAATTAATGCTTCCTTGAGGACATTAAGGAGGTAGGAGTGATGGTCCCATCACAAATCCATTTTATTAGCCAATCTGGTCTGTGGGAAGCTGGATGCACTTTGGAGAGAGACTATGAACTATTCAGACATAAGAAGTATCATTTTCTCAGGTGCTCTGGCAGTGGGCCTCCAGTTTATGAGGGTAAATTAATATGCCTTTGTTACACAATATGTAGCCACTGATTTAGTGATGACATTTGTTTCTTGCCTTGTTAGCAAAGAGTTGTAAACAGTTTACAAATAAAGATGGAAGGAGCATACACGTATAGTTGATCTAAGAGTAGTTTCAACTTCCTGCCCTGTGTTGTGACTAAGAGGATGTGGGCTGTTGGGATAGCTTTCAGGATGCACATTTATCACACTGATGATATCATGCTTGTCAGCAAGGGTGTAGATGAGTAGTTGGAGCACTGGAGGCCTTGGTGCTTAGTCTTAAGATGCTAAATAGTCAATCTTGTCTCCCAGGTCCCTCTGAGACCAGTCTGCGCAGATCAGCTTGCAGACTGCAGAGGGTGAGCAGCGAACATTTCTGGCTGCAGACATCTGGGCATCTTCCCCTCCAGAGGAACTGCAACCCCCAGAGCAGTCTGTGCAAGTGAGCACACAGACTGTGGAGGCAACCCATCTTTTGGGACAGGCTCTGTTTTGGGTCTTCATTTTCAGCCAGGAGGCAAGTCTGAACTCCAGACCTCTGTGCCCCTTCCCAGAGCTTGCCTGAAGAGAGTACTCTGACGATTGAGACTCAGAAGAGAGCTGGACTCCGAAGACAGCTGACAGAGGCTAATAAAATCACAGGAGGAACAGGCTTCAGCCAGAGAAAACTATAACAACTAACTCCAGAGATTACCAAATGGTGAGAGGCAAATGTAAGAATCTTACCAACAGAAACCAAGACCGCTCACCATCATCAGAACCCAGCACTCCCACCTCAGACAGTCCTGAATACCCCAACACACCAAAAAAGCAAGATTCAGATTCAAAATCATATTTCATGATGCTGGTAGAGGATCTTAAGAAGGACTTTAATAACTCACTTAAAGAAATACAGGAGAACACTGCTAAACAGGTAGAAGAACTTAAAGAATCACAAGAAAACACTGCTAAAAAGGTAGAAGAGGAAACACAAAAATCCCTCAAAGAATTACAGGAAAACACAAACAAACAGGCAATGGAATTGAACAAAATTATCCAAGACCTAAAAAGGGAAGTAGAAACAATAAAGAAAATCCAAAGGGAGACAACTCTGGAGATAGAAACCCTAGGAAAGAAATCAGGAACCATAGATGTGAGCATCAGCAACAGAATACAAGGGATTGAAGAGCGAATCTCAGGTGTAGAAGATTCCATAGCAAACAAGGACACAACAATCAAAGAAAATGCAAAATGCAAAAAGATTCTAACTCAAAACATCCAGGAAATTCAGGACACAATGAGAAGACCAAACCTATGGATAATAGGGGTAGATGAGAACGAAGATTTTCAACTTAAAGGGCCAACAAATATCTTTAACAAAATTATAGAAGAAAACTCCCCAAACCTAAAGAGAGAGATGCCCATGAACATACAAGAAGCCTACAGAACTCCAAATAGACTGGACCAGAAAAGAAATTCCTCCCAACACATAATAATCAGAACAACAAATGCACTAAATAAAGGCAGAATATTAAAAGCAGTAAGGGAAAAACATCAAGTAACATATAAAGGCAGGCCTATTAGAATTACATAAGACTTCTCACCAGAGACTATGAAAGCAAGAAGATCCTGGACAGATGTTATACAGACCCAAAGAGAACACAAATGCCAGCCCAGGCTGCTATACCCAGCAAAACTCTCAATTACCATCGATGGAGAAACCAAAGTATTCCATGACAAAACCAAATTCACACAATACCTTTCCATGAATCCAGCCCTTCAAAAGATAATAACGGGAAAACACCAACACAAGGATGGAAACTACACCCTAGAAAAAGCAAGAAAGTAATCTTTCAACAAACCTATAAGAAGACAACCACAAGAACAGAATCCCAACTTTAACAACAAAAATAACAGGAAGCAACAATGACTTTTCTTTAATTTCTCTTAACATCAATGAACTCAATTCCCCAATAAAAAGATATAGACTAATAGACTGGCTACACAAACAGGACCCAACATTTTGCTGCTTACAGGAAATGCACCTCAGGGAAAAAGACAGACACTACCTCAGAATGAAAGGCTGGAAAACAATTTTCCAAGCAAATTGTCTGAAGAAACAAGCTGGAGTAGCCATTCTAATATCAAATAAAATTGACTTTCAACCCAAAGTTATCAAAAAAGACAAGGAAGGGCATTTCATACTCATGAAAGGTAAAATCTTCCAAGATGAACTCTCAGTTCTGAATATCTATTCTCCAAATGCAAGAGCAGCCAAATTCACTAAAGAAACTTTAATAAAGTTCAAATCACACATTGAACCTCACACAATAATAGTGAGAGACTTCAACACCCCACTCTCACCATTAGACAGATCCTGGAAACAGAAACTAAACAGAGACACATGGACACTAACAGAAATTATGAAACAAATGGACTTAATAGATATCTACAGAACATTTTATCCTAAAACAAAAGGTTATACCTTCTTCTCAGCACCACATGGTACCTCCTCCAAAATTGACCATATAATTGGTCACAAAATAGGCCTCAACAGATACAAAAATATTGAAATTATACCATGCATCCTATCAGATCACCAAGGACTAAGGCTGATCTTCAATAACAGCATAAATAATAAAAAGCCAACATTCACAGGGAAAATGAACAACACTCTACTCAATGATAACTTGATCAAGGAAGAAATAAAGAAAGAAATTAAAGATGTTTTAGAGTTTAATCAAAATGAATCCACAACATACCCAAACTTATAAGACACAATGAAGGCATTACTAAGAGGAAAACCTATAGCCCTGAGTGCCTCCAAAAAGAAACCAGAGGGAGCATACACTAGCAGCCTGATAGCACACCTAGAAGCTCTAGAACTAAAGGAAGCAAATTCACCCAAGAGGAGTAGATGGCAGGAAATAATGAAACTCAGAGCTGAAATCAAGTGGAAACAAAAAGAACTATTCAAAGAATCAACCAAACCAGGAGCTGGTTCTTTGAGAAAATCAACAAGATAGATAAACCCTTAGCTAGGCTAATTAGAGGCCACAGGGACAGTATTCTAATTAACAAAATCAGAAATGAAAAAGGAGGCATAACAACAGTACCTGGGGAAATCCAAAACATCATCAGATCCTACTATAAAAGGTTATACTCAACAAAACTGGAAAATCTGGATTAAACAGACAACTTCCTAGAGAGATAACAGGTATCAAAGTTAAATCAGGATCACATGAATGATCCAAACAGTCCCATTTCCTCTAAAGAAATAGAAGCAGTCATTAATAATCTCCCAACCAAAAAAAGCCCAGAACCAGATGGGTTTAGTGCAAAGTTCTATCAGACCTTCAAAGAAGACCTAATTCCAACTCTCCTCAAACTATTTCCCAAAATAAAAACAGAAGGTACTCTACCCAATTCATTCTATGAAGCCACAATTACTCTGATACCTAAACCACACAAAGATCCAACAAAGAAAGAGAACTTCAGACCAATTTCTCTCATGAATATCGATGCAAAAATACTCAATAAAATCCTCACAAACCTAATCCAAGAACACATCACAATAATCATCCATCATAACCAAGTAGGCTTCATCCCAGGGATGCAGGGATGGTTTAATATATGGAAATCCATCAATGTAATTCACTATATAAACAAACTCAAAGACAAAAAGCACATGATCATCTCCTTAGATGCTGAGAAAGCATTTGACAAAATCCAACACCCATTCATGATAAAAGTCCTGGAAAGATCAGGAATTCAAGGCCCAAACATAAGCATAATAAAAGCAATCTACAGCGTACCAGTAGCCAACATCAAATTAAATGGAGAGAAACGAAGCAATCCCACTAAAATCAGGGACTAGACAAGGCTGCCCACTTTCTCCCTACCTATTCAATATAGTACTTGAAGTCCTAGCCAGAGCAATTCAACAACAAAAGGAGATCAAGAGGATACAAATTGGAAAGGAAGAAGTCAAAATATCACTATTTGCAGATGATATGATAGTATATATAAATGACCCTAAAAATTCCACCAGAGAACTCCTAGACCTGATAAATATCTTCAGTGCAGTAGCTGGGTATAAAATTAATTCAAACAAATTAATGGCCTTTCTCTACACAAAGGATAAATGGGCTGAGAAAGAAATTAGGGAAACAACACCACTCACAATAGTGAAAAACAATATAAAATACCTTGGTGTGACTCTTACTAAGGAAGTGAAAGATCTGGATTATAAGTACTTCAAGTCTCTGAAGAAAGAAATTGAAGAAGATTTCAGAAGATGGAAAGACCTCCCACGCTCATGGATTAGCAGGAATAATATAGTCAAAATGGCTATCCTGCTGAAAGCAATCTATAGATTCAATGCAATTCCCATCAAAATTTGAACTCAATTCTTCACTGAGTTAGAAAGGCAATTTGAAAATTCATCTAGAATAATAAAAAACCTAGGATAGCAAAAACTATTCCCAACAATAAAAAACCTCTTGTGGAATCACCATGCCTGACCTCAAGCTGTACTACAGAGAAATTGTGATAAAAAACTGCATGGTACTGGTACAAGGACAGACAGGTAGATCAATGGAATAGAATTGAAGACCCAGAAATGAACCCACACACCTATGGTCACTTGATCTTTGACAAGGGAGCTAAACCATCCAATGGAAAAAAGACAGAATTACCAACAAATGGTGCTGACACAACTGGCGGTTATTATGCAGAAGAATTCTAATTGATCCATTCTTATCACCTTGTTTAAAGGTCAAGTCTAAATGGATCAAATACCTTCACATAAAACCAGAGACACTGAAATTTATAGAGGAGAAATTGGGAAATAGCCTCGAAGATATGGCCCCTGGGGAAAAATTCCTAAACAGAACACCAATGGCTTATGCTGTAAGATCGAGAGTCAACAAATGGGACCTTATAAAATTGCCAAGCCTCTGTAAGACAAAAGACACTGTCAATAAGACAAAAAGGCCACCAACAGATTGGGAAAGGACTTTTACCAATTCTAAATCGGATAGGGGACTAATATCCAATATATACAAAGAGTTCAAGAAGCTGGACTCTAGAAATTCAAATAACCCCATTAAAAATGGGGTACAGAGCTAAACAAAGAATTCTCATCTGAGGAATACCGAATGGCTGAGAAGCACCTGAAAAAATGTTCAACATCCTTAATCATCAGAGAAATGCAAATCAAAACAACCTTGAGGTTCCACCTCACTCCAGTTAGAATGTCTAAGGTCAAAAACTCAAATGACAGCAGTTGTTGGTGAGGATGTGGAGAAAGAGGAACATTCCTCCATTGCTGGTGGGATTGCAAGCTTGCACAACCACTCTTGAAATCAGTCTGGAGGTTACTCAGAAAATTGGACATAGTCCTACGGGAAGATCCAGAAATACCTCTCCTGGGCAGATACCCAGAAGATGTTCCAACTGGTAACAAGGACACATGCTCCTCTATGTTCATAGCAGCCTTTTTTTATAATAGCCAGAAGCTGGAAAAAACCCAGATGTCCCTCAACAGAGGAACGGATACAGAAAATGTGGTACATTTACACAATGGAGTACTACTTAGCTATCAAAACAATAAATTTATAAAATTCTTGGGTAAATGGATGTATCTGAAGGATATCATCCTTAGTGAGGTAACCCAATCACAAAAGAAGTCACTTGATATGCATTCACTGATAAGTGGATATTAGCCCAGAAACTTCGAATACCCAAGATACAATTTGTAAAACATAAGAAAATCAAGAAAAAGGAAGACCAAAGTGTGGATACTTTATTCCTTCTTAGAATAGAGCACAAAACACCCATGAAAAGAGTTACAGAGACAAAGTTTAGAGCTAAGACAAAAGGATAGACCATCTAGAGAGTACCCTACCCAGGGATTCATCCCATAATCAACCACCAAACCTAGACACTATTGCATATGCCAGCAAGATTTTGCTGAAAGAATCCCGATATAGCTGTCTCGAGTGAGGCTATGCCAGTGCCTGTCAAATGCAGAAGGGGATGCTCATAGTCATCTATAGGATGGAACACAGGGCCCCCAATGGAGGAGCTAGAGAAATTACCCAAGGAGCTGAAGGGGTCTACAACCCTTTAGGTGCAACAAGAATATGAACTAACCAATACCCCCAGAGCTTGTGTCTCTAGCTGCATATGTCGCAGAAGATGGCCTAGTTGGCCATCATTTGGAAGAGAGGCCCCTTGGTCTTACAAACTTTATATGCCCCAGTACAGGGAAATGCCAGGGCCAAGAAATAGGAGTGGGTGGGTAGGGGAGCAAGGCTGCGTGAAAATATAGGGAATTTTCAGGATAGCATTTGAAATGTAAAGAAAATATCTAATAAAAATATAGTTTGTAAAAAAAAAAAAAAGATGCTATATAGTCATCTGCAATGTTCATGCTCCAGAACCAAGCAAAGTTAAAGGCACAAACCCTGGGTTGTTCATTGCAAATACCTTATGGGGAGGCTCCTCCATCTATGAGTTTTACTCTTTGGTAATTGCTTAATGGGTCCAGCAGTTCAAGGGCATATTGAAGCATTTCCTCTAGAGTATAAAATTATTTATGTTTTAATTCATTGTTACAATGGAGAAAGAGTATGGCTGCTAGGGTGTTTGCGAGAATATCTGAACAGGAAAGAATGCTATAGCAGCAGCCTGCCATGAGAACAATATTTTCAGAGGCATACACTCTACAGGCCTTTGATAACACCCATTTGGAAGTGCCTGCTATTAACTGGGTTCTATTATGTTCACTATGCCAAACTCCTTCATATACTCAGCACAATCCATTGTGAAATGAAAATGGGGTAGTCAACACCACAAATCCAAGGGCCTGAGTCTCTCAGACTTTGTGTTCTTCACCATGGTAGCCACAGTACTCAACAAGAGGCTGGCTTGTGATTGGATTGCTTTGGTTTATGGAGAAAAGCTGAAAAGGGGCAGTAACAACAACATAGCAACAAGCTCAGGAGGCACTGGAGAGTAATCTGGAGGCAAAACAAACTTCCATAGGAGAATGATGAAGAGTGCATCAGCCCAAATGCTTTGTGAGGAAGATGAAGTGGTCTGAGTGACAATATGTATAAGCCTTAGGTCAGAGAGTTAGTCAGAATCCTGAAAGGAAAGCAGTTTGAATCAGATATCAAGTCTGTGGTTGGAAGCATGAGGACAAGCATGGGAAAAGAACTTGCAGAGGTGTGTCGCTTCATCCATATGTTAATTATTGATTCACAGAAAGCCTGGACTATTAAGGCGGTATTGCCTCAGTTACTCTTGTATTGCTATGATAAAGCACTATGACCAAGATAAACTATAAAAGAAAGTGTGGAGCTGCCTTACAGTTCCAGGAGTTTAGAGTCCATAATATTGGAACAAAGGCATGGTGGCAAGAACAGCTAAGAGCTCACATTTTGATCTACAAGCAAAAGAGAGGGGGGTGGAGGGAGGAAAGAGGGAGAGGGGAGAGAGAGAGAGAGAGAGAGAGAGAGAGAGAGAGAGAGAGAGAGAGAGAGAGAGAGAATCGGTCATATTGGGAATGGTATGTGTCTTTTGAAACCACCTCAAAGCCTGTCCCAGTGACACACCTCCTCTAATAGGGCCATACCTCCTAATCCTTCTCAAAGAATCCCACTACTTGGAGACCAGGTATTTAAATATAGGAACCTATGGTGACTGTTTTCATTCAAAGTATGGACTAAAAGAATCAAATAGTCAAATACTTCAGATACTTGCCACCAGCCAGTCTTTGTCCTGTCAAAAATGCACCCAGAGTCTATGGGGTGAAGAAGTCTCAGATGCACAGTGAATCCCTCATAGCATAGATGGCCACTTAGGAAGACTAACATTACTCTCATCAGCCCTGAACATCTAACCTGACAGCCGAGAATCCCAGGCTAGTATCTCTCACAAGGAGCCGAGGCCAACCAACTGTTTAGGTGCGAGCTGACCTCGCTGGATTAATTTTGTCCAGGAAATGCCAGTAATTTGCTCTCACAGGGATAAATATTCCTTCTAGATCTGACTTTTCCTCTTAGGCCCTTGTAGCCAGTTAGCATTAATAAGTGGATATTATTCTGGTCGACAGTATTTAGTAGCCTTGTTATCATGAGATCCTCTGCTATGTTCATGGAATCACCTAGAAGCTGCCAACATCATGTCACAAAGGCCAGGTGAAAATGTCACCAAATGGTTACCTTGGGAAAAACACTTTTAGTGGTATTGCTCAGACACATGAATGAAGATTCTGAGGTATCTATTGCACTGTTGATGGGTATTCTCAGGAGATAGGCTCTCATTTCTACTTCTTTGCAACAGGTTTTCTCTTATAAAATGTAGTGAGTTGGTGATTCTTCTGCCTCAGCCCTAACTCTAAGCTGCAGTACTGAGACTCAGTGCCTTCTGCCCCATCAGAGCAAAGCTGCCTATTTCCTGAGGGTCTCTCCTATCTCTAATCCAGGGGAGATGAGGTTACAGCACCTGCAGTTCAAATTACCATTCGACCATGACAAAAGACGATGTGTTTGGAACTTTAAAGTATTTCTCAAGAACTCAAAATAATCATGCTGTATTTATCACAGTTAAAAGTCTCATGAGTTGAGTTGTGTTTCAGATTATCTTGATTTATATACCAGCGTTTTTAGTCGCACAGTTTTTCCTTAGAGTCCAAGCAGCCTTTCAGGGTTCACTTGGAAGACCCCGTTTCCATCCTTGTCCTTAGGTTGGTCCTGTGTCGTATGTATCTCTTAGATGTTCGAGAATAACACAGCTGTGTGCAGTGTAAAGGATGGCAAGTTTGGACAATACATTTCTCCAGATTAATATAATTCCATAGTATTACTAAGGCATGCTTGTTTTCTATCATTGGGGAACAGAAACACTTACTGTGTGGTAAGAAGGCTCATCTGCAGTGTTCATTTGGATTTTTAAATTGCTAAAAATACATTCTTAGTTTCAAAATGATTGCTTTGTTTTGAACCCAGCTGTATCTGAAGTATATATTAATCAGAAGCCCAGAAAGAAGCACTTATCTTTAAGCATGAGGTTATTTGTTGGAAATTGAGTCAGTATCGTATTTTAAAGACGAGAATAACTATATTCTTAAAAGACTTTTGAAATGTAATATTGCAAGGAAATATAAAGGCTACATAAAATGATATGTTAAATACATAGAATCATATCAATAAAAAAAAGGAAAGCGGCTTCTTACCTTTCAGCCTTTTGAGAAGTGTTTATTTCTGTGAATCCTATTGAAAAAGCATGGTGTGTTTTACCTATTATTTTTCAATGCTAAGTATTTCATTTAGGTTTTTTTCAAAAAGCTTAAAATTTCCATTTGTGCTATTACTCTGCAAAAGAGGAAAGACAGCAAAAGAAACAGGCTCATCTGTGCACTTCCACACAAAGACATAAGATGTGCAAGAAGAGTCAGAAATGTTCTTGGTGGAACTTACTGTGTGGGAGTGATATTCATTCTTAACTGCTTTATAAGGTTCAGTGTCAATGGCCTTTGAGGAACCAGTGCCTTAGCTTAAGAAAAGCCATTAAATTTCTGAGTTTGAGGCCAGCCTGGTCTACAAAGTGAGTTCCATGACAGCCAGGACTATACAGAGAAACACTGTGCCCCCCCCCACCCCAAAAGCCATAAAGAGATAAGAATAATAGAGATAGGTATACTATTATACAAAATTGGTTGTGGTAAAGGGGAAGGCATATTTCAGACAAGCATAATCAACTATGTTTGTTCCTTAAGATAGGTGTTTTTTTTTTTTTTTTTTTTTTTTTTTGCTAGGGTTACTATTGTTCCAATGAAACACTATAATCCAAAGCAACTCAGGAAAGGAAGGATTTATTTGGCTCACACTTCCATATCACTACTCATCGTCAAAGGAAGTCAAAGACAGGAACTGAAACAAGGCAGGAACCTGGAGACAGGAACTGATGCAAAGGCCGTGGAGGGGTGCTGCTTACTGCTTTGCTCCTCATGACTTGCTCAGCCTGCTTTCTTATAGAACCCATGATAGACTTGGACCTTCCACATTAGTCACACACACACACACACACACACACACACACACACACACACAATGCCCTACAGGCTTGTCTACAGCCAGATTTTATGAAGGGATTATCTCAATTGGGGTTCCCCTGTTCTTCCTCTCATGCTTGTGGCAAGTTGACCTAAAATTAGCCAGCACAATAGGGGAGATGAATTCTGTGCCCATAATTGTTTTCTTGAAATGCCTGGTCCTCCAGAGTACAGCCCATTTTCTATAGGCTGACTGGTAAGTAGCTATTATGTGGTACCCTGCTTGGAGGTGGGAGTGAAGTTTGTAAAGATAAGTTAAAGGCAAATTATCTATTTCTTTTCTCTCCTAATGTGTGCCAAGCACTATATAGGGATCCTGTTAAATGAATATTACTTGCTTTTAAGAATATTACTGCTCTGAATTTGAGGGTTCTTTGTGTCTTACTACGGTTTTCTAGTAGGTAATGAGGCAGTAGGTTACTGAGTCATTTTCTCACAACCTCTTCACTTTGACTCTCCATGCTTTTCTCCATCTTCCTTACCTGGCCCTCCTCTCCCTCATTGAACTTTTCCACTCAAATATTCCCTCTTTACCCTCATTTAATCTATGAGATCCTGTCTGTACTAGCTAATTTTGTGTCAACTTGACACAAGCTGGAGTTATCACAGAGAAAGGAGCTTCATTTGGGGAAATGTCTCCACGAGATCCAGCTGTAAGGCATTTTCACAATTAGTGATCAAGAGGGGAGATCCCCTTGTAGGTGGTGCCATCTCTGGGCTGGTAGTCTTGAGTTCTATAAGAGAGCAGGCTGAGAAAGCCAGGGGAAGCAAGCCAGTAAAGAACATCCCTCCATGGCCTCTGCATCAGTTCCTGCTTCCAGACCTGCTTGAGTTCCAGTCCTGACTTCCTTGGTGATGAACAGCAGTATGGAAGTGTAAGCTGAATAAACCCTTTCCTCCTCAACTTGCTTCTTGGTCATGATGTTTTGTCCAGGAATAGAAACCTTGACTAAGACACTGTCTCTTTGGCCTTTAAACATCTCCATTTTCCACTCTAGTTTCTTGGGCTTCCAAGTTCCTCCAACACAAACACCAAAACTGAACTGTGAGGCCAGCAGCTTTTCTTTCTTGGCCCAGGTTATCCCACTCAGTATACTTTTTACAGTCCTACTCATTTTCCTGCAAATGTCATAACTGCAAATTCATTGTAACGTCATAATCCCCCCACTGCATACATGGACCACATTTTCATTATCTGTTTATCAGTTGATAGATATCTGGGTTGATTTCATTCCCTGGATATTGTAACTATGGCTGCAGTGAACAAGGATAGAGCAGTGTGACTATGGCTGCAGTGAACAGTGAACCTGTCTCTGTAGTAGGATATGGAGTCCTTTGCATTTATGGTCAGAAATACTATGACTAGGTAATACAGTAGTTCTACTTCTTATTAATTGCTTGAGAATTGGTTATATTCATACACTACTTCTCTCCATAACTCTTTCCAGGTCTACCCTGTGGTGGTTTGAATGAAAATAACCACCCCTCCATCAATAGGATCATAGAGACCTTATGCCACTGCATTATTTGACATGTGGCTTTGTTGGAGTGGATGTGGCCTTGTTGATAGAAGTGTGTCACTGTGGTGTGATAGGCTTGGGAGTTTCAGAAGTTCAAGCCAGGCTCAGTTTCTCTCTCTCTCTCTCTCTTTCTCTCTCTCTGGCTGCTTTCTGCATGTAAAACTCTCAGCTACCTTTTCAACATGGATTCTGCCTACCATGATTGAACTAAACCTCTCTCTCTATATATATATATACACACATATATACTGTATATATACTCTCTCTATATATACATATATATATACACACACACACACATATATACTCTATGTATATACACATATGTACCGTTTAATTGGGCCTTTCTTGCATTAAGAGGTTCAGTTCAATCATTGTAGGCAGACTCTGCTGGAGAGGTAGCTGAGAGTTTTTTTTTTTTTAATTTTTTAAACAATTTTTTTATTAGATATTTTCTTCATTTACAATTCAATTGCTATTCTGAAAGTACCTTATTACCACTACCCCCCCCCCCTGCCCTGCTCCCCAGCCCACACACCCTGCTTCCTGGCCCTGGCATTCCCCTGTAGTAGGGCATATAATCTTTGTAAGACCAAGGGCCTCTCCTCTCAATGATGGCTGATTAGGCCATCTTCTACTACATATGCAGCTAGAGACATGAGCTCCGGAGGTACTGGTTAGTTCACATTGCTGTTCCTCCTATAGGGTTACAGAACCCTTCAGCTCCTTGGGTACTTTCTCTAGCTCCTCCATTGGGGGTCCTGTGTTCCATCCAATAGATAACTCTGAGCATCCACTTCTGTATTTGCCAGGCACTGGCATAGCCTCACAAGAGACAGCTATATCAGGGTCCTTTCAGCAAAATCTTGCTGGCATGTGCAATTGTGTCTGTGTTTGGTGGTTGATTATGTTATGGATCCCCGGATGGGGCAGTCTCTGCAAAGTTCTTCCTTCTGCCTTGCTCCAAACTTTGTCTCTGTAACTCTTACATAGGTATTTTGTTCCCCATTCTAAGGAGGGATGAAGTATCCACACTTTGGTCTTTCTTCATCTTGAGTTTCATCTTGTGTTTTGCAAATTGTATCTTGGGTATTCTAAGTTTCTGGGCTAATATCCACTTATCAGTGAGTGCATATCACATATGTTATTTTGTGATTGGGTTACCTCACTCAGTATGATACCCTCCAGATCCATCCATTTGCCTAAGAATTTTATAAATTCATTGTTTTTAATAGCTGAGTAGTACTCCATTGTGTAAATGTACCACATTTTCTGTATCCATTCCTCAGTTGAGGGACATCTGGGTTCTTTCCAGCTTCTGGCTGTTATAAATAATGCTGCTATAAACATAGTGGATCATGTGTTCTTATTACCAGTTGGAACAACTTCTGGGTATGTATAGCCCAGGAGAGGTATTGCTGGATCCTCTGGTAGGACTATGTCCAATTTTCTGAGGAACCTCCAGACTGATTTCCAGAGTGGTTGTACAAGCTTGCAATCCCACCAGCAATGGAGGAATGTTCCTCTTTCTCCACATCCTTGCCAGCATCTGCTGTCACCTGAATTTTTGTTCTTAGCCATTCTGATTGTTGTGAGGTGGAATCTCAGGATTGTTTTGATTTGCATTTCCCTGATGATTAAGGATGTTGAACATTTTTTTCAGGTGCTTCTCAGCCCTTTGGTATTCCTCAGTTGAGAATGCTTTGTTTAGCTCTGTGCCCCATTTTTAAAATGGGGTTATTTGATTTTCTCGAGTCCAGCTTCTTGAGTTCTTTGTATATATTGGAAATTAGTCCCCTATTGGATATAGGATTGGTAAAAGTCCTTTTCCAATCTGTTGGTGGCCTTTTTGTCTTATTGACAGTGTCTTTTGCCTTATGAAGCTTTGCAATTTTATGAGGTCCCATTTGTTAATTCTTGATCTTACAGCACAAGCCATTCATGCTCTGTTCAGGATTTTTTCCCCTGTGCCCATATCTTTGAGGCTTTTCCCTACTTTCTCTTCTACAAGTTTCAGTGTCTCTGATTTTATGTGGAGTTCCTTGATCCACTTAGACTTGAGCTTTGTACAAGGAGACAAGAATGGATCAATTCGCATTCTTCTACATGATAATGGCCCATTAAGCCATCACCATTTCTTGAAAATGCTGTCTTTTTTCCAGTGGATGGTTTTAGCTCCTTTGTCAAAGATCAAGTGACCATAGGTGTGTGGATTTATCTATGGGTCTTCAATTCTATTCCATTGATCTACCTGTCTGTTGCTGTACAAGTACACAAGTACCATGCTATTTTTTTTTAATCACAATTGCTCTGTATGAGATATATATATGTATTGCCTTGGTGATGATGTTTCTTCACAGCAATAGATCATTGACTAAAACATATCCCCACCCCTAATTTTATGCACCCTCCTTTCTTTTTAAATAACCTACTGAGTCCAATTTATGCTGCTCATAGACTCTTGATTATAGAGCAATGCTCAGAAGCATAGTCAACATACCAGGAGTCATACATTCAAAAAAATTGCCTCTTCCTTCCCTGGAAGCCACTACTATCCATAGCTCCTCAGTTAGGGTGAGAACTCATAAAGCCTTTCCTGCTTCCTACTAGAATGTTAACTAGCTAGTTGTCTGTGGTAACCACAGCTGCTGTGAGTTTATGAGTGCAGGATTCCTGTTATGTTCAAGACACTGTTTTGCTCCAATCTTCTTGACCTCTGGCTATTACAGTCTCATGCCCCCTTTTCCACAATAGCCCTGGAGACTTTGGTGGTGATGGTGGCGGAACGTTGTAGATGTCTCATTTGTAGCTGATCACTCCATTGATACTTAGTCTATGCACTTGGCCAGTTGTATATTTTGGCACTGTCTACTGAAAAAACAAACCAAATAAAACTTCTCCGATGAGGTCTAAGATCTGAGTGAATCTATGGTCAGAGATATGAATTTAGAGAAGAGTTTGATACTGTATCTGTTTAATAGCAGAATAATAGCAGTGAATCCACCTCTGGGGCCTGTGAGCTCCCCAATCATGGGTTCTTACCCTGATTTATTGTACTAGGCAGGTGTTTTCTCCTGTGGAATATGCCTTGAGTGAGAAAACAGTTGGCTACTCTTATAACACTTGTACTGTTACTGTACCCATGAGTATATTTTGCCATGCTGGTCATTATTGTAGTTCACAGGGTTCACAGCTGGAAGACTGTTAAGTTTTTCCTCCAGGAGACTACACAGCAACTTCCAATCTGTGAAATCTAGCCAGCAGAAAGAAAGCCTCCTGATCAATATCAACTTGATTTCTCCATAGTCTGTGACCAATGTGTTCATGTTTAGGTTCCTGAGATCAATCTCTAGACTGAGCTCTAAGTAACTTCCCTAATTCATGTCCTCACCAGTAGTGTACAACGATTCCCCTTTGAATTGCTTTTTATTGCTGTGACAAAACACCACACACCACGATTAACAGTTATTTATGGAAGAAAGAGTTTATTTCAACAGGAAGTTGGTATAGTGGTGGTTTGGTGGTTCTTTGGGTAACCAATCACTCCTTAATTGGAACTTAGGCTTGAGCTACAAGAGGAAGTCCATAGCTAATACTGTAAACCTGGTTCAAAATTCATGACTGAAGAAGTCTTAGACTACGGGGGTGGGGTGGGGTGGGGTAAATCTAAAATTGCTGCTTAGCTGAATGGACATAACATTAACCCATATGAATTTTTACTTGTTGTCAAAGGCTACTTTCAGTGTCAAACTTCTCCTATGAGTGAGCAGAGGTAAATGCAAAGATCTGTGGCAGTACACGAAGTTAAGAATAAAAGATGCTTAGTGTTCGGTTCTAGAAGAAACATTTTCTACCATTTTAAGACTTAGGGAATAGTAGGGAAGAGGAGGAGAGAGAATGTAGAGCTGGAGGATGGAGCAAAGTATTCCAAAATACCACCTTCTAAGTAGGAGACAGACCTGGAAAAGATGAACTCATAGTAGTTGTGAATACTGGCACTAGGTCCAAGGATGTGGGGGCCTTCATAATAGCCACATATGGGGGAGGAAGGGACTCATGGAATGCTAGCACATTTGGATGCTAGCTAATCTTTTGGTAACTGACATATGGAAGAAGAAAGAGAAGCATGCTATCCAGTTGTATATCTACTAGTTGAGCCCACAAGGCTCTAATGATTAGTTTCAAAGTTAGTTTAACACAGATCTAATTTAACTCTGAAGGAGACAAAACAAAACTTAAACTCTTAAAACAGAGGACAGACATTATGGGTGGGGGAGCTTGTAGGAAGGAGGGAGGCACCAGATTAGGTGGGAGAGTCAAAGACTAAAGTACATAGTGCACAACAGTTAAATTGTACAGGAAAACAATTTCCTCATTAAAAACACTCAATCCTCAAGCCTCATCCATGATCACTTTTGACGTATTTGGATAGCAGGTGGAGCCAAAACAGCACACTAGGCCAAAGCAGTTCCATGTGGAAGAGGTTTTATTGAAAGGGAGATGTGGTGTCCCTCCCCCAGCCTGAGGCAGGCTGTTACACTGGCCAGCTATGGAGAGCCACAGGTGGTGCGGCACCCATTGTCTTGGTAATTAACACTACTCTGGTGAACTGTTGTCTGAGGCATCTTCCTGGACCCTGGCTCTGCCCGGTTCACCTGTCTGCACCTGGAACAACCCACAATGCTTCAGGCTTCCCACCAAACTCCGCCTGCGCAGAACCGACTGGATGGGGGGGCGAGACCTTCCCCCTTTTTCCTGAGAGATAACCCTTCAGTAAAGTATTCGCTTTGATCAGCAATGTCTTCTTAGTGTCTTCCTTTTCTCCCGCCTAGTTATTGTTTCAGCCCTAGACCATCCCTCAGGGAACCCAGTCTGTGATGCGGGGCGGTAGCTCCCTACAGGGAGAGGCAAAGAAGTGGCAGAGAAGAGGGAGAGAGAGAGAGAGAAAAAGAGAGGAAAGAGAAGACGAGAGAGAAGAGAGCGGGGAAGGGACGTTCTCCTTATTTATATAGAAAATGACTTAACACAAGTAAAGGTGGGAGGTGAGCCAAGTGGGTTCTGGGATCTGGTGGTCATTGGCTTGGTAACTGGCCTTCAGGTCACAGGTCACACTGTTAACTCATAGGTTTGGAATGTCCTGGTGCCAACAACTTTAGTATCTTTTATGTAATGACATTCTAGAAGCTTTAATCTTAGTTACTCTGACAATCTGTAAGCTTCTTTAGTATCTAAGGCTATGACTTGAACTATACCAACAAAGGAAGCATCCACTAACTTATAACACACTACACCATGCCCTGGGCACTGCTGATTGAAGATCTAGCTTTGCATCTTTGATGACATGCTGGACATACATTGGTCTGTTCTTTCATCAGTGGGAACTATTGATGGCAGCACACCTGAAGGTAAAATATTTGTAACAAAAGATATGCAAAAACAAAAGAATTTTCCTCTGGACCACTATACTTTAAAACAGTGACTTTCAAGTTTTTATATGAAATTTAGTGATATATTTCCTGCTGGCTTTGTGGAACAACACTGAAGTATCCTGCATTTCAGGGAGAAGCATTTCCTTGAGAATTTACAGGGCACTACATGGACTTTTTCATCAATCACAATGGCTACAATGGCATAGTACTGTTGGGCAGTGGGCATGGGGGAATAAAAGGAGTGGAAGAAAACCCATGTCTCGTCAGAGTTTCGGTGCTCTGGGAGGGCGGACGTGGGAGGACTGCCACACACTTTTCATGGGGCCCCGGGAGGGTGTCTGGCTGTGGGAAGCCACTGGACCACAGCTTGGCGAGGGGTGGACAAGGGACAGTACAAGGTCTCTGAGCCTCAATGAGTCCAGAGATAACAGGTTCTAAGTCTTGAGCATCCCAGATGCCACTGGACACCACAGAAGGAAGAGAACAAAGTGGGGGTCCCAAGGGTGGCTCAGTCATCCCTGGGGCTGAAGAGAGGAGAGGGCATGGGAAGAGGGGACGATGAATGTGTGGTTCCCATGTGGGTGAGAATCCTTGGTCTGGCCCATGGCTGGAGTGCAGGAAGGCCTTCTGGCGGGAGGTTAGGCTCATTAGGGGAAAGCCTATCCCATCATTCAAGCACAGTGGGCCTTGATGAGCAGAGATAGTCTATGGCTTTAGAGCTTTATTGTAGAAAGGCAGGGAAAAAGAGAAGGTAGAAAGAGAGTGAGGCCGGCCATGGCCATGTGGAGAGAGGGGGGAAAGGGAGAGAGAGAAGGAAAGCTAGAGAAAGATGAGAGCTTAAAGAGTGAGGAGGAGCCCTTTTTATAGGGGGCTAGACTATCTTGCTATTGCCAGGTAACTGTGGGGAGGAGCATACCTGGCTATAGTCAGGTAACTGTGGGGGTGGAGTCTAGCCAGAAGGCCAGGAGCATGGGATATGGTTTGCACGACTTATAGTCACAGAATTATGGAGTTGAGGGCTCTGTGGTGTCAGGCACCTGTCTCTGGAAATGTGGCTCACTGTTCTGTCCCTTGTAGAGTTTTTCTACTGGGTCACCTGAGCAAGCCTCATTCAACCAAAATAGGATGCCTTTAACGGCTCCACATAGCACTAAAATAAGACTTGAAATATCTGGCATGACAGAATATATACACATTCTTTGCTATGTTACTTTCTATTGTAGACCTGTTTGGATGCTAGTCTGTTGAGTTCTGTGACTTTCTTTAACCAGTGGAAAGTTACTAAGCATAATATACCTAGAAAGGAAAACTGCATGTATGCATCTGCCTCTCAGTCTTAGTCATAAGAACAAATTCTAACTGGTTTCTGATTCTAATTCTTGTAGAGCCAATGTGGACCAGACATGAATTGTTCTCAGTGTCTTCAGTGAGGCAGCCAGCCAATATTCACATGTTTTTAAGACCAGCAAGAATTAGCAGAGATGGATAGTCATCTAGCCAGTCTCTCCAGACATGTGAAAAACATTTGTTAAATGCCACTGAAAATGTTGGATTGTTACGTATTACTATGGTGACAAGAGATAACAAACGTGACAGTTATTAGTCATAAAGTATGCACATCTGAGTACACTGAGTGCTTCAAGTCTAACAGAATTGATTACACGCTCCTCCAGTCTGCTTCACTCCGGAGCACCTTTCAGCATAAAGGTATTTAGGTGGTTGACTGAGGTCCGAGGGCCTCAGGTATTTCCACTTTAAGAAATAAACAATATTTTCCAGCTATTTGTGTCAATCAGATCATCTGCTCTACTGAATCAGAATCTGAGTTTATGACTGTGAACTGCTAACATAGCAGATTTCTTTATCTTTTGGGACTTGAAAGGAAAATGATTCATTGATAAAGATTAATGAGTAGACATATTACTATGTATATCCATAATTCGGTCACCAGATTGAGACATGAGAATTGCTCAAGTTTGAGGCCTCTCTGTGATACATAGGATGTACTAGGCCAGGCAAAGTTTACTCCATACTTTATAAATAACCAGTGCCACCTATGGAGCCCACAGTTCCCTTGATGAGCTATGTGGATTTTACATTTTGGGTGATTAAGAATAAATAGGAACATTCTGGCCCTGCTTTCTTTTTTTTTTTTTTTTTTTTTTTTTTTTTTTTTTTTTTTTTTTTTTTTTTTTTTTTTTTT
>LR753320.1:1880076-2040276 GCA_902729485.2 Mus minutoides | reverse complement strand
TGATGCTCATATCTATGGTTCCTGATTTTTTTCCTATGGTTTCTATCTCCAGGGTTATCTCCTTTTGGTTTTTCTTAATTGATTCTACTTCCATTTTTAGGTCTTGGATGGCTTTGTTCGTTTCCATCACCTGTTTGGTATTGTTTTCCTGTAACTCTCTAAATTTTTCCTCTATAACTGCTTCTAGTTGTTTAACTATCTGGCCCTGCTTTCTTAATGTATTATGTCTAAAAGTTCTGGGGATTTTGGTTGACCAAACACCTTTAACATTTTTACATCTTTAGAACTGTGTTCTATATAAGGGCTATAAACTCTTTAAAAATTCTAATGCGCAAAACATTCTGTTTTTGTAAAATTAATCTTTATTTTATCTCCTCTTTATAAGTACCAGTTATCAAATTTCATTAAATTTTGCTGGGTGACATGTGTTGGTGTTGGAAAGTTTGGGGGCAACTTGAAGGTGTCCTACTCTTTGATCACGTGATTATAGGGCTAGCCTTTTGTGTGCCTGGTTTAAAGACTACCCATAACTGTGTGGATATCATTCACAACCTCTGAGAGGCCACATCTTGGTTTCTGAATATGGAACTCTTGGAATTGCTAACATTTAAGAAGATGGTTGAGGGAAGTATAAAGAGAAACATGTGAAATCCTTAACATAGTTGCTTTACTTGCTGTCAATCAATTTGGCATTCTTATCCCTATGGGTCAGCTTGCAACCCCCAAAATGTAAGGACAATTAGAGAAATGGTTTGCAATGCACTGATCCTTGCCTGATCAGATATCTGATCAGGCTTAGATATATGATATCTCAAAGACTTGTGTGTTGAAGGGTTGGTCCTTGTTGCAGCCATGTTCAGAGACGGGGCAATCTAGAGGTGACTGAATTATTGAAGCAGCAACTTCACCACTCTATTCATAAATGTAATGGTTATTAAGAAAAGAAGGGGGAATCTGAGATTGCTAGGCGCATATTTGGAGAGGGGTGAGACTTGGGGAATGACAGAGATAAATGGAATGTGCTTTGCATTATCATAAGTTTTGGGGGACCAAGGGTTGAATGCTATGCTTTAAATATAAATAAAATGTTTTCTGAAGACTTGTGTACATGTGCAGGTAAAGGAGACAGGTTACTGAGTATATTATTCGAAGAGGGGGGATGTGTATAAACCAGTCCAACTAGAGTACTAGATTACTAATCTATTCCCCAGGCTTGTCTGTTTCAATTTCACTGTGATTAGCCACCCAGCCATTGAGACCCTATTACACCTAGGATCCACATGGATCCAGTTACTGTTTTATCTGGCATCTGAACTAGTCACGGGATTCTAGTTTTGTAAGGAAGCAGAATGAAAGAGCAGTAGCATCATAAAGGTTTCCACTCATAAATACAAGGAAGGTCAGTCAGTGTGTGGCAAAGTTGGAATTCCTGGAGGGGCAACCCTTGATAGGGAACTGCATAATGATGCAAGAGTGAAGTTAAAGCTCCATGCATATTCTAGAATGTTCTAAATTCCAGGAAAGTGAAATATCTTCCAAAATATCACTGGCAATAAGCGCAGTCAGCCCAAGAGAGTGCCCACATGGACTGCAAACATCAGAGTCATGGAGGCTGCCCATACCCTTTGGAGCCTATTTCTTGCCATCATGCTCTTGGATTCTGTGTATAGGAGCTACAGGAGTTATTATTTTTCTAATGGATTTTGGTTTTGGTCTCATATTTCCGGGGTCTTCTCCTGTTCCTCTCTTGGAATAGTTTACCCAATGTTTTTGAAGTATGCAGTTTGCTGCTTATTTTTTACAAGGGTTTACCAATAATAGTTACCTTTAGTCTTAAAGGAGACTGAACTTTCACTGGTGAGACATGAAGTATGGCAGAGATATATGAATGCATTTTTCATTATGGTATAGATATAAGCCTTTGGGGACCAAGGATGAAATGTTATACTTTAGGTATAAATAAAATGCCTTCCAAGAACTTGTGTATTGAAAGCTTATTTTCATCCCACCAATGTTAAGATGTGATCACATTATGAGGGTTATCAATTTCATTCTCACCTGGCTAACTCATAGATGGATGGACCTATTGTGAAGTGGGGTAACTGTAGGTGATGAGGTCTAGTTGGAGGGGTAGCTAATTAGGTATATGCCTTTGAAGGGTATATATTGTCCCCAGTTTCTTGCTGTCAGTCTTTGCTTTCTACTCATCAAGCGCTGGACAGTTCTGTTGCCCCAAACCCTCTCAGACACTATGCTACATGCAGTATGTCACTGTAGATTTGGGAACTATAGAGACAGTGGCCATGGGCTAAGAATTCTGAAGTTACAAGATAAAGCTGAGCTTTTTGGATATTTTGACATAGCACTAGAAAGCTAGTTGTCCACAGAAGTCACCTGTGAAGCTCTGAGAACTCTGGATGCACAGGCTGCAAGTGGATTCACTATATCAGATTTTCTGGGGTTGGGTACCAGGTCCTATCCTGTGTTTAATTTCATGTGTACAAAGGTCTAATTTATAGTTTATATCTGTCATTAAGTCCCTCTATTGTAGGATACTTTAAAGGAGAAAAACTTGTATGAAGTAGATGCTTCTAGTTTCTTTGGAAAATGATGTTTTGCTGGGGCATATAGTAGAAAGGATGTCTTGCTAAAGCAAACATGTGAAAGGCTGTTTTCCTGAAGCAGACACAGGTGAAAGGATGTTTTGATATAGAAAATATGTGAAAGGACACTTGATGAAAGAGTAGAAATATGACCTCCCAGACAGTGAGAGATGAGCACCGAGCCTTGGTTTGGTTTGCTGTTCTTCACTAATGACACCCATGTATTGGTTCATCTTACCTAACGTTGTTGAACTCAACTTGTGATAATGCAGCCATTAAGAGCAACTCGCCCAACAACAGTTGGGCAGGACAGTAAGCCAGAGAGAAAGAGAAAGAGACCAATGAGGGAGGGAGGGAAGGAGGAAGAAGAGGGAGGGAGGGGAGAGAGAGAGGGGGAAAGAGAGGGAGGGGGAGAGGAGAGGGAGGGGGAGAGGAGAGGGAGGGGAGGGGGAGAGGGAGAGTGAGAGAGGGAGAGGGGGAGGAGGGAGAGGGAGAGAGACAATTTTGGGTGTAGCTGAATGGATTTGGGAAGAAGTTCTGCTGTATAGTTTTGACATTTGTGTGGAGGCTAATTCTCTTGAGAATAATGCAGACTCTCTTCAACATTCCTAGCCTCTACACACAATTAAAATGCTTTCTTCTTGAGATCACAAATCATCTATCTGTTCATCCATCCATTCTAAAAATCAGCCTTCATGGGCATGGAAAACTTGCACTAAAATTCCATGTATCTAATATTTTCAGGAAGATATATTGTGTTCATTTTAGGTCCCTTGGTGCCACAACAGCTATGCTTCTTTATTATAATTTTCTTTACTATGTGCTAACTTTACTATTTCTCTATGATCCCAGCCTGCCATCCACCTCTTTACCAGAATGTTGCCGAAGGGCAAGCACAGTACTTGAGATTTGAACAATACTGCAATCTGGTTGAATGTGAAGAGTACTTTACAAAAGTTTATTAAATGCTAAGAAAACCTTTGCATCATATTACTTATTATAGGTATGACATTGTGCAAAGATATGAAGCCCATCGGGGTTAATAGTGGACATTTTTGGTTCTGGTCGGCACCAGCCCTGAGCCACTTTGGGCACAACCTCTGCGGATGGTCCCACTGTTCCCAGAGAACTCTCCACACCGCAGGTGCCCAAGCAAACCCAGGATCTAAGGATCACTAAGGAGAGGGCTCTAACCCTGGGTCTCAGATGAGAGCGCCATCTTGTATCCCAGGCCTCTCAGAGACCAGACCGAGCAGGAGAGCACATGGGCCACAGAAGCCACAGAGCTTCTTGGACAGGGTCCCTTTGGGCTTTCATCCTCAGGCAGGAGGCAGAGCTGGGAACCAGACCTCTGGGTACCTTCCCTGTAACAGGAGAGCTTGCCTGCAGAGAGAGCTCTGACCACTGAGACTCTGGAGAGAGTTGGACTCCCAGGAGTGCTGACAGAGGCTAACAGAATCAGAGGAGGAACAAGCTCCAACCAGAGACAGTTATAACATCTAACACCAGAGATTGCCAGATGGCGAAAGGCAAAAGAAAGAATCTTCTAACAGAAAC
Organism: Mus minutoides; assembly: GCA_902729485.2. NCBI lineage: Eukaryota > Metazoa > Chordata > Mammalia > Rodentia > Muridae > Mus > Mus minutoides. Next base: position 2,036,116 of record LR753320.1, on the reverse strand, counting down.
CAAGACCACTCAGCATCATCAGAACCCAGAACGCCCACCACAGTGAGACCTGGATACCCTAACACACCTAAAAAGCAAGAGTCGAATTTAAAATCATATCTCATGATTCTGGTAGAGGATTTTAAGAAGGGCATTAATAACTCACTTAAAGAAATACAGGAGAACACTGCTAAACAGGTAGAAAAACTTAAAGAGGAAGCACAAAAATTGCTCAAAGAATTATAGGAAAACACTGGTAAACAGGTAGAAATCCTTAAAGAAGGAACACAAAAATCCCTTAAAGAATTACAGGAAAACACAACCAAACAGGTGATAGAATTGAACAAAACCATCCAAGAACTAAAAATGGAAGTAGAAACAAAAAAGAAAATCCAAAGTGAGACAACTCTGGAGATAGAAATCCTAGGAAAGAAATTAGGAACCATAGATGGAGAAACCAAAGTATTCCATGACAAAACCAAATTCACACAATATCTTTCCATGAATCCAGCCTTTCAAAGGATAATAAAGGGAAAATACCAACAGAAGGAGGGAAACTATGTCCTAGAAAAAGCAAGAAAGTAATCCTTCAACAAACCTAAAAGAAGACAGCTACAAGAACAGAATCCCAACTCTAACAACAAAAATAACAGGAAGCAACAATTACTGTTTCTTAATATCTCTTAATATCAATGGACTCAATTCCAAAATAAAAAGACATAGACTAACAGACTGGCTACATAAACAGGACCCAACATTTTGCTGCTTACAGGAAACCCACCTCAGGGAAAAAGGCAGACACTACCTCATAGTGAAAGGCTGGAAAATAATTTTCCAAGAAAATGGTCTGAAGAAACAAGCTGGAGTAGCCATTCTAATATTGGGTAAATTTGACTTCCAACCTAAAGTTATCAAAAAAAGACAAGGAGGGACATTTCATACTCATGAAAGGAAAAATCGTCCAAGACGAACTCTCAATTCTGAATAACTATGCTCCAAATGCAAGGACATCCACATTCATTAAAGAAACTTTAGTAAAGCTCAAAGCACATATTGAACCTCACACAATAATAGTGTGAGACTTCAACACCTCACTCTCATCAATGGACAGATCCTGGAAACAAAAACTAAACAGAGACACATTGAAACTAACAGAAGTTATGAAACAAATAGATTTAACAAATATCTACAGAACATTTTATCCTAAAACTAAAGAACATACCTTCTTCTCAGCACCTCATGGTTCCTTCTCCAAAATTGACCATATAATTGGTCACAAATCAGGCTTCATCAGATACAAAAGTATTGAAATTATCCCATGCATCTTATCAGATCGCCATCGACTAAGTCTGATCTTCAATAACAACATAAATAATAGAAAGCCAACATTGATGTGGAAGCTGAATAACACTTTACTCAATGATACCTTGGTCAAGGAAAAAATAAATAAAGAAAGACTTTTTAGAGTTTAATGAAAATTAAGCCACAACATATCCAAACTTATGGGTCACAATGAAAGCAGCCAAAAGAGAAAAACTCATAACTCTGAGTGCTGCCAAAAAGAAACTAGAGTGAGCATACAGTAGCAGATTGACAGCACACCTAAAAGCTCTAGAACAAAAGGAAGCAAATTCAACTAAGAGGAGTAGATAGCAGGAAATAATCAAACCCAGGGCTGAAATCAACCAAGTGGAAACAAAAAGAAATATACAAAGAATCAACCAAAGCATGAGCTGGTCCTTTGAGAAAATCAGCAGGATAGATAGACCCTTAGCCAGATGAACTAGAGGGCACAGGGACAGTATCCGAATTAACAAAATCAGAAATGAAAAGGGAGACATAACAACAGAACCTGGGGAAATCCAAAGCATCATCAGATCCTACTGCAAAAAGCTATACTCAATGAAACTGGAAAACCTAGATGAAATGGACAATTTTCTAGATAGATTCCAGGTACCAAAGTTAAATCAGGATCAGATTAACGATCTAAACAGCCCCATATCCCCTAAAAAATAGGAGTCTTAATAGTCTTCCAACAATAATAACAACAACAAAAACAAACAAACAAACAAAACCCATGACCAGATGGGTTTAGTGAAGAGTTCTATCAGACCTTCAAAGAAGAACTAATTTCAATTCTCCTCAAACTATTTCACAAAATTGAAACAGAATGTACCCTACCAGATTCATTCTATGAAGCCACAATTACTCTGATACCTAAACCATACAAAGACACAACAAAGAAAGAGAACTTCAGACCAATTTCCCTTATGAATATCGATGCAAATATACTCAAAAAATTCTTGTCAACCAAATCCAAGAACACATCATAATGATCATTCATCATGATCAAGTAGGCTTCATCCCAGAGATGCAGGGATGATTTAATATACAGAAATCCATCAATTTAATCTACTATATAAGGAAACTTAAAGACAAAAAGCACATGATCATCTCTTTAGATGCTGAGAAAGCATTTGACAAAATCCAACACCCTTTCATGATAAAAGTCTTGGAAAGATCAGAAATTCAATGCCCATACCTAAACATAATAAAAGCAATCTACAGCAAACCAGTAGCCAACACCAAACTAAATGGAGAGAAACAATCCCACTAAAATCAGGGACTAGACAAGGCTGCTCACTTTCCCTGTACCTATTCAATATAGTACTTGAAGTCCTAGCCAGAGCAATTCGACAACAAAAAGAGATCAAGGGGATACAAATTGTAAAGGAAGAAGCCAAAATATACTTTTTGCAGATGATATGATAGTATATATAAATGACCCTAAAAATTCCACCAGAGAACTCCTAAACCTGATAAACAGCTTCAGTGCAGTAGCTGGATATAAAATTATCTCAAACAAATCAATGGCCTTTCTCTACACAAAGGATAAACAGACTGAGAAAGAAATTAGGGAAACACCACCCTTCACAATAGTGAAATAATATAAAATACCTTGGTGTTACTGTAACTAAGGAAGTGAAACATTTGTATGATAAGAACTTCAAGTCTCTGAAGAAAGAAATTGATGAAGATCTCAGAAGATGGAAAGATCTCCCATGCTCATGGATTGGGAGGATTAATATAGTCAAAATGGCTATCTTGCTGAAAGCAATCTACACATTCAATGCAATCCCCATCAAAATTTCAACTTAATTCTTCACTGAGTTAGGAAGGCAATTTGCAAATTTATCTGGAATAACAAAAACCCTATGATAGCAAAAACTATTCTCAACAATAAAAGAATCTCTGGTGTAATCACCATTCCTGACCTCAAGCTGTACTACAGAGCAATTGTGATAAAAACTGCATGGTACTGGTACAGAGACAGACAGGTAGATCAATGGAATAGAATTGAAGACCCAGAAATGAATCCACACACCTATGTTCAGTTGATCTTTGACAAAGGACGTAAAACCCTCCAGTGGAAAAAAAGACAGCATTTTCAACAAATGGTGCTGGCTTAACTGGAGGTTATCATGTAGAAGAATGTGAATTGATTCATTCTTGTCTCCTTGTGCAAAGCTCAAGTCTTAGTGGATCAAGGAACTCCATATAAAACCAGAGACACTGAAACTTAGAGGAGAAAATAGGGAAAAGCCTCAAAGATATGGGCACAGGGGAAAAAATCCTGAACAGAACACCAATGGCTTGTGCTGTAAGATCAAGAATCAACAAATTGGACCTCATAAAATTGCAAAGCTTTTTTTAAAGGCAAAAGACACTGTCAATAAGATAAAAAGGCCACCTACAGATTGGATAAGGATCTTTACTGATCCTAAGTCTGATAGGGGACTAATATCCAATATATACAAAGAACTCAAGAAGCTGGACTCCAGAAAATCAAATAACCCCATTAAAAAATGGGGCACAGAGCTAAACAAAGCATTCTCAACTGAGGAATACCAAAGGGCTGAGAAGTGCCTGTAAAAATGTTCAATATCCTTAATCATCAGGGAAATGCCAATCAAATCAACCCTGAGATTCCACCTCCGACCAGTCAGAGTGGCTAAGATCAAAAACTCAGGTGACAGCAGATGCTGGCGAGGATGTGGTGAAAGAGGAACACTCCTCCATTGCCGGTGTGATTACAAGCTTGTACAACCACTCTGGAAATCAGTCTGGCAGGTTCTTCAGAAAATTCCACATAGTCCTACCTGAGGATCCAGCAATACCTCTCCTGGGCATATACCCAGAAGATGTTCCAAGTGGTAACAAGGACACATGCTCCACTATGTTCATAGCAGCCTTATTTATAATAGCCAGAAGCTGGAAAGAACCCAGATGTCCCTCAACTCAGGAATGGTTATAGAAAATGTGGTACATTTACACAATGTATTACTACTCAGTTATTTAAAACAATGAATTTATGAAATTCTTAGGCAAATGGATGGATCTGGCAGGTATCATCCTGAGTGTGGTAACCCAATCACAAAAGAACATACATAATATGTACTCAATGAGAAGTGGATAATGGCCCAGAATCTTAGATTACCCAGGATACAATTTGCAAAGCCCATGAAACTCAAGAAGGAAGGCCAAAGTGTGGATTCTTTGTTTCTCATGAGAATGGGGAACAAAATATCTATGGAGGGAGTTACAGAGACAAAGTTAGGAGCTGAGATAGAAAGAAGGACCATCCAGAGTCTGCCCTACCCAGGGATCTACCCCTTAAGCAACCACCAAACCCAGTCACTAGGCAGATGCCAATAAGAGCCTGCTGACAGGAGTCTGATATTGCTGTCTCCTGTGAGGATCTGCCAGTGCCTGGCAAATACAGAAGTGGATGTTCACAGTCATCCATTGGATGGAGCACAAGGTCCCCAATGAAGGAGCCAGAGAAATACCCAGGGAGCTGAAAGGGATTGACGTCCCATAGGAGGAACATCAATATGAACTAACCAGTACCCCCAGAGCCCCTTGGAACTCTACCACCAAAGAAAACACATGGTGGAACTTGTGGCTCTAGCTATATATGTAACAGAGGATGGACTAGTTGGTCATCAATGGGAGGAGAGGCCCTTGGTCCTGTGAAGGCTCTATGCCCCAGGATAGGGGAATGCCAGGGTCAGGAATGGGAGTGGGTGGTTTGGGGAGCAGGGGGAGGTGGGAGGGGATAGGGGATTATCAGAGGGAAAACTAGGAAAGGGGATATTATTTGAAATGTTAATAATGAAAATATCTAATAAAAAATAGTGGACATTTTTTACATCCTTAACTGTTGTTAAAGGAAACATAGTAAGAAAGCATATTGGCTTTCTTTCTTTGGGGAGTCAGTCACACATATTTGCATATGGCTTCAGACTTTATCAACCATGGTAGGCACTGGCATGGTATTTAGAGATTTGATGTCAGCTTTGGTTTACAGAGCTCATTCATCTTAGTGAACACATCTCCAACAGCTGGGTGGAGGTGAGTTTTCTAAGAAGCAGTTAAACAAACAGAACATTCATGTGTTTGGGGGATCTCTCACTACCACACCTGTGTTTGTGTGTGTGTGTGTGTGTGTGTGTGTGTGTGTGTGTGTGTGTGTGAGAGAGAGAGAGAGAGAGAGAGAGAGAGAGAGAGAGAGAGAGAGAGAATAATGCTCTCAGCTGATTCCTCAGCAGCAAGGGGCTGAGCAGAGCTCAAAGACAGATGTGGTAGAAACAGGACATTCTCAGGAGGAATGGTGACATTTCTGATGAAGCCCTCTCACACTCAGACAGGCTCTCCCTAGAGACATTTTAGGAGGAGGAATTGTTACTTGGTTCCATTAATAAAATGTCAAGTGCATTTCTTGGAATTTGTCTAGGAGACCGCAAATAGCACTATTTCCTTCCTTCCTTCCTTCCTTCCTTCCTTCCTTCCTTCCTTCCTTCCTTCCTTCCTTCCTTCCTTCCTTCCTTCCTTTCTTCCTTTTTCCTTTTTTTTCATTATTCAGGAGAGTAAAGAGAAATGTATGACAAAGAAAAACAACACAAAAAAGTCTTTTCCTTTTGGTCTTAATTTTTATTTAAAGAAGATGCACTCCCCAACAAATATGACCAATAATATATTAATGAACTGCCTGCCTAGAGCTGGCACTCCACCTGACACCATCCAGAGACTGGAGCATAGGAGGGTGCCCAGATGCCAGCATGGTACAGTTTTCAACTCAAAAGGAAATGTGCTTAGTGAAATTACCACAGAGTTGGGCACATGGATGGCTAGAACTTGCTTGGACATTTAATATGAAGCAATGCAGGTTTGCCTGGAGGTCCACCCAAGACTTCATGCTGGTGTTTTAAAGGGATCAGAGCAGGGAGGTCAGCCTGAGAACCTCACGTTACTACATGATAGATGTGAGACACAAACACCCTGCTCAGGCTGATGCATGGAGCCTCTGATTATTTGTACAATCCCCCAAACGCCAAGTCCTCATGGACCACACAGGAGGTATCTTGGAAAGGAATAAAAATTCTTCTGCCCATGGTTGGACAGCAATCTAATTTAAGATAGTTATTAAATGGTAAAAATGAGCGCTTGTGGGTTATCATGTTTAAATGATTGGCCTTAAATATTCAGAACCTACAGCCTCTTGATACCACTTGAAGGATTTACACTGAAATATTTCTGAGCCTGACTCCCCATGCTCAGAGAATGGAGACTTATTTTTTACAGTCATGACAGTATCAGTGTAGATCTTGTTTCATAAATAATTTTGAGACATCCAACTTTAACATGTGTATACCACCAGCACCCCCTCTGGTGGATCCAGAGCTGATGGCAGGTTGATGTAGGTCTGCAGATTCCAGTCATTGAAGGTGATCCTCATGGAAGTTCAGGACAGATTCATTTCCAGTGGTTGTATTAGACACTGATAATTTGGGAAGAATATTGAAATTGTTCATTGAAAAGAACATCTGTATATTATCAATAAATTTGGCTTCTCTTTAACAAGCATAGGGAAGGAGAATAGTCAGCTTACATTAAGGAGACAAGATAAATGATGATTTGAATCACACTGGCTGAAGGAAGAGGAAAGGATTGTGTTAGTATTTACTGAGATATGTGTCACTCTGTTTTATTCTATTTCTCTGGGTGTATACCATGACCCTGTCTTTTAACATTTTTTTCTCTACTATTTTCTCTATTTTTTATTTAATGTCCTATGTATCTTTGAGTCATAAAGTGTCTCTAGAAATTCTAAAGTATCCAAAAAAGCCAAAGTGGAATCATAATTTGAAATATATGGGGATAGGAGATATGGAGAGATGGCTCAGCATAACATACACAGAAGTGACATTATGTAGACTAAATAGGGTATATTTAGGGCTCTATATGCATATACATACATGCATGCATTACAATTACTGAAAGAGAAGATATTAATTGAAGGAGAATGGTAAGCAGTATATGGGAAGGTTTGGAAGGAGGAAGAGAAGGGAGAAATGCTGTTATTATATTTTAATCTCAAAAAGAAATTATGAAAAATTCCTATGAAAGACCTTGGAAAGACTTGGGTCAGTTCACGCATGTGCACAGGAGTTCTCAGCCATTTCTAAATATAGTGAATCCCACGTTCTCTTCTAACTTTTGAAGACACCAGACATGCACAGAATATATACATACATATATGTATGCGTGTGTGTGTGTGTGTGTGTGTGTGTGTGTACAAACACATACATGAAAACAAAACATATATAACATGTAAATCACATATTTGGAGAAAATGTTGAGACTCAGGGCTTTATGTTAGATGGTGCAATGTTGCATAATGAACATTATTATTTAGCTCCAAACTTTGTCTCTGCAACTCCTTCTATGGATATTTTATTCCCTATTCTAGGGAGGAATGTAGTATCCACGTGTTGATCTTCCTTCTTGATTTTCCTGTGTTTTTGGACTTGTATTTTGGGTATTCTAGGTTTCTAGGCTAATTTCTACTTATCAGTGAGTGTATATCAAGTGACTTCTCTTGTGATTGGGTTACCTCACTCAGGATGATATCTTCCAGATACATCCATTTAGGGCAGGCTTTTGATGAAGAAAAAAGTATGGTTTGGAGAGGTTTAAGAAAATAGAATACATAGCATTTTTGGGGAATTGAATAAATACAATTCAGGGTTTTGGTTTGAGGGACACAGACTAATTTTATTTACTCTTTTTTGTTTGTTTGTTTGTTTGTTTGTAAATGTCTCTTATTGATTACATAGGGAACCAACAAAGTGGTGAGTCTTGAGAATACCTAGACAAAGGGGCACACAGCCTAAACTCCAATTAGTGCTTACATTGACTAGGGCAAGGATACAGGTTGACTGACACACAGGGTATCAGCCTAATGGTGACTTTAGTCCAATAAAGACCCTGGTAAAGCATTACAGGTGATGCCTCTACTTACAAATGTGCTGAGTTTAAGCTGTGAGATACAATGGACACATGACAATCGAGGACAGAACTCAGAGATAAACACTTCATAGTTATCCAAGTTCACAGCCAAGGCCTTGTTAGCTTTGAGGTCACCATAAAGTTCAGTGATGTCATAAGAGAAAATGATCAAAGCTGTGATGGTTAGCATATGCTTGACTCAGGGAGGCACTATTAGGTGTGGCTTTGTTGGAATAGGAATGCCACTGTGGGCATGGGCTTTAAGACTTCATCCTAGCTTCCAGGAAGCCAGTCTTTTTTTTTTTTTTTTTAAATAAGAAAAACATCTGTAGAGGGGGGGAAAAACATCGCGAAACAACAACAACAACAACAAAAAAACCCAAACCCTCCAAAAGTACCACTGGCCATCACCTAATGCTGAACGTGGGACCTGTACTTTTTTTTTTTTCCAATTTTTTATTAGATATTTTCTTAATTTACATTTCAAATGTTATTCTGAAAGTTCCCTCTCCCCTCCCACCGCCCTGTTCCCCTGTCCACCCACTCCCACTTCTTGGTCCTGGCGTTCCCCTGTATTGGGGCATATAAAGATTGCAGTACCAAGGGGCCTCTCTTCCCAATGATGACCGACTAGGCCATCTTCTGCTACATATGGAGCTAGAGACACGGGTTCTGGGGATTCTGGTTAGTTCATATTGTTGATCCTCTTCTAGGGTTGCAGACCCCTTCAGCTCCTGGGGTTCTATCTCTAGCTTCTCCATTGTGGGCCCTGTGTTCCCTCTTATAGATGATTATGAGCATCCACTTCTGTACGAGACATCTATATCAGGGTCCCTTAAGTAGGCACTAGCTGTCCTATGCCATAGTGTCTGAGTTTAATGACTGATTATGGGATGGATCCCCCGTGATGGGGTAGTCTCTGTATGGTCCATCCTTTCATCTTAGCTCTAAACTTTGTCTCTGTAACTGGAAAGTACCCATAAAACAAAGGAGAAGTGTCCTCCTTACTTCATAGGTGCAGCTGGTCTTCCTTCTTGATGTTCTTGTGTTTTGCAAATTGTATCTTGGATATTCTAAGTTTCTGGGCTAATATCCATTTATCAGTGAGTGCATACCCAATGACTTCTTTTGTGATTGGGTTACCTCACTAAGGATTATATCCTCCAGGTACATCCATTTGCCCAAGAATTTCATAAATTCATTTTTTAAAATAGCAGAATAGTACTCCATTGTGTAGATGTACTACATTTTCTGTATCCATTCCTCTGTTGAGGGACATCTGGGTTCTTTCCAGCTTCTGGCTATTATAAATAAGGCTGCTATGAACATAGTGGAACATGTGTCCTTTTTACCAGTTGGAACATCTTCTGGGTATATGCTCAGGAGAGGTATTGCTGGATCCTCTGGTAGTACTATGTCCAATTTTCTGAGATAACGCCAGACTGACTTCCAGAGTGGTTGTACAAGCTTGCATTCCCACCAGCAATGGAGGAGTGTTCCTCTTTCCCCACATTCTCGCCAACATCTACTGTCCTTTCCCAATCTGTTGGTGGCCTTTTTGTCTTACTGACTGTGTCTTTTGCCTTACAGAAGCTTCGTAATTTCATAAGGTCCCATTTGTCAATTCTTGATCTGACCACACAGGCCATTGCTGTTCTGTTTAGGAATCTTTCCCCTGTGCCCATATCTTCGAGTCTTTTCCCAACTTTCTCCTCTATAAATTTCAGTGTCTCTGGTTTTATGTGGAGGTCTTTGATCCACTTAGACTTAAGCTTTGTACAAAGGGATAAGAATGGGTAAATTCGCATTCTTCTACATGATAACCGCCAGTTGTGCCAGCACCATTTGTTGAAAATGCTGTCCTTTTTCTACTGGATGGTTTTAGCTCCCTTGTCAAAGATCAAGTGACCATAGGTGTGTGGGTTCATTTCTGGGTCTTCAATTCTATTCCATTGATCTATCTGTCTGTTGCTGTACCGGTACCATGCAGTTTTTATCACAATTGCTCTGTAGTACAGCTTAATGTCAGGCATGGTGATTCCCCCAGAGGTTCTTTTATTGTTGAGAATAGTTTTTGCTATCATAGGTTTTTTATTATTCCAGATGAATTTTTCAACTGCCCTTTCTATCTCAGTGAAGAATTGAGTTGGGATTTTGATGGGGATTGCGTTGAATCCGTAGATTGCTTTCGGCAGGATAGCCATTTTGACTATATTAATCCTGCCAATCCATGAGCATGGAAGATCTTTCCATCTTCTGAGATCTTCTTCAATTTCTTTCTTCAGAGAATTGAAGTTCTTGTCATACAGGTCTTTCACTTCCTTAGTTAGAGTCACACCAAGGTATTTTATAGTATTTGTGACTATTGTGAAGGGTGTTGTTTCCCTAATTTCTTTCTCAGCCCTCTTATCCTTACACATCTCTTTCCGGTAACTAAACAAACTCAATTAAAATATAGGTCGATGACGTGACTTCGACAAATAGTCCAAATCCTCAAGAAACCACCTTATTTTGGGGTCCCGAATATATACTATCATATCATCTGCAAACAGTGATATTTTAACTTCTTCCTTTCCAATTTGTATCCCCTTGATCTCCTTTTGTTGTCGAATTTCTCTGGCTAGGACTTCAAGTACTATATTGAATAGGTAGGGAGAAAGTGGGCAGCCTTGTCTAGTCCCTGATTTTAATGGGATTGCTTCCAGCTTCTCTCCATTCAGTTTGATGTTGGCTACTGGTTTGCTGTAGATTGCTTTTATTATGTTTAGGTATGGGCCTTGAATTCCTGATCTTTCCAATACTTTTATCATGAAAGGGTGTTGGATTTTGTCAAATGCTTTTTCAGCATCTAAGGAGATGATCATGTGGTTTTTATCTTTGAGTTTGTTTATATAGTGTATTACGTTGATGGATTTCCATATATTAAACCATCCCTGCATTCCTGGGATGAAGCCTAATTGGTCATGATGGATGATCATTTTGATGTGTTCTTGGACGCGTTTTGCAAAAATTTTATTGAGTATTTTTGCATCAATATTCATGAGGGAAATTGGTCTGAAGTTCTCTTTCTTTGTTGGATCTTTGTGTGGTTTAGGTATCAGAGTAATTGTGGCTTCATAGAATGTACTGGGTAAAGTACCTTCTGTCTCTATTTCGTGGAATAGTTTGAGGAGAGTTGAAATTAGGTCTTCTTGGAAGGTCTGATAGAACTCTGCACTAAACCCATCTGGTCCTGGGCTTTTTTTGGTTGGGAGACTATTGATGACTGCTTCTATTTCTTTAGGGGAAATGGGCCTGTTTAGATCGTTAATCTGATCCTGGCTTAACTTTGGTACCTGTTATCTGTCTAGGAAATTGTCCATTTCCTCCAGGTTTTCTAGCTTTGTTGAGTATAGCCTTTTGTAGTAGGATCCGATGATGTTTTGGATTTCCTCAGGTTCTGTTGTTATGTCTCCTTTTTCATTTCTGATTTTGTTAATTAAGATACTGTTCCTGTGCCCTCTAGTGAGTCTGGCTAAGGGTTTATCTAGCTTGTTGATTTTCTCAAAAACCAGCTCCTTGATTGGTTAATTCTTTGAATAGTTCTTTTTGTTTCTACTTAGTTGATTTCTGCCCTGAGTTTGATTATTTCCTTCCTTCTGCTCCTCTTGGGCGAGTTTGCTTCCTTTTGTTCTAGAGCTTCTAGGTGTGCTGTCAAGTTACTAGGGTATGCCCTCTCTAGTTTCTTTTAGGAGGCATTCAAGGCAATGAGTTTTCCTCTTAGGACTGCCTTCATTTTGTCCCATAAGTTTGGGTACGTTGTGGCTTCATTTTCATTAAACTCTAGAAAGTCTTTAATTTCTTTCCTTATTTCATCCTTGACTAAGGAATCATTGAGTAGAGTGTTGTTCAGTTTCCATGAGAATGTTCGCTTTCTATTATTTATGTTGTTATTGAAGATCAGCCTTAGTCCATGGTGGTCAGATAGGATGCATGGGATAATTTCAATATTTTTGTGTCTGTGAAGGCCTGTTTTGTGACCAATTATATGGTCAATTTTGGAAGAGGTACCATGTGGTGCTGAGAAGAAAGTATATCCTTTTGCTTTAGGACGAAATGTTCTGTAGATATCTGTTAAATCCATTTGTCTCATGACTTCTGTTAGTGTTCGTGTGTCTCTGTTTAGTTTCTGTTTCCAGGATCTGTCCATTGGTGAGAGTGGGGAGTTGAAGTCTCCCACTATTATTGTGTGGGGTTTAATGTGTGCTTTGAGCTTTACTACAGTTTCTTTAATGAATGTGGCTGCCCTTGTATTCGGAGCATAGATAGTCAGAATTGAAAGTTCATCTTGGTTGATTTTATCTTTGATGAGTATGAAGTGCCCCTCCTTGTCTTTTTTTATAACTTTGGGTTGAATGCCACAGGCCCTCTGGGTCTCCTGCCTGCGTGGGTCGAGTTCTCTTGAGGAAGTGGGCAAAGATTCGGCGAGTGACAAACAGACACGACACACAAGGGAGTTTGTAATATCTGAGTGTATTGTGTCAAATTGAGCATCAGACTTTCATACATAGGAAAGTTAGGTGACATGCTGGCAGGATACAATGAGATCACCGGATGCTTAATGACTCTTACACAAGGCAGAGGAATGCAGTCACAGAAAGGACCGACAGGAACTGGGTAATAAAACAATTGAGACAAAATCAGCTCTATCTAAGGTCAGTTATGGTTTTAGGAGCCAGGTGTGAGGTCTTAACAGTCCCAGGGCAAGGGCATTCACAAGCAAGTCATGATTCTAATTAAGGAGTTCCGTTCTAGATAACCTTCTCATGAATAATGCAATACTCTAAAACCACAGCTCAATCTATTTCCTAAACCATTGTAAATTCCTGTATATGGGAGTGACTCAAGTATCTCAGTCTGGTTCCTTCTCAGGCCACAAACCTCTTTATTCTTAGTTAGTGGTGAATTCCTGTGTAGGGCAGTGACTTAGCTATTCATACTCAAGGTTGGATCAAGGACTGCCTAGGATCTAACTTAGCTATATGTCAAAATATGAATCTTTAGGAACACTTATAATGAAGCAATATTAGGGAAAAGCACACAGATCTATTTATCAACTAAATCAAGGACGTTGGAGCATTCTTTATACAGGATGCCACAATTCCAGGAGACTAAGTTTCCATGAACTTCTTGCCTCGGGACCATGCCCAGACTTGTCAGGCAGGTTGCTACTGGAGTGGACGGAGCAGTTGAAAGTCAATTTTATCCAATATTAGAATGGCTACTCCAGCTTTTTTCTTCGGACCATTTGCTTGGAAGACTGTTTTCCAGCCTTTAACCCTAAGGTAGTATCTGTCTTTTTCCCTAAGGTGCATTTCCTGTAAGCAGCAAAATGTTGGGTCCTTTTTGTGTAGCCAGTCTATTAGTCTATGTCTTTTTATTGGGGAATTGAGTCCATTGATATTAAGAGAGATTAAAGAAAAGTAGTTCTTGCTTCCTGTTATTTTTGCTGTTAAGGTTGGGATTCTGTTCCTGTGGCTGTCTTCTTTTAGGATTGTTGAAGGATTACTTTTTAGTTTTTTCTAGTAGTTTCCGTCCTTGTTTTGGTGGTTTCCCTTTATTATCTTTTGAAGGGCTGGATTCGTGGAAAGATATTGTGTGAATTTGGTTTTATCATGGAATACTTTGATTTATCCATCTATGTTAATTGAGAATTTTGCTGGATATAGTAACCTGGGTTGGCATTTGTGTTCTTTTAGGGTCTGAATAACATCTGTCCAGGATCTTCTGGCTTTCATAGTCTCAGGTGAGAAGTCTGGTGTAATTCTGATAGGCCTGCCTTTATATGTTAGTTGACCTTTTTCCCTTACTGCTTTTAATATTCTATCTTTATTTAGTACATTTGTTGTTTTGATAATTATGTGTCGGGAGGAATTTCTTTTCTGGTCCAGTGTATTTGGTGTTTTGTAGGCTTCTTGTATGTTCATGGGCATCTCTTTCTTTAGGTTTGGGAAGTTTTCTTCTATTATTTTGTTGAAAATATTTGCTGGCCCTTTAAGTTGAAAATCTTCTTTTTCATCTACTCCTATTATCTGTAGGTTTGGTTTTCTCATTGTGTCCTGGATTTCCTGTGTGTTTTGAGTTAGGATCTTTATGCCTTTTGCATTTTCTTTGAATGTTGTGCCCATGTTCTCTATGGAATCTTCTGCACCTGAGATTCTCTCTTCTATCTCTTGTATTCTGTTGCTGATGCTCACATCTATGGTTCCTGATTTCTTTCCTAGTGTTTCTATCTCCAAAGTTGTCTCACTTTGGGTTTTCTTTATTATTTCTATTTCCCTTTTTAGGTCCTGGATGGTTTTGCTCAATTCCATTACCTGTTCAGTTGTGTTTTCCTGTAGTTCTTTAAAGGATTTTAGTGTTTCCTCTTTAAAGACTTTTACCTCTTTAGCATTGTTCTTCTTTATTTCTTTAAGTGAGTCATTCATGTCCTTCTTCATGTCCTTCTTCATGTCTTCTACCAGCACCATGAGATATGATTTTAAATCCAAGTCTTGTTTTTCGGGTGTGTTGGGGTATCCAGGACTGGCTGAAGTGGGAGTGCTGGGTTCTGAAGAAGGTGAGGGGTCTTGGTTTCTGTTATTAAGGTTCTTACGTCTGCCTTTCGCCATCTGGTAATCTCTGGAGTTGGTTGTTATAGTTGTTTCTGGTTGGATCTTGTTCCTCCTGTGATTATGTTGGCCTCTGTCAGCAGACCTGGGTGCCCAGCTCTCTCCTGAATCTCAGTGGTCAGAGTAGTCTCAGCAGGCAAGCTCTCCTGCACAGACTGGTCTCTGTGGGAGCCTTTGTAGTTTGTGAGCTGATCTGAACAGACTGGTCTCTGAGCAACCTGGGACCTAATATGGCTCTCTCACAAGTTCCAGCTGGGAAAGCACTCCTGGGCTGAGAACTTTCCTCAGGCAGGGAGGGAGCCTGGATGTCTAGAGCCTAAAGCTGGGTGTGTCCCAAAAGGTGCACTGTTTGGCTGTTTGCTCACTCACCCTTTGCAGTCCCTGAGCTGACCTGCGCAGACTAGGTCTTAGTGACCTGGAACCCAAGATGGCTCTCTCACACGTTTGGGCAGGGAAACCCCTCCCAGGCTGAGAACTGTCCACCGGCAGGGAGGGGGATGGGATGTCTGAAGCCCAGAGCTGGGTATGTCCCGAAAGGTGCCCTGCTCAGCCGTTTGCTCACTTGCTCACTCACCCTTTGTAGTTCGTGAGCTGACCTGAGCGGACTGGGTCTGAGCGACCCTTTGCAGTCTGTGAGCTGACCTGCTCAGACTGGGTCTGCATGACCCTTTGTGGTCTGTGAGCTGACCTGTGTAGACTGGTCTCTGTGCCACCTAGGACCCAATATGGCTCTCTCACAAGTTCTGTCAGAGAAGACCCTCCCAGGGGGAGAACTGTTCTCAGGTGGGGAGGGTGTCTAGAGCTCAGAGCTGGTTGTGTTCCAACAGGTGCCCTGTTCAGCCCTTTGTTCACTCACCAAGATCGCCCAGAGAGTCCTGCTGGAAACCTGGGTGGGTGTGAAGCCCCCGGGCCCTGCGTCTGGCGCTGGAGCAGTGTGGACGGGAAGGGAAGGGGTCCGCTGCCCCCCCCCTGTCTTTCTCCCAGCTGCAGACTCAGGTCCCCCGCTGGACTGGAACAGATGTGTGTTCCTCTCACCAGTGGTCCCGAGATAGCTAGGAGAGTTCTGCCGGAAACCTGGTCGGGTGCACAGCCCCCGGGCCTTGCACCCTGAGCTGGAGCAGTGTGGACCGGAAGGGAAGTGCGGAAGCCAGTCTTTTCCTAACAGCCTTCAGTTGAAGATGTAGAACACTCAGTTCTGCCTACACCATGGCTGTCTGGATGCTGCCATGCTCCCACCTTGATGATAATGTACTGAACCTCTGAACCTGTAAGCCAGCTCCAATTAAATGTTGTCCTTGTTCCATCACAAGGGCACCTACCACACCAATGAGGCCAAGGGAGCTGAGTCAGCAGAGAGCGCAGATGCTGCCATCATGAACAACGACCCCGACTTCACAGAGACCATTGATGAGAGCAAAAAGGAGTGGCTCATTTGAGGGGTGGCTTTTCAGCCATGGGATAGGGAGGGAGGAGTTAAGGGAGGAGGGGGGGACAGAGCACCCCGTGTCATACCCCTGAGCACACGCTTACACTATCAGCACAAGCTGGGAAGGCAAGCAACCCAATACTCTTAAGACTGATGGCCACACAAAATATACTTTTTAATATTTCTTTAGAGCTGAGTTCCTGCCCCCCTTCCGTATCAAAACAAAATAATACAAAAATGCTTTTAGAGTTTAAGCAACAGTTGAACTTTGTAGGTACTATCTGTCTTATTTTGTGTGCGTTTAGAGGTGTTCTAAAAACCCGTGGTAACAGGGCAAGTTTTCTACATTTTTAAGAGCCCTTAGATCGTGGATATTTTTTTTTCTCAAGAAAAACTGATACACATCCATGCAGCCTCTGACATTCTCTTTCTTTTGCATCTACTCGACTTTTAATGGGCTGTTGTAGCAACTAGTTTATGTCCAAATAATATTTCTTTTGGTGTCCCATAAAATGGAAATGAGAAAAGGGGCAAAGAGCCTATTTGCCCAGTCTTCTTCAATGACACCTCAGTCTAGGCCAATTTTCTGAAGGTTCCTGTCTGGCCTCGGCCAGGGAGGGGAGAGTGAGTGGCCTGTCCTGCAGCAATGGAACCAGCACAAGCGGAGACAGCACCCAAGAATCCAGCTAATAAATGCATATTGCGCTTAAAAAAAAAAAAAGAGTTGCCTTGGTCATGATGCCTGTTCACAGCAGTAAATCTCTGACTAAGACAAAGGCCAGAGGCAAATTTTAAGGGCCAACAGAGGAAGAGTGATGTTTAGTGAACTGAGAAGAAACTGTAAAAGGCATGATCTGGGAAGACATTTATGTACTTATATTTTTTTCCATACTTAGAATTCTGGCCTTAGTAGTAATAGGAGACATAGAAATACAGCTTTGTCTTTTCCTATGTGAATTTTGTAACTAGAATAGAGCAGGTGCTAAAATGATGTTTAAATAAAATGTAGTGGAGGAACTTGGAATTTAATTCTCTTCTAGACATGTGAGGAAGAAATAGACTTAAAGAGTCCTGTTGAGCCCTAATGGAGCTTACACTAGTTAGCCTTCTCATTAGTGGGACAAAGTATCAAATACAAACAACTTAAAGGGTTTTTTTTTTTTTAATTTTGGTTGATGGTTTCAGATCTTTTAGTTCATAGTTACAAGGCCTGATGATTTGGTTGGAAAATTGTAATGTTTGTTTTTTGGCGGGTAGGGTGGGGAGGATTCTTTACCGCATTGCATACAGGAAGCAGAAAGAAACATGGGAAGTGCCATGAAGAGGATACCCCTAAGGACTTTTCCCTTAGTCACCTACTTGGTACTTCACTGGATTTGTAACTAGGAGAATTTTAGTTACAGATTCTATGACCAACAGCTGGGTGAGGTACTTGTTCTTCACTTGTGCACCTGGCCCTTTCAGTAAAATTGGTAGGTTGGGCTAAGAGATGTGCTCTCTGTCTTTAAAAGTCTGAACCTGGGAATGCGATTAGATGGTCAGACTGCAGAGATGATGTATTATCAAACAGAGGTATCCTGTCAACTTTGCTGATATATTATCTTATAAAACTTTGGGACATTAAATATTTGATAGTGGAACTCTGGATATTGATTTTTCCCCCCAGTCATAAATGGCTCCTGCTTCTGCAGAATGGAAGGCTCCGCAGAACTGTATACACCAGGAGATTGCATCCCTGCAAACCGAATGTCAAACAGTACATCTGGGTATTGTCTTGATAAATTACATGACTCGGTGATCACTGACCCACATTTCGTAATATGATTTTATAAAACCCATGTGACAGCATTAATGGAGATAGATGTACTGTAGTTCTCATACAGTAGAAGCCACCAGTGTTCCTGGAAAAAAATGAAAATAGGAAATGTAATTACAGGTTTGCTATTATAAGATTTCATGTAAAGAAAGCATTAGGTGGGTGGATATTTTATACAGGGAAATTGTTAGAATTTCAGGCAAATTCACTGAATGCCAATGAACAATACTGGTTTGTCAAAATAACTGTTTATTTCTGTTCTCCTAGAGTCTCCCTGGCATAGCACCAGGTGTGAAATAATGGGTCTGTGTTCTGTGCATATGCTGGGCCCATGATACTTTGGCTTATGCAGGCTTGTTTGGGAATTTCTGCTTTATGACTTCATCTATAGTGGTGGCAGCTTGCTTCTGAGGATTCACAACAGAGGAAAGACTGTGACTTGGCTGTGAGGACTCTAGCCTGTCTCTGCCAGAAGAATGAGAGGATCTCCAATGACAAAGTCACCTGAGTTTATGGACAGAACTATAGGACAATTCCAAGGACTCTTTTCTTGAAACAAAGCAGCTTACTTTGTGTCATCAGTAAACTAGCTGAAAACTGAAGTGGAGGGGTTTGGTGAGTTCCCGGTGGAAGGCCAGTTCAGAAACTCCCTTTCTAAATTGCACAGGGGGATCCCTAGTCCCTGTGTTCAGACTGAATTTTTGTGTATTAAAAAGTACAATTATGCAGTGACAATTGAATGTAATTAGAAATAACCTTCTAATTTCATTATTTGAGCTTTATGATATTCTTAAATGTCTTATACTTAGAATGTGATATGTTAACAGATGTATATATTTTATAATTAAAGTTTGCATAATTAGCATATTCTTAATTTTATTAAAAAATGGGGTTATAAAGAAATGTAACCTTGCTTTGCACTGTGTTTTTGAGGATAGTTTCTAATTTACCTACCATGTATTAACTTAGCCTTAGTTCACTTCTTACACATCATCAGAATCAAAATACAGGAAGAAGATGAAGCCAAAGAAACAATTAGATAATTTAGGTTTTATAAGAATAACTTTTCCACTTGTTTTCTGAGGCGATGAGGGTTGCACTAAAGTGGGTTTGGTCAGTTAAGCTGATAGCACAAGGAAGCAAGCCCTGAGGGTAGGGGTCATCCACTATGTTAGCAGAGGCTCTCACAGGCTGTGTGGATAAGATTATTCAAGGGAGAGCTTGAAGAGAGAGATAAGCAAAGCTCTGAGAAGAAAATCTTGGTGGAGATAAGTTTTTAAAGTGACTGGAGGAGAGTGACAAGGAAAGGAAAAAGCAGTCAGTCAGTCATGAGGAAAATCTCGGAGCTTAAGGCAGAACAAAATTTTTAAAAAGAAGGAAACGGGCAACAATGTTAACTGCTGTAGGGAGATAAAGTAATAATTGACCTGGAACATGTCCATTGTTTTCCAAACAGCAAGATGGAGCTGACCACAGCAAGAGCATAGAACAGCTCTGGCAAAAACCTGGATTGTTATGCATCAAAGAGCAAACAGGAAAAGTACAAATAGAAAGAGCACATACTCCTGAAAATATGCTAGTGTTTGTTTGCTTTAGTCAAGTTGCAGCAATAGTGCCTGGGAAGAGCTGCAAATTAAGATCCTGAGAATAGAGTTGCAATGATGGAAACAGAGAGGATCTGTTGTGATCTCTTGGGGCCAATTTAGAGACTTTTGTCTTGGAAAACTTAATAGGGCAAGGTAGTATGTGAACATCTATCAGGATTATTTGATTATTAAGTAAACTTTCTTGGAAGAACATTAAATACAAGACAGAGACTGGGAGGAAGATAAGGCACCAGAAGCTGGACTGAGTTCACTCATTTAAACGCTTTAAAAATCGTGGGTGGAGATGGCAGACCACATCACAGAGGAATCCTGAGATCATCAGTATAGGAAGGTCATCCTCAGAGCCAAAGATAAAATTTGTGAGTAGCTTTTAGCACTGACAATTTCTAAATGGACTAAGGAGGTGATGCAGGTATGTATGTTCTAGTAGGGTAGGTGATTGGAAAGGGGCAGTCCTGACAAATGTATAAAGTGTACCTGCTCCTGTGCTTGAACTTGGGCTCCACATGATGGGTCAGGGGTGACTGGAAGCCATTGTTAGACTCATTTTTTGTGCAAGTCATGATACAGCAGCATGGTTCTATGAAGAAGCGGGTTACTCATTGGCATAAATAGAGACAGACACAAGGGAACTACTGGGTCCTATATCAAAATCCCTCAAGAAATGTCCATCTTGAAGTTTACCGCTGGCTATGTGTGCCACAGCTGACATGTCTTAAGTTTAACCTAAAGAGTGACTAAACATGTCAGGCATCTTTTAGTAGAATGGCCAGTAGAAGGAAGAATCAAGTCATGAAACGTTAAGAATAGAATTGAGGACAACATGCAACAAGGGGTAAAGCTGTCCCACGTTCTGTATTCTCCTTTAATGGGTGATTTCTCCAACAAAGTGTGAGAATAGAAAGCACCATTATCCCGTCTGTTTTTACAATTCCCTTTCATGTCCCCTGCCCCCAAATTCAAGACCATTTCCAGTATTGTGGGCTCACTGTTAGATGTATGCATCTTCAGGGGGCAGTCTCTGGAGAGGGTGCAAATATCTCCAGCTCTGAAAAGACCCTGAGCTACAAGAACACCTATTTGTAAACTAAAATGTTTGCTACCCTGTAGCTTATACAGTCAATTCCATCAAC
The DNA here is from genome assembly GCA_902729485.2 of Mus minutoides. Lineage (NCBI taxonomy): Eukaryota > Metazoa > Chordata > Mammalia > Rodentia > Muridae > Mus > Mus minutoides. The sequence goes on along the minus strand of LR753320.1, from coordinate 2,015,153 downwards.
TTCCAACGTTATTTATCTAAAAGTTGTTTCCTTGTAAGAAAGGTCACAAACAGCGATTTGATTTCAGTCATCTGGAGTTACATACTTAACATTAAAGGCTTCTCTTAATTTTTCAATTATTTCTTTTTAACAATTACAGGGTTTATAGTTTCCCAACTCCTTTCACATTGGTGTGTAGACTTGGAGATGAACACAGTTCTTCAGATGTGGAATGATGGCATGCAGTGGGGTCATTTCCTGTCTGGAACCAAACATAATGATGTCATCAACATGATAATGTCATATAACATCATTGTAGCAGTGTTAATACTTAAATTTATATTTTACATTTTATCCTTTGAAAAATGAATTATTTTACAACACAAACACAGGCTTGCTAGTTTAAGCCCGTGTATTACCCAGGGTTTGCTAGAGGAACAGAACTATCAGAATGAATATATATTTAAAAAGGAGATTTTTAGGGTTGACTTACATGATATGGTCTAGGTAGCCCAAGAATGGTTATTTCATAGGGGAGAAGCTGAGAGCTGGAAGTTGCTTAGAACACAAGTCTGGATGCTTCGTTGTGGGTTCTAATCCAGGCTGAAGGTTTGGAGAATTCCTAGGGAGATGATGGTCTTCAGTCCATGTTGAAAGCTAAAGAGGATGGGTTCTGACATCAGTGAGGAAATTTAGCAGCACCAGTGGAATCAATAGAGTGGATAAATTTGCCATTGAGAATATATATAAGTATGCAATAAATTAAGAATCCTTCTTCCACTTCCTTTTATCTGGGCTACCGACTATATTAAGTGTGGGTCTTCCTTGGTTAAGGTAACCTCTCACATGCATTGCCAGCAGCTGGCCTTTTAGTTGATCCCAGATACAATCAATTTGTTATACAGGATTAGCCATCTCAGGCCCCCAGCCGAGCCTGATTAAGAGCGGGACCCTTACAATCCCAAGTACATTTGTTGTCTCAGCTTTGAGTCAATTGTACAAAGACTTTGCTCGTGATGAGTAATCTTCAGTGTCAACTTCATTGGACTTAGAATCACCATGGAAATTCCTTTGGGTTTGTCTTGAGGATGTTTCCAGGAAGCTTTAACTGATGAGGGAAAACATCCTGAATGTAGGTAGCACTATCCCATCTGCTGGGGAGCCAGACTGAATAAAAAAGTGAGGAAGGGAAGTGAGTGCCAGCATTGATTTCTCTATTTCCCTACCATGGACCTGCCACCTCATCCTCTTGCTCTCTGTGACATGTTGTATCTTTAAACCATGAGCCAAAAGAAACCCTTCTTTCCTGAAGTTGCGTTTGTTGGGTAATGTGTCACAGCAATGAGAAAAGTACCTAATGAGTTAATTTCCCTAGTTCTTCATAAATACAATGAAAAGGAAGAATCTAAGAAAGGGCTTAGAGAAAGGCCAACAGAGCTCTTTTTGCATACCCCATTCTTCAGATAGTTATAAGCCCCTAGCTCTCCATTGTGTCTCTGAAGATCATAGGAATAAGATAAATTAGCTTGAGGAAATCCTTATGTATTTTCTGGCTATTACTTGCAGAAAAAGAAAATCCAGCCTGTCTAATGTTGCCTCAGAGATGGTGTTTGCCTGTTTCTCCCACCCACCCTTGCTCCATTCCTCACTCCCAACATGGACAGCTTTGCTCCAGACTTCCTGAATTCTGTGCAAGATCCTATACTGCGCTGCTTTCTGTCAACTCCATGATCTTCTGCTCCAGCTTCTTCATGCTTCCTGCCTTGGCATCTTGCTCTTTTGCTCTAGCATCTTACAACTCTTTTCCATGCAGACCCCATCCATTACCTACACTATTTATAAGCACCTGTCTTAGTCAGGGTTTCTATTCCTGCACAAACATCATGACCAAGAAGCAAGTTGGGGAGGAAAGGGTTTATTTAGCTTACACTTCCATACAGCTGTTCATTACCAAAGGAAGTCAGGACTGGAACTCAAGCAGGTCAGAAATCAGGAGCTGATGCAGAAGCCATGGAGGGATGTTCCTTTCTGGCTTGCTTCCCCTGGCTTGCTCAGCCTGCTCTCTTATAGAATCCAAAACTGCCAGCCCAGAGATGGTCCCACCCACAAGGGGCCTTTCCCCCTTGATCACTAATTGAGAAAATGCCTCACAGCTACATCTCATGGAGGCATTTCCCCAAATGAAGCTCCTTTCTCTGTGATAACTCCAGCTGTGTCAAGTTGACACAAAACCAGCCAGTACAGCACCTTAGTTTCTTTTTATTCTTTACTAAAGTCAGGCTTAATCCCGTGATTAAGATTTATTTCAGTCTATCACACTGGATTTAAATCCCCTTGAAGTAAATTACTGTCCTGTTGGCCATTTTATTGCCCAGGAATATTATGGCACACAGTCACAGGCACACAGACACACACACAGACACACACACACACTGTTTAATAGTTTCTATTAAAAAAGGAAACTAACCATGACTTGTATTTGAATTAGAGTTGACTTTAATATTTTTCTACCCCCCTTTTTTTTTTCAAGACAAGGTTTCTCTGTGTAGCCCTGGCTATCCTGGAACTCACTTTGTATACCAGGCTGGCCTCGAACTCAGAAATCCGCCTGCCTCTGCCTCCCGAGTGCTGGGATTAAAGGCGTGCACCACCAAGCCCAGCTTTTTTCTACCCTTTTAATAAACTATGTAAAAATGATTTGATTTGAATCAAATTTGATCAGGCTTCTAGATGGCCTCTGGTGAGGGCCCCCTTTTCTATGTACATAGAAATAATTGAGTTAAGGAGATGTTTTAGAATGTGGTTAGGTGTGAATGTCAAAGTCATCTGGCTCTGTCTTATAACCCCCCTTTCTGAAATCGGAGGCATTTGCTCAGCTCTGATCTTCTGGCAATTTTCCCAATCCCTCTGATTTTTTTCCCAGGACATGAGCAGCTGCAATAACAGCTGCAAATAGTTTTAATTGTCTTGGATGTAATGCATCTGGACTTGAACACGTTTAAGGCTGTCAGGCACTCTCCTCTATCTCCCCCAGAAAGACTTGTGTTCAGCCTCTTACAGTTGTGGTATCATTTTCTTTAATGCATTAGAAATGAAAGCAAACTAGAAAGTGAATTATTCTGCTTTGAACATTTTTACCATTTTTGTCAGTTAGTTAGCTGTTCTATTCTTTTATCTCATTATTAAAGAGAGAGCTTTAAAGCACAACTTGTTTCTTTAAAGGTAGTCTCAGTTGCCCAGATGGCCTTAAACTCCTGTATGACCTTGAACTCTGACCCTCCTTCTTCCACCTTTCTCAGTGCTGTTATTACAGTTGTGCACCATCATACCTGGCTTATGAGGCACTGGAGATGGAACCCCAGGCATCATGCATGCTAAGCACATATCCTACAACTAACCCCAACCTCAATCCCCAAGTACAACATTCTTATTCTGTTCTCCTTTAATCTGAGGTCTGGAGAGTTTTCCCTAGTAAATTTCCTGTGGCTGAAGGAATCTAACCAGATAGATATGAGATGACTCTCATTACATCTATCTAGGACATGTCCCACTATAGACAGATGGTATGTGGTCTGTTGCTACAAAGGCATCATTATTCTTCCTTGAGGTTCTCAAGATCAAACCGAAGGTACAGAAGGCCATGGTGGTAAATTTTGGCTAGCTAACTCTGCTCCGTTTTCTTTTCTTTCTTTCTTTCTTTCTTTCTTTCTTTCTTTCTTTCTTTCTTTCTTTTTTTTTCTTTTTTTTTTGAGACAGTGTCTGTGTAGCTCTAGTCTAGAAGTTTCCCTCCTCCTTGAACACTGAGATCACAGGTATGCACTACTATACCCCAGTAACACTTGCCTTCCAAAGTTCATCTCTACACACCTTTTGTCTTTTACTGTCAAAATAGGTTCTTAACTATTTTAAAATCACAACTGTTCTGAGCCAGGAGCACTGAAGCCCATACAGTTATAAGTGCTTAGAAATGTTCACAGCCCGGTATGATCAGATCCAATGGGAACCTGAGAGCTGAGAGCAGGGTGGTAAAACCTGCCATAAGTTCCTTCAGAGCTTTGATGTTTAGAGTCAAGTGGGACCTACTGTGTGTATGAGCAGTACTATGCCAGGCTGAGGAAGACTTGCCATCTTCTGTAACACAAAGGCCTTGCACCGCAGTTGCTTACTCTGTTTGAGCAGGCAGGGCAAGCATTCAGGTGGGTGGAATGGCAACAAGGTAGAGCTTAAGTTAGTGTCTTGTGTGGCTAAAAGCCAAAGTGAAAGACAGGAGTAAAGCATTCCAGGGGAATCATGGGGAAGGAAAGAGAATCTTAGAGTAGAGTTGTGGGAGAAAAGCTGGCCTCCCAAGAGTGTGCAGAAGTAGACAGGCAGGGCGGGCGCTGCTCTGATGTAGAACATAGAAATAAGTAGTGTTCTAGTGTCAGGAATGGGTGTGGGGCATCCCCACTGTCCCATTTGACAGATTAGCTGTCACTGTCTAAAGGTTTTCTGTTAAGCAGTAGGCTTTGAAGGTTCAAATATGGCACTTCGGTTGTTATCTTGAGGGTTCTACTTTAAAGTTAAACTTAGGACAACATTTCTTTTTATGTTTATTTGAGTTTTAAGGAACATAGTCATAACCTTAAACCTTTTAAGCCTTTTGTGAGTAGGGAGACAGAGCGGGCCATGGACGGTCTCAGCTTTGTTGGTTCTGAGGTGTATGGTCCACAGCATACCTTTGGGAGAGAAAGGAGGGTTGGCAGGTGGGAATGTCTCCTGGAATGCTCACGCTCACTGAGTCATGGTGAGCTGGACGCTCATAGCAAACAGTTCCCCAGAGGAGAAGACCTCTAACGAGAGCATTTGCTGCATCCTGTCCTGTGGAGGGAACCCTGCCACTGTGGCGAATGTCAAAGCCACCAGTGCTTTTAAACTTTTAAAGTTTCAAACCCTGGACAAATGACTGAGCTGTTTATAACATACCAAGGTGGACCTGCTGCCAGTTTCTTCCAGCATCCCTTAGTCCCTAGCTGTTACAGAGTATGTTACAGGCCCTGCCCTCTAGCCTGAATTCTCCAGCCTGGGGGCTGGGCTGCCCTTCCAGAGAGGCTTTTTCCCAGAATCAAGCCTTTTTGGTTTTCCTCCCTTTTTGTACCTTTGGCCTCTTGGCTGCAGCACCTGTTACCTCTCTCCTCTCTCTTTTCCCCTCCTCCTCCCACATACCCAGCTCAGTCTGGTCATGTCCACTCTGGACTCTCCAAGATGTGCCTGTTTCTACCTTCACTCTCCCTTTTATCTACAATATGTTCTCTCCTGTGCCATACCTAGGAGCAGCCATGTCCTTTCCTTTCCTTTCCTTTCCTTTCCTTTCCTTTCCTTTCCTTTCCTTTCCTTTCCTTTCCTTTCCTGTCCTGTCCTTTCCTTTCCTTTTTATTTCTTTTTGTCAAAACTGTTTCCCCACCTCTTTGTTTACAATGATTTTTATTTTTTGTGTTTATTATTATTATTATTAAAATATTTTATTAGTTATTTTCTTCATTTACATTTCAAATGCTATCCCAAAAGTCCTCTATACCCTCCCTCTCGCCCTGCTCCCCTACCCACCCACTCCCTCTTCTTGGCCCAGGCATTCCCCTGTACTGGAGCATATAAAGTCTGCTAGACCAAGGGGCCTCTCTTCCCAATGATGGCTGTCTAGGCCATCTTCTGCTACATATGCAGCTAGAGACACAAGCTGTGGGGGTACTGATTAGTTCTTATTGTTGTTCTACCTATAGGGTTGCAGACCCCTTCAGCTCTTGTGTACTTTCTCTAGCTCCTACATGGGGACCATGTGTTCCATCCTATAGATGATTGTGAACATCCACTTCTGTATTTGCCAGGCACTGGCAAAGCCTCACAGGAGACAGCTATATCAGGGTCCTTTCAGCAAAATCTTGCTGGCATATGCAGTAGTATCTGGGTTTGGTGGCTGATTATGGGATGGACTCCTGGGTGGGGCAGTCTCTGGATGGTCCATCTTTTCATCTTAGCTCCAACCTTTGTCTCTACAACTCTTTCCATGGATATTTTATTCCCTATTTTAGGGAGGAATGAAGTATCCATGGATGGTCTTCCTTCTTGATTTTCTTGTGTTTTGGAAGTTGTATCTTGGGTATTCTACAATAACTCTTAAATAATAATAGTTTAGGTAAGGTGGGGAAACAGTTAAAAATAACAAAAATAGAACATAAGAGCCCTTTGGCACCAATGTTGTAACAAATGCTGTTTGAGTATGCAATGAGTGTGTGTGTGCTCATGTGTGTGTGCATGTATGTGGGTGTGTTCGTGTGCACGAGTGTGCATATGTGTGTGTATGTCTGCACGTGTGCATGTGTGTGCATGGATGTGCCTGTGTGTCCTTGTGTGTATGTCCTTGTGTGTGTTACCCTGTGTGTGCATTCGTGTGCTCATGCCTGTGGCTGGCACTGCGTCTTCTGTAATCAAAGTACACCTCACTTTTTGAGACAGGGTCTCTGACTGAGTCTGGAGCTCTTAGGTTTTTCTAGATTAGCTAGACAGTAAGTTCCAGAGATTTTTTTTTTTGCCTTAATATAATTTTCATTTTAAGTAAAATATAATTACATTACTTTCTTTTTCCCTTTCCTCCTTCCAGCTCCTCCCATGCCCCCCCCCCAATGTGTCCTTTTTCCTGGGATCTCTACCTCCCCAGTGCACTCACCCCACTTTTCCCAGGGCTTTGGAGACCAAAATCAAGTCGCCAAACTTGTCTGACAAAACTTATGGGACTGAACCATCTGCCCCTTCAGGAAGAAGAGATTTTCATCTTAATTTGATGGTGTGGTATTTACCTGAAAGCATGTGGGCAAAGGGGTAAGAACCAGGCGTCCTGGCACATGCTTGTAACCATTGCACTTGGGAGGCAGAGGCCGAGGCAGAAAGATCACTGCAAATTCCAAGTCAGCCTGGGCTCAGAGAAGCAAAACAAACAAACAAACCCACAAGCAAACAACAAAAGCCAAGGGAGGCAAATGAATCCAATCTCCATTCAAGGTTTCTTAGTAAGGCAGCCTTGGGAGCTGACACCAGTATTCCCAAGGACCAGCTCTTGTGTTTCTGGGTCTCTTCCTGGTGGCTGCAGCTCTCTTATGCAACAGCCCTTGCGCCTACCTTGCCTTGGCAAACTCTCTGCCAGCCTTTAAACTCCATCAGACCTGCTCTTATTGTAGTTGCCTCTCCATGGCTCCCAATCCTTCACAATGCCAATTAGCTGGGGCCCGCAGCCCTCCTTGGCACGAGCTGGTCCATTTCCAGTGCCCAGACGCCACCTGCGTCCTGTGGCTGATGCAGGCCTGGGGGCACCTCTGCACAGCCCTTCCTGTCCTCTGCATTTCCCCCTTCATCTCCCCTCGGAGATCGACTGATGTGTAGTTAGGAGAGCCATTTAGTCCGAAATAAAGACTAAAATGTTTTTTCCTTCTGATAATGTCCCTGCTTCCGTCCCCTGTTATTATGCTCCATAATGCGCCGCGTGCGGCCATTTTGTCATCGCTTTGGGTCATCCTTGCTCACAATTGGTTATTTACTCAGGGGCTTTTGAAATTATTGAGTTGACACATCTGTCAGACGGCGAAAGCAGAAATGCTAAAAGGTCACTTGGAGAGAAACCAGCTGCTTCAGACAAACCTTTCTGCCTCCAAATAGCACAATCATTACAGCCTGACAGATGGGACTCTGCTTTCATCGCTGCTCCAGGCTCTCCTTGCCTTCAGGTATTTAACCACACTACCTCATTGCCAGGTCAGCTGGGCCTCCTCCTAATTACCCACACAATAGGCATCTCCCTGCTTAAGAATAACAACTCCATTTTTTCCTAAATAGGAAACCAGTTTCTTCACAGATATGTGCTATCCAGGGCCTTTCACAAACTTTCCTATTTTTTTTTTTTTTAGATTTTCTTTTTTTTAAAATAGATATTTTCTTTATTTACATTTCAAATGCTATCCTGAAAGTACCCTATACCCTCCCCCCACCCTACTCCCCTCCCCACCCACTCCCACTTCTTGGCCCTGGCTTTCCCCTGTATTGGGGCATATAAAGTTTGCTAGACCAAGGGGCCTCTATTCCCAATGATGGCCTTCTAGGCCATCTTCTGCTACATATGCAGCTAGAGACATGAGCTCTGGAGGTACTGAGTAGTTCATATTGTTGTTCCATCCTATAGGGTTGCAGCCCCCTTCAGCTCCTTGGGTACTTTCTCTAGCTCTTCGATTGGGGGCCCTGTGTTCCATCCTATAGATGACTGTGAGCATCCACTTCTGTATTTGCCAGGCACTGGCAAAGCCTCACAGGAGACAGCTATATCAGGGTCCTTTCAGCAAAATCTTGCTGGCATATGCAGTAGTGTCTGGGTTTTGTGGCTGATTATGGGATGGACCTCTGGGTGGGGTAGACTCTGGATGGTCCATCCTTTTGTCTTAGCTCCAAACTTTGTCTCTGTAACTCCTTCCATGGGTGTTTTGTTCCCTATTCTAAGGAGGAATGAAGTATTCACACTTTGGTCTTTGTTCTTCTTGATTTTCTTGTGTTTTGCAAATTGTATCTTGGGTATTCTAAGTTTCTGGGCTAATATCCACTTTTCAGTGAGTGCATATCAAGTGACTTCTTTACCTCACTAAGGATGATATCCTCCAGATACATCCATTTGCCCAAGAATTTAATAAATTCATTGTTTTTAATAGCTGAGTAGTACTCCTGTGTAAATGTACCACATTTTCTGTATCCATTCCTCTGTTGAGGGATATCTGGTTTCTTTCCAACTTCTGGCTATTATAAATAAGGCTGCTATGAACATAGTGGAGCAAGTGTCCTTATTACCAGTTGGAACATCTTCTGGGTATATGCCCAGGAGAGGTATTGCTGGATCTTCTGGTAGTACTATGTCCAATTTTCTGAGAAACTCCCAGACTGATTTCCAGAGTGGTTGTACTAGCTTGCAATCCCACCAGCAATGGAGGAGTGTTCCCCTTTCTCCACATTCTCACCAACATCTGCTGTCCCCTGAATTTTTGATCTTAGTCTTTCTGACTGGTGTAAGGTGGAATCTCAAGGTTGTTTTGATTTGCATTTCCCTGATGATTAAGGATGTTGAACATTTTTTCAGGTGCTTCTCAGCCCTTCTGTATTCCTCAGTTGAGAATTCTTTGTTTAGCTCTGTACCCTATCCTGCTGAAAGCAATCTACAGATTCAATGGAATCCCCATCAAAATTCCAACTCAATTCTTCACTGAGTTAGAAAGGCAATTTGCAAATTTATCTGGAATAACAAAAACCCTATGATAGCAAAAACTATTCTCAACAATAAAAGAATCTCTGGTGGAATCACCATCCCTGACCTCAAGCTATACTACAGAGCAATTGTGATACAAACTACATGGTACTGGTACAGCGACAGACAGGTAGATCAATGGAATAGAATTGAAGACCCAGAAATGAATCCATACACCTATGGTCACTTGATCTTTGACAAGGGAGCTAAAGCCATCCAGTGAAAAAAGGACAGCATTTTCAACTAATGGTGCTGGCACAACTGGTGGTTATCATGTAGAAGAATGCAAATTGATCCATTCTTATCTCCTTATACAAAGCTCAAGTCTAAGTGGATCAAAGAACTCCACATAGAACCAGAGACACTGAAATTTATAGAGGAAAAAGTAGGGAAAAGACTCGAAGATATGGGCACTGGGGAAAAATTCCTAAACAGAACACCAATGGCTTGTGCTGTAAGATCAAGAATTGACTAATGGGACCTAATGAAATTGCAAAGCTTCTGTAAGGCAAAAGATACAGTCAATAAGACAAAAATAATCCAACAGATTGTGAAAGGGTTTTTACCAATCCTAAATCCGATAGGGGACTAATATCTAATTTATACAAAGAGCTCAAGAAGTTGGACTCCACAAACTTTCCTATTAACGGATTAGTTTTGCAGTGGTAAGCGGGTTTCTATTGCTTCTGTAGTCTTCAGTATTCCCTGCAAGGAGAGGCTGTCCTTGGTGGAAGAAAGCTTTTGAAGGGCTTGGAGTAGAAGGTCTTAAGCGATTAGGATTATAGGTAGTCTCCCTCATTCTCACTCAGTGCTCCTCGGTGGGTGGAATGTGTGTGTGTGTGTGTGTGTGTGAGAGAGAGAGAGAGAGAGAGAGAGAGAGAGAGAGAGAAAAGAGAGAGAGAGAGAGAAGAGAAGAGAAGAGAAGAGAGAGAGAGAGAGAGAGAGAGAGAGAGAGAGAGAGAGAGAATGACAGCCAGGATTGACCTTGAACCTTGGTGACTTAACCTTCGGTTTCCTCTTCACTTGGCACCTCTGCATTATCTTCATTCTTTTATTCTGGGGGAGTTCAGTGATTTGGGTTTGACTTTAGGGATCTCAAACTCCGAGTATAAAGAGTATTAGCAGCAGACAAGCAACTGCACCACATTCCTATTAGCACTCAACAGTAAGATCTTAGTATACACACACCACAGCTTGAGTGGGGCTGAGTCAAGACATAGCAAGAAACTGAGAACCGACGCTCTGTGCCAATAAGACTGGTTATTCTCTCCAACTTACAGGTGACTAAAGGACCAACACAAATAAAAACAAAACACAAGCTTGATTATTGGTTTCAGGAAATTCTTGCAAAGTCAGGGAAAATGGTTTTATCAATTGGGCCAGCAGTTCTCTCAGAATATTGGATTTTTCATCTAAGCAATAATTTGAACATCAGACAAAAGTTTATTTGTATTGCTTTGTAACATACTTCTAGGCAACAGTGTTCCTACCAGCCCTAAGGCATTATGATCTCAGCTGGCTCTCTATTTTGGGACCTGGCTTTATGGGGAGACTCATTCAAACTCTGAATTCCTCTTCTAAGCTATCTCCTCTGAGACACTATGAAATTTCTGTTATGGTGACAATCTTTGCTACAAAAAGTCTGAAATTTTTTCAACCATATTTTCTGGTGACACTTTCTGTAGGAACTGAGGGACAACAAAGTGGACAGGAGTTTCATTATGAAACAAATCAGAACAGAAAAAGAGAACATTCTGAAGAGACCTCAGGGAAGTTCTGATACAGCTGATTTCAAAATATGAATGTGTGTGTGTTTAGAGGGTGGTAGTCTGTGATACTGTTCCTAGGGAAAAAGGAACAAATATCTGTTTACCAGAGATAGTGCACTAATGACAGACCAAAGATGCCACCAAAGCCAACTTGATTTAGTGCACTAATGACAGACCAAAGATACCACCAAAGCCAACTTGATTAACCATTAGGTTTTACTGGGGTTACTTACAGAAATATGGATGATAGGTTACTTACAGGAACGTGACTAAAAATCCAGTTGACTAAAAATCAGAGACTAACCCCAACATGAGAAACAGTTCACAAAACCTGAAAATCTGGAGGGCACTGCACATCTTGCAGGTGACTCAGCAGTCTGCAGACTTTCTTTTATCTCAAGTAGTCTGAGCCTATTCCAGGTAGTTCAGCTGGCCTAAGCCTCTTCTAAGCAGCTCAGTTTGTCTGAGAGTGTCTCCCAGCAGTCCCGACTACCTACAGAGGCTTGGAAAGAGGAGAAACCCAGTGAATCTTTCAGTTTCAGGAACTTTTAGAGCCTTTCCTGGAGCAAAAGGTAAATAAAATGGATTGGGGGCATATGAGAATTCCAAGGTAATGCCCAGAAATTACATGTGGACACACCTTGGTAGAAAAGCACACCTCTTGTGATTCGTGGGCTAATCTAAATAATTATAATTTTCATACTAAAAAATGATCATCAGTTGCTGAAACCTGAGTCTAATGGATTATTAGGCAGGGCATATTCTGGAGCTTTTGGTAGAGAGGAAAAACCTACAGAGAAAAGGGAATGAGGAATGGTTTTATGCAGGAGGAGGTAGGTATCATCTGGGTTGGATCTTGAAGAATGGATAGAACATGTAAGTGCACATGTGTGTTTGATGCATGCACACATGCATGAGTGTGTGTGTGGTGTCTGTGTTTGTTTTGAGGAATAACCTAAGGAAGGTGTTCAGTGCAAGGAAAAAGAGAGAGAGAGAGAGAAAAAAAAAGAAGCAGCAGTATGGTTGCTTTGTGAAAGGAGAAGATGCATAATTCTCCTTCAGGAATGAGGATCAATAGAAAGGGTCTCCTGACCAAGATCAGGCCTCAAGGTGGAACAGCAGAAGAAATATAATAAAAGCACATGGATATAGTAAAGGCAGCATGCTGAGGACTTCAAGGGAAGAGGGGCTTTCTTTAAAACCTGCAGAAAATCTTCCTCAGAGTGAGAGTAAGAGGGAGAGGGAACAGAGAAAATCACCACAGAAGAGACTTACTGGTGGGGGGTAGGGCACCTTCCCTGAAATGCCCACCTCCCAGAAATCTTCAGAGAAAAGTTCCCAACAAAGGGAACATCTTTTATAACCCTTCAGGGTGGGAGGTTTTACCTCAAGTGACTTTAGTTATCAGCCTATTCTGTAAGGAGCACAGACACATCAGGTTCTGGTTAGGAACCAGAAATGATGAGCTGTTATCTGCAGCACAGAGGAGCTTCTTAACTCTCTGTTCCCTGACATCTTCAGGCTGGGAGTTCTGGCCTCTAAGGGAAACCATTGTTTGAGATGAGCCACAGTGGCGAAAGGAGTGGGCATATGATTAGAGGTCTGAATTTGGTGCATAAACTACCATTTAAAATGGCCTGGGCTTCCTCAAATTTCACTTGTACAAGTGGGCTATGATACCTGTATAATTAGGGCTGTAATAAGGGTAAAAGCTGAAAATGTATGGAAAGTGATTAGAAAATCAAGTGGATATAGTCAAGACTCATTAGATGGGGCTATTATTATCGTTTATTGCTGGTTAGAGCCTAATATAATTAAAAAAAGAAGAAAACAGAAAGAAAGCTCATGTACAAGTATAGTAGAAAATAATTCTGCAAAATTTGGAGCCAATAGTGAAGGACTATGCATTTATTTAAACAATCATTTTTGTTGGTAATAGGGAAACCATTGTGGTTTTGAAGTAAAGAAGCCATATGCTTTGCACCACTCTGGTAATATATAGGTTGAAAGAAATGAGAGAGAAGTTAATTGGTCAGGTTTGTGTGAGTCAGAACAGTGGGCTGTTGGACCAAGTAAACTGAGGGTGAGGGTAGGGATAATATTTCTAATATTAAAAAGAAAGAATACATGTAAGAATGATCCCAATGCAAAGTACGGCTTCTTTCAAATGAACTCTATGGAAGTGTTTTTATATTAAAAATTAGCATTGTCTGTTCAGTTTAAATGATCTAAAATTTGCCGAGTGGATTTTAATCAAAACATTAAAGTTGGTCAAGTCCAGTGTGCTAGAATTTCAGTGTATGCCCTGGTTCTCCCTGCTACCTGATGCCTGGTCCCAGGAACACTACAAATATGAAATAGATGCTTAAAAAACCCGAGTCACCCAATACTGTATTTTACATTATCTAAGAAATGACCTTGAAATAAGAATCTTTGGACTGCAGTCTGTGCTATTTAGTTTATTTCATTTCTGCACATTCTAACACAGGGTAAATTTGTACCCAGTGGGGAGCAACGTGAGAGACTGTCACCATCCTTTTGAGTTCCCTATCACCTGAGAAGGAAGCATTACTAAATTTGCCAAATGCAGGGCTTTCTGAGACTTAGCTATTGACATTCAAATTTATTTAATTTAGCAGGCTTTAATTTGCACTAAACAGAGAAGGCAGGATTCAGTGCAAGCATCAGGTGACACTAATGTTAGCCTAATTGGTCAGATCTGTGTTAATTATCAGGTAACTTGGCTAAATAATAGAGCCGTTAGCAGACAAGGACAAAGCGATTAAGGCATCCTCATTGCTTCTCCAGAGGTCTAGCAGCCTCCAGACAGGAGGTACCATTTACAATGGGTCTTGTGAGAGATGCTGTTTGTAGTTGAAGGGTGAGCATTAAGAATCTGGATCTAAGGTCAGAAAGGCAAGTGGAGGCATAGTGAAGGAGAGCTCCCTCATGAGATACCTAGAAGGCAAGTTCTGCTTGCTTTACTGTGAAGACTTGAGCCTTGGAATAGGCTGAAAACAACCCACATGTAATCTAAACCACTATCAACAATTAGTCAATAAAAGATAATACTTTCCTTCTTCCCACAGCTGCTATCCTTGTATGTAGGCTGCAATTCTTCTGATCTTCTAAACTAACATATGACAGGTGTTTATTTCCATACTATTTATGGTATAATTTGTATTAATTATTCCTGAAAAACACCTGTCTAACATTACAGTGAAGCTAGCTACATTGTAGACACTATTTTAACATTCTGATGTAGGGAGAACAACAGAGAGTATAGTCAGAGAGGTACAGTGGGTATCTGTAGGCTCCGATTTATTTTTTTGGTAGTATACATATTTAATCCCAGCATTCAAGAGGAGATACAGGCATATCTCTCTGGTTTCCAGGCCAGCATGATCTATGCAGGGAGTAAGAGGTTAGCCAGGGATGTATAGAGTGACCAAGTCTCAAAAGCATAAAACAACAAATGAGAAGCAATAAAGAACTATATTACGGAGTAGCAAAATGGGCAGTGGTTCTCTACCTATGGGCCCTGAACCCTATGGCAAATTTCTATCTTCAAAAATACTTAACTCATGAATCATAACAGTAACAAAATTATCATGATGAATTAGCAATGAAAATAACTTTATGGCTGGGCTGAACCCCCAACTGCCACATGAGAACTGTATTAAAGTTCAATAGAGGAATAGGCTCCAAATTTTTAAGTGGAAATGACCAGTATAGAAGAGATGAGCCAGTCAATCTCTCTGTGTCAGCTTAGGAATGCTAAGGATGCTGTGATAGTTAACTTTGACATGCCTACATTACTAAAGCAGACCCCTGGCTTTGCCAGCAATGGCATTACGGAGAGAATTCACTAATGGGTAAGACTGACCTGAATGTGGTGGCACCATCCCATAGGGTGGTATCCTGGACTATGCTAAAGTAGATGAATCCAGGAGCTCAGAAATGGAGGAATTCTCTCTGCTTGCAGCACTACGCTGGGAGCTGCACCTTTTCTCTGCCATGATCAACTGAAAACACAGGACATCGCAAATCTATTCTGTACATTGTTTATGCCAGGTATTTGCTGTAGCAATGAAAAGTACAACTAAAATGGGGGTTGAGGAGGGAGGGGGAAGATACCAGAACAGTGGAGACATTGCTGTTACCACCTGACAACGTGGTAACAGTGGTCTTGATAAAGTTTGTTTTCTATGTTAGTTAAAAAATTAAAAGGCAGTGGAAAATCTTGAAACTTAGCAATAGCAGCAGGAAAATTCTAGAACACAGCAGACAGAATCAGCTAGAGTTGTTTTTTTTTTTTTTGTTTTTTGTTTTTTTTTGTTTTTTTTTGGTAAGGAAATGCAAATAGCAAGCACACAGAGGGAGACACTTTGCAAAGCAGACAGGGATTCAGGAGCCTAAAAATTCAGTCTTTGCTGGAGGGCTGGGGTTTGTAAAGTCTTTGAAGGATCTTCCTCACCTAGTGTAGGGTTGGCTATATTGGACAACACAAAATGGCTGATTGCCCACAAGTATTGTGTAAACAAACATGTTCTGATCAAGCCTTGATGTCCTCAATTAGTTCATTAGCAGGGACATTTTGCTTCTGGAAGAAAAAAGCCAGATAGGCCTATGTTTGAATTACTAGACTTCGTCTTGATAAGAAAGCCAACTATCTGGGAAGTTCAACTTTTATTACATAGGCATGGACCTTCTTTTTATTTCTTTACCTGTCAGGGAATCTGTCCACCTTCTATTCCCTCAGCTCAGTTTTTATAGGAAGCATTTTGAATTATTTGGAGGCCTGGGCTAGCAAACCCTAGCATGCTTTAAGAGTTGTCAGCTCAGAAGACAGAAGCACCCTAGGAAGGCAGACAAGAAAGCATGTGTCTGTCAAGTTTCAGGGAGGAATGTGAACTCTGGGAGCCATTCTTGCTCCCTTGTGGTAGGCAGCTTATTCAGATATTGTCCATGCCCTAATACTTCCTGGGATGCAGTCTTAAGGATGATAGGCCGAGGAATCTGGTGGAGGAAATTTTAAGGCAACCCAGCATTCAGGCTGCTGCATGCACATTGCTGGTTCTTTCAAGCCAAAACTTTATAACAGGAATTGAAAACAAAACCATCCGAGCAGAGAGATCTGGAAGGCTTACAATTTGTCCAGAGAAATTGCACATGTAGAGTTGTGGCCAATGAAACTGTGCAACCTGAAGAGATTAGTACCACTAAAGTACCACTTCTCAGGAACTGGCCAGAACCCGCCCATCAAAATTGGGGTAAAATGTGTATTTGATAGGCCTTCTCCAGAGCTGCTAATGCATCCTGATCACAGGGGATCACACAAGGAAGTCTTGCCCTGCATTCAGCTTCACAGGCCTGCAGAGGTTACTGCAGCCATGGACCAAAGGAGTTCAGCTACTGCCCGAGTTGGTGGAGGGCCTGGTCATATCCCTGTGGTTCCAGAGTTATGAGGTCACTAAAACATCCACCAAGGTTTCAAAAGAATGCCTGGGAGACCAGGGGACTGTATTAAAGTCAGGGCCCCTAAGAGATCAGTGAACCAGATTTGGACCTGTTTATTTTTTGCATAATTCATAAGTTGAGAAAATTTCAATATGTTGAAATGGTCAAAAGTATCAAAAGGAAGATAATACTTATGCCATAGCATGTTTATAGTGAATTCTAGGCTGTGTTCAAAAGAAGTTTTATTGGAATACCGCTACTACATACATTTCTTTACAGGCTATTTTTGATAACCTTTGTATCACATTGATCAACTTCATTAATTGGTATAGAGACTGTATGGTCTGAGAAGCCCAAATGTTTATTATCTGGTTCTTCAAAGCAGAAATCCCTTTCATCCTTGCTCTAGAAAGTGAGTTTTTATTTTCAAAACCAGTGTGAAATTTGAAAGAGGGATGCTAGGCCTTTGCTCTTTCTTGTATCACCACCTTGGCTAACAGTGCATCCTCGACATGCTGCAGGCTTGTTTAATTACCTACCACAACAGTACTGCAGCTGGGCTAACTTTCCACATCTGTGCTAAGCATGTCAGTGACCTCTGCCTCACTTCTCACTGGTCAGAGCCTCCATCACATCTAGAATCCTTATTGAGGAAAATGTCTCCTCAGGTGTTTTATTAAATTCATATGTTTAAAATAGTGCTCTAGTATAAAATGATGAGACTTTATGGATTCCCTACAGCACTACAAGAGATCCAGGGTGATGAGTACTTTAGCCAGATGTTGGCACATGCATGTACTAGAAGATAAAATTGCTTGAAGATTGTGTATAATCTCACCCCCGACCCCCAGCTGAAATCCAAAGTGGCCACTCTATAGACAGTAGCTTCTATTTTCCATATGTAAGTATTTTAATATAGTTATCCAAGTCATTGCTAATGTGCCAACTTTTGCCCATATTAGTATTTATTTATTTTATGTGATGAGAACAATTCCATGTTTGGCATGCAGTAAGCACTCAATAACTTTCTTTGCCATTACAAAATATCTGACTGCAGTAACTTAAGGGAAGAAAGATGTACTTTGGCTCACAATAGGGATGGCATGGTAAAGTTTATGGGAGTGGGAGCCTATGGTTAGGGCTCCTGGTATTTCAGGATTCAAAGAAGGGCTGGGTTATCACCTTCACAGGCCACCCTGTATGGTCTGTTTGTCTGTAAGGACCTATGTCCAAATAGTTACATAACCCTTGGGCAGCAAGTATTCAAACACACACGTCATGGGAGAATATTTCATCTGTAGATCATATCATTTGCCATCATCATCATCATCATCATCATCATCAATTGACTAATGTGTGTGACGTGTGTGAGAGAGCCTGCAAGCTAAGAAAGTGCTAAATAGAAGTGGAGGCAGATTGATGGGAAGATGAAGGCAAGTGTTGTTTTTGTTGTTTGTGCAACTAAACACATTCACATATGTTATTCTGGTCATAGTCTCATTTTTTTTTTCTGTGAAGATGGAGGTCAACATTATTGAAGGTGTGTTCTGCAGTTTACAGGTGGAAGAGAAAACTATGTAGAAGCTAATAAGTCTTAAATGCTAAGATGGAGAAAAGAAGCGAAAGAAACAAGTTTCTTTTGTATTTGAAACAAAAAAGAAAATAAACAGGCTCAGTATGGGGTAATTTAACATTAAAATAAGAGAAGTAGAAAATATTACAGGTGTTGATATTCTCTAAAAAGAAATAAAAATCTACCAATGGTCAATTTTCTGAAAAGGCATCAAACGGCCTAATGCAAGGACAGTCAAGGGGATGACCGTGTCTTCAGAAGACTGGGATGTTTATGTGGTCTAAGGCAGGTTCTGGGGAATGTTCTGGTTTGCGTTTTGTTGCTTTGATAAACTCCATGACCTAAAGTAACTTGGGAGTAAAAGCTTGATTACATAAACGTTACAGTCCATTATCAAGGGAAGCCAAGGTAGCAGGTCTGGCTCCCTTTCCCTGGCTTGCTCAGTTTATGTTCTGTCTTATAGGGTTTTACTGCTATAAAGAGATACCATGACCAAGGCAACTCTTATAAGGAGAACATTTAATTGGGGTTGGCTTACAGGTTCAGAGGGTCAGTTTATTATCACCAAGACAGGAACTCGGCAGCATCCAGGCAAGCAGGACACAGGAGGAGCTGCGAGTTCTACATCTTCATATGAAGGCTGCTAGCAGAATACTGACTTCCAGGCAGGATGAGGGTCTTATATCCCACACCCACAATGACACAGATACTCCAACAAGGCCAAACATACTCCAACAGGGCCACACCCTGGGCTGTGCATAGACAAACCACCAGACTTTATATTACAATTCAGCATCTCTTTCTTAGGGGAAACAATGCCCACAGTTGGCTGGACCCTCCCACATAAACCATTAAGAAAACATCTCTAGGACAATCTCACAGAGGCAATTCCTTAACTTTTCTTCTTTCCCAAAGACACGAGTTTGTTTCAAGTTGATAGAGACTAACCAGCCCAGCAGCTTGAATAGAACTTGGAAAACTCCCAATGTTTAGAGCTGATCTAGTGGGAGAACTAGCAATTTTACACCAAGTCTAGCTGGTCAACCTCTCAGCAACGCAGCCAGAGTGTTTACTTCAATGAAAGTCATGGAGCTTTTCATTGATTAAAGAAGTAGATTTTCAGAGAGTTTGTGAAACAAAGAAAGCATGCGAGTTCATATTCTTGGAAAACTTTTTGGCACTTCAGTGCAGTATTAAAGTGTGCAGTGCAGACAGACAAATTGTGATGTTCTGTTCATGTGGTACTACAGATGGTTTCTTTCTGAATTCAGGAAGGGTAAGTAAACAACCTCATTAAGATTAACATAAACTTGAGATAAAACAGGAAAATAAAATGAAATTACCTATATTTAAAAGGTATCTAATTGCTGACAACTCAGTGGGGTTATAAATGTTTTCTTATAGAATAGGAACCTATTGATATTCAGATATTTTTTTCATTGCTGAAAATAGTTCAGAGACATTTAAAAGAATATTAAGAAGACAACAGAGGGCTAGAAAACAAGAAGTCAAAGGAGATTGTGCAGATCTTCTAGAAGCTAATGCAGACTTACAAAGCTGCACTAATTCTGTACAGAATTTTGGCCAGTAGACATGTCAGAAGCAGAAGGTAGACATCCTTTTAGTCCATGGTTCCCATTGGCTCCTCCCTCTGAGTAAATTCAAATTTGATACTACTTGCTTTAACCCTTGCCTACTGAGCTCAGCTAAGCATCCCCTATTTTCGCCTTTGTCAGCATTGCAGTATCTGGAATCCTTATGCACATCTCTCATCTTCTGTGGCCCATTCTTAATATAACGCACAGGATGATTCTTTTCAATCCAAAATGAAATCACATTGCTTCCAATGGTGTCATCTTAGAGCAGGAGGCAAAGTCTTCACATTGTTCTACTATGTTCTGTCCTAGAGGCTGCATGAGCAGGCTGCTCACCTATATACTCTCTCAGTCCCTGTTATCTTTCACACTTCTGTTCCCTTCAGCCACACTGGGTCCTTGCCTCTGTAAATGTCCAGCAACATCCTCCCTCAGGACCTTTGCACATATCCCTGTGCCTACAGTACTTCTCTTATTTACAGGTCTTTGTTCAAACATCATTTTTAAAAAAATGATCTAATAATAATCTCACAGCAGGTGGGAAGGTGTTTCCATCATGAGCTTCCTGGAAGGCCCTATCATGAGGTACTTGTTAGTATTTTATTTTGGATTTCTCTCCGAATGCAATGAGTAGCTACTATAGGATTCTTAAACTGAGGAGTGAATGTGGAACATTGACTGCTGTGTTAAAAATAAGTTGCTAGGTGTGGGAATGAAAGTAGAATGGGGGATCCATTTCATAGACTGCTTAGATAGCTTTTCGGTATGGTGTGGGCTCAGATCAAAGAGATTCTAGAAGGAAGTGGTTAAATTTTGATATACTTCGAGGCAAAGCCAAAAAGATTCTCTGATAGATTTGATGATGCATGGGAGAAGTAAGGGAGAAAATCAAGGAAAATTACAGGGATTTTGGTCTTAATGGCAGTAGAAAGATGCTGTGCACAGAACCGAGGAAGGCTGTGAGCAGAAAAACTTGTAGGGGAAGATCAATTTAGCTTTGGGCATATTGAGTTTGAGATGTCTATTAGACATGCAAGTGACAATGTTGAGTAGCAGTTGGATATACAAATCTGGAGTTCTGAAGAGAGGTCTGGAGTTGAGACATAAATTTGAATGTTATTGGAATGTAGATGACGCTTAGCCCCAGTTTCAGGAAAGCAGAGCATGATGGTAGCAGGACAGACAGTCACAGGAACTTGAGGGACCAGGGGAGTGGAACGGGAAAGGAGGGGGCCAAGAGAGCCATGCTCCCAATCTTTCCACATCTAGGGGAGATGAAATGCTGGCTCTCATAGGCAATCACATGCATTTTAGTGCAACTTGCTTGATTCAGCAACATGTTGAGCTTTCAGAACAAAACAGCATAGACTGGGTGACATAAATGATGAAAATTTATTTTACTATAATTATGGATTCTGGAAGTCTGGGGTCAAGGTACAGGTATGACCTAGTGATGGCAAGGACTCTGTTTAGCTAGCACAGCATGGTTCTCTAGAGGGAAGGAACTGATAGAACACACACATACACACACACACACACACACACACACACACACACACACACCGAGGATTTATTAGAGTGGCCAATAGGCTTGGGTCCAGCTAGCTTCAAAATTACTGTCTCCCAATGGAAAGCCCAAGCTGTTGAGTCCACAAGGCTGGAAGTCTCAGCTAGTTTTCAGTATATATGAATTTCCAAAGAAGTAGGCTCTAATACCAGTCAAGCAAGAGTGAGGGCAAAACTGCAAAAACAAAACCTTCCCTTTTCCCTGTCGTGTATATAGGCTGCCATGAGAAGGTGTGGCTCAGATTAAAGGTGAGTCGTCCAGCCTCAAGTGATATGGGTTTAAGGTGGGTCTTCCTACCTCAAATCATCCAGTTAACTAAAAATTACTCACAGGTATGCCCAGTGGCTTGAGTGTTTAGTTAATTGAAGATGTAGTCAAGTTAACAACCATGATGAACTGTCAAACATGTTAAGAATAAAGACATAAGTAAATAAAATGGTTCTTATAACAATTAAAGGGCAATCTTTTAGAAGAATATGAGCTCTTAATAGAGGTTAAAGCAGTTGAGAGAGGAGATGATGCCAATAGGCAGAAAGAGGATTCTACAGAGACCAGTATATACAAGAACGCTGAGGAGGGAGTGTGCTATTATACTCAGGGAATGCTACTGTGCCTGGAGTAGGTTGAGGAAGGTGGAGAATGGTTTTGTGATGGAGGAAACATCTTCTGGAGCTTGGTCAATTTCATTTGGTCATGTATGCATGGGAGGTTTGAGGGAAGAGTGTTATGCAAAGTATTGGCTAGTCTCTGTTTGTAGATCATTGCCCTGAAGTATCATAGGATACAGTATTTACTTATTATACTTTTCGAAGCCTTTGTGTTATTGCTTAGCCTTTGTAATAATTCTCTGTAGGATAATGACTTCTACTTCAGGGAGTCTCATGTCACATTCCAACAAGGATTTAACTATACTTTGTATCTGCTTTGGTACCTCAGGGCAAAGTCTCTTTTTGTGTTTCTGTCTCTTTCTGTCTCTTCCTCATGCCTGACCATCACTTTTCTATATAGTCTAGTCTGTCTTTGAACTCATGATAATCCTACCTCAACTCCCCAAGTGTTGGGATTATAGGTATGCATCATGATGCCCAGAACAGGGTCTGAGTCTCATCCTCTGAATATTTTGTAACCACTCAATTCTTTTTATTCTACTTGTTCATACTTTGCTGGCTTTTTTGTTGCTGTTGTTGACCCTTAGAAAAACTTGCATCTTGCTCATCTTAAAACTACTTCTGTATTGTGATCAGCCATCTGTTCAGCCCCACCCATATGGGACAGACCAGTAAACAACTTTATTTTTAAAAATAGAAAAACTGTTGCCCATAAATATATCAAAGTACAATGGGATCATGTGAGCTCATGGGTATATTAAAATAAGATCAGAAAAATGCCCATCAACTTTCTAACACATCTCAAATTGAGGAAGGGGTTCAAAACCTCACCTGAACCCCATAAAGAAGAAGCCACTGTAGTGGTGGCAGACCCCCCAGACTGGTCATGTGACCACCTGATATATGTGTCAAGAGGTCAACAGAGAGAAAGCCCCCAATTGTTCTAAGTCCTTTACCTCAGCTCAGTAGCCATTGCTGATAAGGTCGACTCAAATTGCAATCTCTCTGCCTATTCTTCCATTTGGACCTGATGTCCATTTGTCTGCCTGTCTGCCCATCTGGATCTAGTTTTGCTTTTCTCCTCTATAGCTTTTATGTCCTTCATTTCCCAAGTCTTGTCCACAATTTATGAGCCTAAAGCTTGGATCCTCAGTAAGTACCTTCAGCAGCTCTCCAAGGGAACTCTCATAGAGAGACTTGGAATCCCTATCAGTTTCTACTTTTGCCTTTTGGTTAGGCATTATGCAGCATCTTGATCTCTGCTGAGGCCTCCTTGATTCTTTGTAGCCATTTTGCAACCTACACATATACACATATAGACAGATTCACTGTGGGATGTGTAATGTGTGAGCTGAGAGTTAACAGTAGTAGTTATAGATGGAATAAATAAACTGTGCTTACTTAACCAGTTCTCAAAGGAAATAGGACTAGTCAACAGATTGCTGCCAATAAGAACAGTGTACCTTGTGAATTTATTGCTATTCAGTAAACACTGATATTGCAGAAAGATGTGAACATCTTCATCTACATTTCTGACACAGCTCACTCACATTACCCTAAACCCTAAACCCTATGGCAGACTCTAGACCAATGCTGTCCTTTTCTCTCATAGCCTGAACCATGCTTCATATATCCTGATCAGTTTTCCTCCTTCATTCAACACCTTGTCCTGGCTAGTTTTATATCAACTTGACACATGAGAGGAGGGAACCTCAATTAAGAAAATCCCCCCCCCGCTAAGACTTGGCTGTATATAAACCTGCCTGGCAGTTTCTTAATTAGTGACTTATTATGGAGGGTCCAATCCATTGTGGGTGGTGCCATTCTTGGATTGCTGGTTCTAATTTCTTCAAGAAAGCAGGCTGAACAAGCAATGTTAAGCAAGCCAGTAAGCAGCACTCCTCCACAGCCTCTACATCAGCTCCTGCCTCCAGGCTCCTGCTCTGTTTGAGTTTCTGTTCTGACTTCCTTTGATGAGAACTGTGATGTGACTGCATAAGCCAAATAAACCCTTTCCTCTCCAATTTGCTGTTTGGTCATGGTGTTTCATCATAGCCTTAGAAACCCTAACCAAGACATATCTCCTCTCTACCCAACTGTTTCCTGAACTTACAGTAACTTATTTTTCTGTCCAAACTGAAAGACAGTTTTGGCTTTTCCTTCCTACCCCTTGAAGGCCCCTTTAACACTGCTCGACTTTGCTGGCTTGATGACAGCATTGTTTCCACAGCCTTCCTTTGTGGGGGCTCCTCAGCCTTTCTTATTTTTAAGCTACTCCACACAGATACTCTGTAGGACTGAGCCTCTCACCTAGCCTTTCTTGCCTACATTTCTTGCCTGCATCTTGATCAGCTTGTCAGTCTGTCCTAAGGAGCTGCACAACTATTACCAGTATCTGAGTGGCCTGACATGACCAAGTCTAGAAAATACTGTCATGGAACTCCATTCTAATTCCTCCTCATTTTATATTCTAGAAGCCAATAGTAATTGGATTCTGCCATCTACTCCCTTTGAGGAGTCTTCATCTCAGTTCTCATCTCTGCTGAGCTCTATCTAGATCAATATCTCACAGTTAGCTCTTCCCAGACAACTCCTGCAGTTAATAGGTCCACTAGTAAACCTTTTAGCTCCTGTCTTTTCCTGCCAGGGATATATTACCAACCACTACAAATATGGAAACAGTTCTGCTTTGAATCCCATCTCTCTCACATCTATGCAGTATATCTTGATTGGGGCTATGTGTAACCATCATACCTTATATCTTGCCTTCTCATGCTGAAAGATACCTGACTCAGATCTTCTCTGAATGACTGTGGTAGAGTTTTATTGTTTAAAATATTCACTGTTCATCATTGTACCTTTTCTTCTTCTTCTTCTTCTTCTTCTTCTTCTTCTTCTTCTTCTTCTTCTTCTTCTTCTTCTTCTTCTTCTTCTTCTTCTTCTCCTTCTTCTTCTCCTTCTTCTTCTCCTTCTTCTTCTTTGAGACAGGGTTTCTCTGTGTAGCCCTGGCTGTCCTGGAACTCACGCTGTAGACCAGGCTGGGCTCGAACTCAGAAATTTGCCTGCTTCTGCCTCCCAAGTACTGGGATTAAAGGTATGCACTACCACACCTGGCCGTGGTTCTTCTTGTAATGACTCTAGTCATTAGGGGATGAGACATTCCTGCCTCAGAAAATGGAACACAGGGCCCCCAATGGAGGAGCTAGAGAAAGTACCAAAGGAGCTGAAGGGGTCTGCAACCCTATAGGTGGAACAACAATATGAACTAACCAGTAACCCCAGAGCTATGTCTCTAGCTGCATATGTAGCAGAAGATGGCCTAGTTGGCGGCCATCATTGGGAAGAAAGGCCCCTTGGTCTTGCAAACTTTATATGCCCCAGTACAGGGGAATACCAGGGTCAAGAAATGGGAGTGTGTGGGTAGGGGAGCAGAGTGGGGGGAGGGTATAGGGGACTTTCGGGATAGTATTTGAAATGTAAATGAAAATATTTAATAAAAATTGAAAAAAAGACAAATACAAAAAAAGAAAGAAAGAAAGAAAGGAAGAAAAAAGAAAGAAAAAAAGAAAGGAAGAAAGAAATTAAATTGAGAATTGGTTGTTGGGGATTGGCTTTGTTTAAAAGAGGGACTAGCCACATGAATGTTAGGGTGGGGTAGCCATACCTTAGAGTCTCATTGATCCATGTGACTTAGGATAGGTGCCTTGTAATGCCTGGGGAAATGCAAGTGGATAGTATTTAGGTTTACTCAAATTAAAAACTGAGCACATGGTCCCTCAAATTGCCTCAAGACATCTGAGACTACCTGCAAGTGGTATAGTTTCTCCATAAGTCCACCCTCACTTCTGATTCCAACTCTGTATGTAGGGAATTTTTAAACCACCTCATAATGGGTAACTGGCTAGAGGTATTCATGAAACTGATGAAAAACTATTTGGCTTAACTCTGAACACCAATCCATGACCGTTTGCACTATAAAACAAAGTACATGGCAGCCAGGGGAGGTGGCCTGTGTCTAGTTTTCATCTGTGTTCCATTAGACAGCCATGCCTAACTGAGTCCCTATGTTATTTCTTCAAGGC
Source organism: Mus minutoides (assembly GCA_902729485.2). Lineage (NCBI taxonomy): Eukaryota > Metazoa > Chordata > Mammalia > Rodentia > Muridae > Mus > Mus minutoides. The sequence goes on along the minus strand of LR753320.1, from coordinate 1,989,213 downwards.
ACCTATCCTAAGTCACATGGATCACTGAGACTCTAAGGTATGGCTACCCCACCCTAACATTCATGTGGCTAGTCCCTCTTTTAAACGATGGCATTTTAGTGAGACCTGACATGGATTATCTTCTAGAAGCTGAAGGCAAAGGGCAGACCTCAAATCTTGGCAAAGTCAAATTCTTTACAACAGTAAAATGAAGCAGATTATTTTTGAGTATAATCTTTAAATACCACAATGGCATTTGAAGTATCTTTTCCCTGTGCCACCTGGATGGCAATATTGGAGGTAAATCTGTCTGATCCTGAAGTAAAGATGATACAGAGCATTCACAGGTAGGAAATCTCTCCAGTCCACATGATTTTCTGAGACTTTGAGATTGTTATCAGTATGACCATCCAAGAACTGGACCAGCTAATGGCTGAACCATTCAGCATTCATCCCTGCCTTTCTTTTTTATACTTTGACCTCCTAGATTTGTTTCATGGAAATTTGTGTTTTCATTGAAGTGTCTAGGTACCAATAGTAGAATGACTGAGCAGCACCCATCTCTCCTATTCCCGACTAGATTTCTGCCATGTGGCCCCACTCCCATACTGGCCGCAGGTGGCCCCACTCCCGTACTGGCCGCAGGTGGCCCCACTCCCGTACTGGCCGCAGGTGGCCCCACTTCCGTACTGGCTGCAGGTGGCCCCACTCCCGTACTGGCCGCAGGTGGCCCCACTCCCGTACTGGCTGCAGGTTGATAAGTCTGAGCTGGTTAGTACAAAATGGTCAGGAAAGGACAGAAATCTTGCCACATTCTTCTACCATAAGAAATTAAATCTGGTATTTTGATCTTCTTCACCTCACTCACCCTTGGCTCTTAAATATTTAAGAACCCAGGAAGGAAAAGGAAACTGATACACATTATTTTGGGCACTAGAGAAAGCCAAAGAACTGACTTCAGTAATAATTCCTGCTGTAAAGGATTGGGGAAGGTAGCTACCAGTGTGTCACTATTAATTCATTTTTTTATATATAATGTTATTCCAAAAATACTAAATAGACTGCAATCTGTTTGCTAGCGAAACAAAGAAGCTAGGAGGAAAATAATACACACTTTGCTTCAGTCAGTGGGTCTTTTTCTAGGGTAGAATTAATTAATGGATGAAGCAGTTGGCATTTTCAATGACTCCGAGGCTGTTACTTATATGGGCAAGAAAGCTAGCATGTGGCTGATGGCAGGCCACAGTGCAGCTGTCAAGAGGTCAGAAGAGGCCTTAAGAGAGGAGATGGAGTGGTGGGTGACTTTAAGAGTAGGCTGAGTGTCTATATTTGATCTAGGAGGTAAAAAGGATAATACGGTTAAAGCAGTTCATACACGAATTAATTTCCAGGGCAACAGGGTACTTGGCAAATTATCTATTTTCCTGAATTGGCAGCTATACCAGGAACAAGAGTAACATGTCCCTTAGGATGAACAGTTTATTCTCATGGGTGCTTTATTTACTGAGAAGCAAATCTTACTAAGAACTTGGTTGGAAATACCTTTTCATTCGCTACACTCTGTTTGCCTTCCCTTCAATAAAGTAAAAGTCAGGGGTATCTTCAAATATAACTGAAGACCATACAGGGATGCTTATGGTAACTACCACAGGCAGAGGCTCCTGCTTTCAGGCCTCCTTGCTGATGTGAAACATGGAAGTCTGCGTAATTCTGTGATTGATGTTTCCAGATTTAGAAATAGTCAGGGGGATGCAAGGACACGAAAGAGGAGCAGAAGACATATCCAAGGGAAGATTTGTTCTTAAGAGGTAGGAAGACCTCCTAGGAAGCATGTTGAAGAACCTGTCAACTCCCCAATAGCTGCAATTTATATCCTTATTTTTCTTTTTCTCTTTTAGTTCCAAATACTCTGCAGGAGCTATGCCTAGCAAGCATCCAAACCAGCATGCCTCTAGGAGCATGCAACACAAATTCTTACAGCAGAGGGTGGACATGCTGGAGGCAGCAAGGCTGTTGTCTTAGTCTATTCCTGTTACTAGAACACAATATGTAAAATAGAATAACAGAAGTTTAGGGCAGCGTGTGCTGGCACACACTGAACTCACCAGATTGAAGCTGGAGGATCACAAGTTCAATGCCAACCTGGGCCTGGGCCTCCCTCCCATCTTATGCCTTCCCTACATTAATTTAGCTCACAGAAGTTCAAGAGCATACATGTCTGCTCTGCATGCCTGGGTCCTTCTGGATACATCACAATTTAGTGGATGGTATTATGGCTAAAGCACATATGAGACAAGAGGTTACATAGGAAGACAAGAAGCAAGAAAGATTCCAGACAGCAGAACTCCTGTGATAATAACTCACTCTTGTCAGAATGAATTAACTCCTACAATACCTGACTTTAGCCATTGAGACAGCATTTGTTGGTTCAGGATAGTCAACCCCTATAAACTTCTGCGACTCCACCTCTCAACAGGCCTAAATCTCTCAGCATTGCCTACTGCAAGCTTTGAGGGAGAGCCATATCATACCAGCCATGGTGCAATTCACTGCATCTGGAGTGGGTATCTTCTGTTCACTTGATTATTTCCATTGACATGTTTGGAGTTTATGAAGTTTGATATAAAACATAGACCCCCTTTTTGTTGCTAAAGGGCAAAATGAGCATCTCCTGAGGTGGCAAGGGTGGGCTTAAAAGTATCAAATAGCTGCCATGCTTCTAAACATTCCTCTTTGCATATATTTTCTGCATCTAAAAAGACACTTTTATTGTCCCTAGAAATATTTTTTGGATGTCCACTAGAGACACTCAGTTTAGGTAAAGCCAAGACAGAAAGTTACATGGTAGGAGTGAATGATCCCAATGGGTCCAGTGCAGGCCGGGATGCTTGCGTTTCCTCTTCAGCCGCATGCCTGTGAGGAGAGAGACCTCATTTATATGGAACAGAGAATGTGTAGGTTTTGATGGGTGAGCTCAGGTTTGGAGTATGAACAGGCTCTAGCAAGTATCCAGTGTAGACTGTAGAAGCCTTGTAAGCACAAGGCTGCATGGATACATAGAACACGAGTACTTATGGGGAAATGCAGAGGAGTGGGAGATAATAAGGAACAGTGTTGAGAGCTTTGAAAGCAGATTATTTTCTACTTTGTAACTTTTAAATTACTTACCTTGTAGTTCCGTTGTAGTTTCTTGGCCATACCATTTTAATTTAAAATGAGTTTTATCTTTAGCAGTTCCTTTGGGATTTATATAATCATATAAATATAATTATATAGTATAATTATGTAATTATACTATATACAAATATAAGTATAATTATATAATCCATGCATATACAATTTAACTGATTACATTTATTTTTAGGGAAGTTCTGAATTTGTAGAAAAAATGGCCAGCTGGTTGAGATTCCCATATCTAGCTCTACACAACCCCAGTTTCCCTATTAAATCTTATATTAACATGGTCTTGCAATTAGTGACGAGATTGTATTATTACCTAAAGTCCATAGTTTAAATTGAGTTTCACTCTGTGTAGTATAGTATTAAAAATTTTGGCAAAGGCAGAATGTCATGAATCCATGTATCCACTATTGAAATATCCTCCAGAAGGCTCCATCATCTTATTTTTTTCCTACATCTAGCCTACTCAGCCCTTTCTTGGGATTTATTTTTAATTCAATTTAGTGCCTAATAGAAGAGTCAATTAAATTTACATATATACATATGATACTTAAATACGTGTATCCATCGCTATAATGGACTCCACACACAGAAGTTCCTTCTGGCTGTTTTTAAACTGTTTCCGATAAAATAATGGATTCAAGAATGTTGAAACTTTGTGCCTCTACTGTATGTCTGAGGTATTTTTTTTGACATGACTGCTAGAGTATTACCATCTATCATTAAAACCACCCAGTGCCAAACTTATCACTTTGACACTTTTATGATCCTTAATATGTCCTTGTAAGGATTGATACCATGGCAACCAGTGTTATATATTAGAATCTAGCAGAAACTTCTCTTAATAAATCAGACATAATTGGCATATATGCATTAGGATGAATTCAAAGTTATTCAACTGGAATGATTTTATATCAAGAAACATTAAGTCATTAAATTTGCTTGTCCTGATTTTGCTTCAGTAAGTGTTGGTATACTTGTCCAGCTTAAGACAATAAACTCTTATAGTACTGTGCTTTTAAAAAGTAAGTATTTACAGATAGTGCATTGTGAAACAGCATGATGCATTATTTATTTGCCTTTGACAGATCTAAAACAGTGCTAGGTTTAGTGATAGTTACAAGATGCTCTATCCATCTTCTGGTGTACTGAAAGTTCTAAGCCATGGTGTTAGTGAGCCCTGTAGAAGGTAACTGTATGGACTATAATGTATGTCTCAGAACTGTTTAACCTGTTCACCACACTCTCATACATCTTGTTTGCCACCAAGTCTGAGGTGGAACCAAGAATTAATTATTTAAATCTTAAACATGAAGAGGGATTCAAGAAAGGCATTGGCAGAGTACTCAGGGTCATTAGAAAACTATCAAGTCTACCTCATGGTGAGTGGTTAGACAAGCAGAGTCCCAGGCTCTTACCTGACTGGTAATTTATGATCACGATCCTTAGATGGACAGTGTGTATGGTGCAGAGAGCTGGTTAATTACAGATACTCTGAAAAAAAGACACAGCTTTGAATTGTGATTTCACTCTTGTCAGTGAAGGAATTGGCTGCACCACCCAATTTCAGCATGTTAGTTTTTTTTAACATGGAGTCTAGAATGTTGGAAGTGTACCTTCCCAATGGATGTGAGTTTCTAGTCCAGTGTTCCACAAATAGTAGTGATCATGCTTACCTAAAATAATTGTGAAAATCACTGTGCGAGGGAACATAAGTGATTGAGAACAGGTTTTCACTGGCAATGTGGAATAACAGCTGAGTGAAAACAACATGACTGTTTCTATGGATGGATCTTCCATGGCTATCATAAAACATTAAAGATTGGATGACCTATTTATTAAATATTTTACTCAGTGTGTGGGAGGCTGAAAGTGCCACTGTGACTAGCCACATCTGTTTGGCCCCTGATGAACGTCTTCTGTCTACAGCATAATATAGGAAAGGATATCATGACAGGAGCTCATGCAGGAACAGAGAGATGGAGGAGGAACCCCAGAGTAGGTTTCAGGATCCCTTATAGCAGCCATTCCAATGAGAACTTCTAAGGTTCCATGCAAAGTAACTCAAAATAAAAACAAAGGTGTTGTACAAACTCAGACTTCAGGAAGTAACTGAGGTAGAAACAGCAGGACCATACGCTACCATCACAGGAACAGAATCTGTCCTGCTCTATGCAGTTTAGCTTTGGTGTTTGTATTTGCAAAACATCCCTGTCTTCATAAGTTCTAAGTTGTTGCCTCCCTGGGTGAGAGTGAGGGAATCAAGCCCAAGAGGAAGAAGCCATTCTGTTTAGAATCACAGTTGAGTGTGTTCCCAAGAAGCCTGAAGTTATCTTTTATGCCTCGGATGCTTCATGAAGTCTAACCAAGTGCCATTGTACATTTCAACGTTATTCACTGCTAAAAGCTTACTGCAGCTCCTGGTTAAGAGTCAGGTGGCTGCCATATGTGCAAATAAAATGTTTTAGAGGTCAGCTGACCGAGAATCTAGTAGCAGACAAAACACAATTTTAGACAATTGTGACTAAGGTATCTCTGACTGAGGTATCTATTGTGTTCCAAACAGTAGACTTAATGATAGAGATAAAAAAATGATTAAGATGTAGACAACAGTGTGTGTGTGTATGTGTGTGTGTGTGTGTGTGTGTGTGCACTTGAACATGTGAGTATGTGTGAGAAAGAGACAGAAACATTGTGTATGAGAGAGACACACAAAGAGACAAAAGATGGAGATGGGGGGATAAAGGGGGAGAGAGAGAAAGAGGAAGGGAGGGAGAGAAGAAAGGAGTTTGGGAAGGACATAGAGAAAGAGAGAGACAGAGAAACAGAGAGAGCTTTTGCATGTGAAGAGAAGCAGTCAACGCTAGTTGTTGTTCCTCAAAGACTATGCACTGGTTAGACCAGGGAGTCCCAGGGATCCATGTTCCTGCCTCCGCAGCCCCAGGAGCAAAGCACCCATCACCTACCTTTTATATTTAAAAGATTTGTTTTATTTTATTTGTGAATACATGTGTCTGTGTGTCTGCCTGCATGAGTACATGAGTGCAGCTGCCTGCAGAGGCCAGAAGAAGGTATCACATCCCTTAGAAGTGGGTTTACAAGCGCTTGAGAGCTTCCCTACATGGAAGCCAAACTGCTGTTCTTCACAGACAAGTTCCTATACTGCTAAGCATAGATCCAAGTCCTATCTATACTCAACTTCTTACATGGGTTCTGGGCATTGAATTCAGGTCTTCATGATCGTACATTGGGTACCTTGCCACACTGTGCTGTCTCCCCAACCTAATGCACACCTGGTTAAATTCATACTCTAGATTAGTGACATGTAGATCCCATAATTATAATGTATTAAAGGAAACAAGAGAAGAACAAACTAAGTAGGGAAGAAAAGAAATAGGCTGATCATTTTGTTGAAGTATATTGAGGATTTGTTAAGAAGGAGGGTTTTAAAATTGGTTCTTAGATATAGACATTCATGCTTGCAGAATGAATGCAAAAGTGTGCACATTGTGTGTGAGTTGTGTGTTGTATGTACACACACATATACATGTGTGTGTTCTTCTGTGCACATGAGGAGAACAAAGCAGATAGCTAATGTGTTTCTAAGCCCAGATTCTCAATCCTATTTTCATTTGTGAGTGTTGGAAGTATTATTTCTTATCTATTGACCCTAGGCTTAAAGGAGGTCTACTTTTATTATTTTCTAGCAAATAATACCACTGTGTCAATGTTACTTTAACAAATTCAATGTGTGATTATAAAAATTGAGAGAATAAAAACAATTGCTAGTCCATACATACAAGTCACTATTTCAGAATGTTTTTATTTTTTATTAGTCTATTTTAAGTGTAATTTAACTTGAAAATTTTTCTGTTATCCTGCATTTATAGCGATATATATTGAATCTTAAATTAATGTTTGAAGTACCAGGTGAAAATGCTGTATATTAGGAATATGCAGATCACAGCACTAATGGAAAGCATCCTGATTCTTTTAGACTCTAACATCTCCCGTCTGCACTCACTCATCTGTTAATGCATGTGTCTATTCAAACCTTGGAGCACACACGGTTCTTTAAAAGTTTAATTGATAACAAGCACAACCAAAACTTTAATCACGAAGCTTGGAAAATCTGAGGTACCTAGTAAGCTTTTGTACTTTTTTTTTCTCAAACTGAAAAATTTGGATCTTTATATCTTTGGTGAGTTCTTCAGCTAGCACACACAGTATTTTATTTTCAGTAAGTGTTAGTCATACATTTGAATTTCCCTGGTTGCTAAACTTAAATGAATGTTAATGCCCAGCAGCATTTCAAAAGCTAATGGATTACTCATTTCATAAGCTTGTTACGTAGATCTCAAATATTTTGTAATTTATTTGATACATTTTGCCATGTTTCTCTATGAAAACTCCTAAGTATCTGAACACTTTTAAAGATGTCATCATATTTTTGGACATCAACTTGACACAAAACAGAAGCTGGCTAGGAATGGTGTACAGGAATCAACAGTGGATGGATTATCACTCTGTGATTATACGTAGCTAGAGATGTAAAGACTTGAAGAAAACCACATTGGAATAAATGGATGAAAAATAGCCTTGGCTAAGTGCCCAGCCTCAAATAGCTTAGGATAGTTCCAGACAAACTTCTGTTTAGTTTTTATTTTTGACATCTGTACATCCTTGTGTCTTCTCAGTGTATATGTGTAACTCAGAACACTTTATCAGAATAGGACAATCCAGCACTTCTGTGAGAGACTCCTGCTCCATGTCACTTCCACAGAGCTGAGATCCACAGGCCCAGTAGCCAGCAGTCATTCCGTCATCTCTTACTCCTGGGTCTGTGATAGCTGTCTACTTGTTGATCCTGTAATTGGGTCCATTGCATCCCTGAATAGGGGCTTCTGAATCTTCACCAGGACTTGATCAGTTAGTTACTCTGGATCAACACACAGGACTTACAGGCAGATCTTAGAGTTAGTATCCAGAAGAGGGCAGCAGGACACAGATCGAAACTCTCTGTGAGACACTGTTACTAATAATGGTTGCTCGCAGGTATTCACAGATTGACCAGCCCCCTTTTTTACTTTTGGTATTCCATGGACAGCATGGTGCAGCTAGAAAAGAGACATAATGTTATCTGAGAATTGTAAAAATCACAACAACACTGAAATGTTGGTGTTATCACTCCCATTTGTACTGAGAGGAACAAACAACTACAAAGTTCAGAGAGCTTTGTAATTTGCCTGAGATCACACAGCAAGTAGTAGATACAAAATTAAAATCTTTAACACTCTGGATTCTTCTCAATAATGTCAAGATTTGACAACTGACCTTAAACCATACTTATTAATCATCTCAAATGGTCCTCTGGCTTAGACAAAGCTTCTGTTGTCTATTTCAAGTATGACTTATTAGGAAGAAGTAGATTTGGGGATGGAAAATATAAAGAAGTAGGGAAGAAAGCTTCAAGGGGCAGTGGGGCCTGGCTGGCAGGAGGTTTTGTATGCCCTTGATAAAGCAGTGTGTGTGTGAAGATGGGCTCTGTAGAGTGGAACCCATCTACCATACCTTGAAGGCAAGGCCTTGTTTCCTTGGCTCATTATTATTTTAACATGACAGATGTGTGACACAAGTTGTTCTAATTTTAGCTCTCATTCCTGGTAGTAAATTGATAGTATGTGCGCACGCGCGCGCACACACACATACACACACACACACACAAACACACACACAGAGAGAGAGAGAGAGAGAGAAAGAGAGAGAGAGAGGAAGAGAGAGAGAGAAACTTAAACAAAAAACCCAAAATCCTTCACCCTGACATTACTACTTTATACATGAGAATGACCAGAGAAAGAAAAAGATAAAAATTAGTGGGTACAATTATTTTGGTAAATATTAAATGGTCACATCATGTATGATAACAAGTGAAGGCTTTGCTCCTTAAAGCAGGGTCAGTTATATAAAAAGTTAACATGGTCAGTGGTATTTAATACAGATTACTGGTGTGTTGAGTTATGGGGAGAACAAAGGTCTGGCTTTGCCATTTGCACAATAGGTTCAATGATGGATATGCAGAATATCTCGTCTCCCATCACTCTCTAATAGTACCATCACTTTTATCATAAAAGAATTATGTTACTCCATATATGAAAAATGCATTCTTGAACTGCTGTGAATTAGTTTTTAATGTACTGTGACCTTGGATTGCCCTGGGATATTACTGCTAAATGATTACTTCTGAATGCTTTTTGAATAGCTGCATAGTGCAATTAAATGTGCAATACATCATAGATGACATAGCTAAATGCCTCTTCTGGTCAAGAAACCCAAAGAGGTCTTGGGAATGATGGTAATTTTGCATCAGTAGGGATGAGGAAGAAATGAATCTCTTGTTAGTAGTGAAATAAATATGGATTAAAGTAGTTGATAACCTTTTGTGGGGTTAGTCATTGGAAATACATTCTTGATTAATAACCAAAAGGGAAGATGATCACTGCTAGAGTAGTGTTCTATAATAATGTCAACTGTCCAATGTGGGTACATACCATTGTTCTTTCTGAGTGACAAGTTGTCAAATGGAGAAGGGAGTGATCATTGGAGTGTGTGTGTATGTGTGTATGTGTGAGTGTGTGTGTGTGTGTGCATCTAAGTGGATAGATAAAGGAATAAAGAATATCCCAGCCTATTTTTCATATGGACTTATACTGATTTATTATTTGTGTCAGTGTGGGGCCTCAAAAATCTTGTACTTTAATCACATCTCTTCTGTCAAATTTTGAACCTTGGGAAATCTTGACAGAGGAGAAGGTGACACAGAAGAGTCATGATGAAGTAGACAACCTTTACCTATTGGCCCGTGCTTTAGCTGAACGCGATTGGTTATAGACAGGTGGGTAGAACTTAGTAGTCACTTGACCCCAGGGTCTGTAGAAAACCTCCAATTCCATGGCTTCCCCTCAGAACTAGTCTTAGTTGTGTCATAGGAAGTTGTCATATAGGAAGTTGACAGAGCTACTACTTAAAACAGTTTAACATTCAGGCTACTTGGTGAATGAGCTGGAACTGTCGCTTGAGGGGAACCAATTTAACTAACACAGAATGTTCTTAATTTTGTCTGAAAAGATCTTAAAAAGAGTCCCCTAAAGGAGTTTGGTACTGTGAATATAACTGTGACTATGTGCAAGACAAGGCAACATCAGAGTTCACACGTAAATGCATCAACCTAACCGGGACCTGCCCAAGTGTCCCCTTAAGCCAAACCCACATGAGGGCTGTGTCTGAGCATTAGGATACAGTAAGCCTCACCTCGAGATCCCCTGAAGTTTCATGGGCTTCATCAAGCCCCACGCAGAAAATGAACATATCTGTAGTTTAGAGGTCCCCATTCCCGCCTCTGCCTCCCCAACTCTATAATTGCTGGTCTCATGTGTGGTTTGGAGACATCCTTTTTATTATGTTAATGATTTGGGTATCAACCTAAGATGTACCAATACGTGTCTATTATGATACTGGTATAAGTTAAACGATGTTTATTTATAATCTCTGGGTGAGCCTTCCAGTAGACTTCTATGTGAACATTGCTACTGCTCTACAGATCAATATTCAATGTTGATTTTCTAGATATTTTTATTCCGTGATTATTTATTTAGTTGTTGAACATGTGCTTACCACAGAGTAGACTAACGGATCTTTGAGGCAAGACATTTTGTCTCTCCTAAGCACCTAGCTTCTAGCCCAGCACCTGCCATTTGTCAGGGCACCCACATATTTATGGGATGAGTAATGAATAAAAGAAAAATCTTGCTAGGAACTCACGTGCCTCTGAAAATGGAGACAGGAATCCACAAAGAAGACTAAGGTAGGCTATTTTTAATGTATCAGATTATGAGTAAACATTAATTACAAATGATATAACAAGAATAAAAAACACAAAAGAAGCAAGAATCCACTGCTAGTCTCTTCTCTTAGGCCAAATAGGAAGTAGACAGCTCTCAGTGCACACTGGCTATGAGCCAATTCCTCCCTGAAGCCTCGAGAAGCTCTATTCCCTCATTCACAGAGTGGCAAGCAGACTGTTCAGACCCTGAGAATTCTCACCAGAACACATCCTAAGTCCCTGACTCACTCTGGTGCTCTGCAGGTGGCCTGCTTCTCCTACATCTGGATCCTTTCCTGGCACTGGGAGAGGAAGCTTTTCAATGTGTCAATCTAACCATGCTTCACCATCGGAGGCAGTCGGCTGGCTATCGGATAGGATCTCAGCTTCTTGGTGTGCTGCTTTCTTGCCTCTATCCCTTATCGGTTGCTGTGTCCACTGCCGCACACGCACACCATCTGTCTGGGTCACACAGGCAAACTCAACATTACTGTTTTTTTTTTTTTTTTTTGAGACAGGGTTTCTCTGTGTAGCCCTGGCTGTCCTGGAACTCACTCTGTAGACTAGGCTGGCCTCGAACTCAGAAATCCGCCTGCCTCTGCCTCCCGAGTGCTGGGATTAAAGGCGTGCGCCACCACGCCCGGCTACTGTGTGGTTTTATAATGCTTACCCATTTCTCTTTTGCCCACAACATCCCCTTTATGTTTTATTTCATGCCAACTGCCCGTCTCTCTCTTCCCATCTAGGCCCAAAGGTGTATCTCTCCCTTTTTGACGCTCCCTGGAATCCATGGTAGCCTACCTTCTGTGTATACATAGCTCTATTCTGTGCTTTCTCAGATGCTGAAGCCCACAAGGGCTCTGAGTCTCTGTTGCGCATGTCTCTTGTGAGCGTGGGCAGAGAAAGTGGCTTACTGGCTGACTTAGAGCCACTTTAACTGGTCTTTGGAGCTTATGGGGGTGGATGGCCAAGGGGAGGGAGAGTGTTGGCTCATTAGTTCCTTTTCATGTGTTTGCTTTATTTAGTGCTAAATTCAAAGCAAAACCAAGCCACAGGAGAGAAAGGAGAATGTTTATTTGCCTGGACAGATGGTGTGCCACCTAGACATTAAAGATATTTTTCTTCTCCTCTGAGATCTCCTATTTCTCTAGAGACACAGTGGTATTATATAAGTACATGTGCTCTAGACTTGGTTGGCTGTGTTTAAGTTAAGTTATCCTGCAGTAACAAATAGCTCTAATTCCTCGGTGACTTATAACAGAGGTTGACTACTTGCTCACGTCATACCCATCATACGTTGACCACAGCTCTGTGTCTTGCCTGGACTTAGACTGGTGGAAAAAGAACCCTCTCTCCCTTCTCTCTGGAATACTGGGGGTCTCACAGAAAAGACAGAAGAGAGATCATGGTGATTTCCCATATGGTTTTAATGCCTCTGCTTACAGTCATTCCTTCTGCCTATATTTCATTAACAAAACAAGTCATAAGACAGAAGGGAGCAACACTGAACAATACTCAGTTCATCGCAAGCCATACTAGATCAGACACTCCTGGAGGGCAGCAGGCTACGCCTTCTTTGACAGCTGCCCCAATGTCTCACCAGAGAGTATTATTTGTGTTTAAAAGCAGAGACAGGCGGATTTCTGAGTTCGAGGCCAGCCTGGTCTACAGAGTGAGTTCCAGGACAGCCAGGGCTAGACAGAGAAACCCTGTCTCGAAAAACAAAAACAAAAACAAACAAACAAACAAAAAATTAAAGAAGTGGTCAAGTAGAGAAATCACTAAAGCTTATTTAGACTAACACTCTGATCACTCATCTTTTGGTTCAATTTATGCTAATTACCTCAGAGTATTTATTGTATTTTCTAATAAAATATTTAGCACTTGATATGAATTTAAATATATTAGGTAGTTGCTTGCAAAGAGTCAGCTTCATCAACATACATGTATCTTATTTCTCTAACTAGTTAAGGAAGAAATTTCTTTCATTTGTTTATTTTAATGTTTCACAAACATGGAGGAGTCAGTGGCTATCTATGTTCTCATACCTTCATCCTTAGCAATGCCTATAGCCAAAGTTCTCTATGATTCCGTGGTGTGTGATGCTTCTGCCAATTATCCCTTGTTCCTTGTGCTGAGGTCATATGCCGCCAAGCTGAGACACTCCCTTTCTGTGTGTGTGCACCACCACGCTTTCTCACCATTTTAGGTCTGTTTGAGCTGGTATCCCAAGATTCCTGGATATTGTGTAGCTTATGCCACTGTGTAGTCCAAGATCAGAGTACCAACAGGTTTAGAGTCTGAGGGGGGCCCACTTCCCTGTTCTTAGAAAGCTTTCTTCTTGTGTTGTGATGGGAAGAAGGTGTCTCTTTACAGGGACACCTATAGGTGCTGCCTCCTCTGATTTCTCAAAGCTCCATCTCCCAATACAAACACCTTGGGAGTAAAAATGTCAGTGTATGGATTTGGGGGGCATGACACAAGCACTCTAACAGCAACACCTTTGTCTTCTCTCTGGTTGTTCCCTGGTGGAACCACCATGGATCTGCACGAACACACTTTCTATCCAGTTTTCACAGCTTCTCCCTGTCTTCCCTAATTAATATCTGAATTTTGCACCGAATTTTATGTTCTTACAGCGGTGCACTTGCTTTATCCTGTCAAGCAGGTTAAGACTTCAGCCTTCCTACAGTTGGAGCTGAATATAGCTTAAGACCTGCTGAGTCTTAGCTGCGTCCTTTTTGAAGTGTCTCATGGGGAATCTTCATATATGAAGGGATTTATGACCTTGGTAGTCATTATCTAATGAGGCTGCATATTTACCTGGTAGGTCTTCTTTCCCCTCCCTCCTTCCTTTCCCTCCCCCCTCTGTGTGTGTGTGTGTGTGTGTACACTTGTGTATATGGCACATATGTATTTTTGAACATGTGTGGAGGTCAGAGGACAACCTTAAATGTTGGTCCTTAGCCATCTTCTCCCTTTAGTTTGAGAAAGAGACTCTCATTAGCCTGGAACTTCAGCACCTAGCGTATGCCCAGACTTTTATGTGGGTTCTGGGGATCTGAGCTCAGGACTCATGTTTGCTATCCATGTTGCCAACTGAGGTGCCCAGGCTGGCTCTCTCTCCTCAACTCTCATCTCCACCTGTGACTTTGCAGCGTAGGTACTGGCTGAGCGAATATATTTATGCAGAAACTTATACGGAAAAGGAAAGTCTTGTTTTACTGTGAAGTTATTGACTCTATTCATATTAGATCAGACTGTGGCTTCTGTGTTCTCCCAGCATCCCTCAGACCCTATATGTTATAGAGTCCTTCTGGCTGGCAAACACTGCCCCCTAACTGCCCCCTATTCTTTTTTTTTTTCAAGACAGGGTTTCTCTGTGTAGCCCTGGCTGTCCTGAACTCACTTTGTAGACCAGACTGGCCTCGAACTAAAAAATCTGCTTCCCTCTGCCTCCCGAGTGCTGGGATTAAAGGCGTGTACCACCACACCCCGGCTCCCAAGCTTAATATCTTAAATTGAGAGTGCTGTCATGCATGCTCTTGGGTTTAAACTTCCTACTTGGAACATAGGCAGTGCTGAAACACTGGAGGGAAGGAAGCCAGGTCTTATCAGAGGGGAGTTGAGTCCTTGGTTGATCCTTCAAGTGGAGATAATCTTGTCTTGTATTAAACTTCTTAGCAGATCATGCATTTCTTTCTATCCTATGTATTCATTTTCTGTTGCCAGTGAAAAAACTTCATACAAATTTAGTGGCTTACAATAGAACAATTGTGTTCTCCTAGACTTCTGGCAGACAGGTGCCTGGACTGAGACTCATAGCATTAAAGTAGGATGCTAGCAGAGCTGGACTTCTTAGAAACCCTTAGAGCAGACTCTAGTCTACTTTTAGAGGTTACTAAGGGTCAGTGGCTCCTGGCTGCACCCTCCAACTGTGCTTCTGTGGCCACATGACCTTTTCCCTCTACTGTGTTCAAACTTCAGCTTTCTTAGAAGAGAATTTGAGGTTATATTTGGGTGCTACCAGGATGATCGAGGATAATCTCTTGACTCAAAAGTCTGTAAATTCCATCACATCTCCAAAGTGCCCCCTACTGCATGTATTATCACAGATTCTATAAATGAGGACAAGGGCAATATTGTATTAATATAATTATAATTATAATATTGTATTAACCAGTCTATCACAGTGTGTATTTTAAAATGTATTCTATCACTCAGACTATCACATTGACTTTTAAAGAATAGACCATAAGTAACTTCTCCAGAAAAGAAAAATAGGACATTTTAAAAAGACTGTGTTGGGGTGGATTGCTACTATGGGCCCTTTGAATTTTGTGTGACCTCAGAGTGGGTGATCTCCCATAGCACTTACTTCTTCTTATCCAAAATGGGTTTCTGTGTACTTGATGGTGTAATCAAGCATTAAAATAGCCCCTCCACCATAGCCTGGCATCACCGTATGATCTTAGGTGACACTGCAAACCTCAGAAATGACTATGACTAGTGGAAGTGACTCTGTCGATTGAAAGAGAAATGAGAAAGTTCATCTCTTTTTATTCAATCTCTGTATCTTTCTTCATAATTCTAGGTAGGGAACAGTTTCAACTTTGACTTTGATATTTCTTAATTTTATGAGTTGCACTAAAACCCCTGAGAGTCATTTAATTTTATGGAGTTTTGTGCTAATATCAAAATGCATTCCCTCAGAAATACATTTTTATCTTCTACTGTAAAACTTGAGGTCCCCCTTTTAACATATATTTGTTTAGTTCTTATGCTAATTTCAGTTATCTTTACCATAGATATTATTATTATTATTATTATTATTATTATTATTATTATTATTGACCGAGTTGAATATCTCATTCTCAAGGGATTGATGTCAGAGTTATATAATAGAGGAACAATGGTTGAATGTTACTCATTTTAAAAGTGAAATTATAAATCAATTGCAGTGGTGGCTAACCCCCTTCATGACATGCCACAATTTACTCCCAATGACATTTAAACCTATCTCACATGCTGAACAATCTGTAATAAATTATGATTTTTTTCTGCCTCTGAAATGAAGCTATAATTATGACAGTTGAATTCTTGTTCTGGGAAATAAGGTGGCATTTAATTCCTTGAGAACAAATGACACTCACAAAAGAACAGTTAATTATTCTCAGCTGCAGAGGAAGGGAGGAGGGGAGAGAAAAATTATGAAAAAGAACGTGGGTAGTACTCTGTGAAGTATCTATTAACCAATGCTTAACTCAGTGAACTGCAGCTGAACTTCTGGTACTGTCCTGAGACCAGGTAACTGCAAAGCACAGATAGAGAGGAACTGAGAAGCCGAGGGAAACATTCTCTTGTTTTGCAGATGATAATACAGTTGCTCCTACAGTCAATCTCTGCTTCTAAGAATGGAAACAGGCACCCTAACTCAGTCAAATCAGACTCTAGGGTGTGGGTGGTGTCTTGGCATCAGATTTCCATTATAGCTGTCCAAATTCAGGTCCTTAGTGGTCATAGTCCTCTAATCCATATTGTAAATAAAGGCAAAAACAAACATCCTGTCCCCCGGAATTTGTTGTTTGTTTGTTTTTAGTTTAAACAGCAGCAATGCTTCCATTGGCTTCTCTCTGATAGTCCTTTCCTGTTCATTCTGGCAAGAGGCCCTGATGCAATTGAATATGCCAGCAAATCGGAGGCCACTCCTCAGAGCTACCCCTGACACCATCAGCTGCGGGTTAGCAGCCTGCTATTAGAGATGTCTCTTTCCCTTCCATCCCTTTTTTTTCCTTGGGAGGAACAGATACTCCAGAGAAGGGCCCTGCTGAGTGGAATTCCCCATTTTGACTGCAATTAGGGATTGTGACTTGATTGATTTGGGGGCTCTCTGAGATGTAGCAGGATCAACACAGTTGCACACAAAACAAGGCATAATCCACTGGGTTAAATTAACGTTAAATCAGAGATGATTGGATTAATTGCTATTACATTTTATCTACTGTGCACATGTGCTGTTGGCAGGGTTTCAGAGCCTTTTTAAAATTAGCTTAGAATGGGATGGAAACGGTACAGGTGCACATGATTTGTGCACTGGGTCTTTCAAATGCTCACTGGGCTCATAAGAAGGTGCATTTTTTTTCCAAATCATATTTTGGATGTGATTTACAAAAACTGCACTGAGAATAAACTTGGCATCTTCGGTACAGAAACTGTTGATGTGTTAAATGGCAAAAGGACTCTGTTGGTGAGGAGATAATTTGGTAAATGGATTGCCTTCAAATTGGTGGCCTTGGCACTGTCCCCTGGTCTGTTTGCTATGTTGTCATGATTTTCTGCCCTTGTGGGAGCCTTTGGGGTTCTGGAGAGTAACGCAGCAGAACACTTAGTGCAGTGTCTCATGCGGACATCCGTCCCTCCAGAGCTGCACCTCTTCTACAGATTTTAAGGGCGAAGTGTGCACATGGCACAGAACAGGCCGGATTTGCCTTAAGGAAATCATGTGAACTCTGAGGCTGAAAGTGCCATGGGGTGATCAGCTCAGAGGCACAAAGCAGAGATAATCAGAGGTTGAGGCCTTTGGAGACCTCATTTCCCATCAGCCAGCAGCTCTGGCCCAGCGCTGGGTGAACATGGAAAAACCTATTAAGCCACTCAAGGGAATGGTTATGTTTTCTCTGCTTTGGGAAGCCCATGGAATCAACACCTCCTTTTAAAGACAGTATGCAAACACTGTGGAGGTGCTGTGGAGGGAGACAAAGACGTCATACTGGGCTGATCATATTTTGAATAAATATTTGAGAAGAAGACATCTTCTTGTCCTGAACCCTTTAAATTCTGCGTGCAACCTCAGACTCAGGAGAGCAGGCAGTGGGCATCCTCTGCTGTCCCTGGACAAACATCCTTCTGCAGGGCCTTTGCCTAACCCTTGCTTACTCTTGTCTGCTCCTACTCTGGTGTTTTTCATTTTCTTCCCTGCCTTCATCTGCCCAGCTGCCACCCTGTTCTGACTAGCTACCTCCTTTCACCTTTGCTACATGTCTCTGCTTGCCTCTTTTCTTTCAATCCCCAGTGCTAGCCTCTGTGAACTCCTGTTTCCCAGCCTCCACCAGAGCCATGGAGTCATGCCAGCTTTCAAAAGAAAGGCGTTTCATCCCCACAAACATCTAAACACAGCAGATAATTGGGAACTGCCCACATAAAATTCTTTCAATGAATTAGGAACATATGCTTTACCCTTTTATTTATTAATTTTAAAAAGTACCATACAAATGATTAAATTCACACGACACTAGCAAGAAAAGAAAACGTCATTCCCTTCCGTTACCCTTTGGGGTCCAGTTCCCCATTCAGAGACAATCATGGCTGCTAACTTGTAATTTTTACCTGTCGTTTCCAAGATACACATAGGACGCTTAGGCAAAACACATATGCTCATGTGCATGACTTTTATTTTTAAATGCAAGTGAAATGACCATCTGCTTAGCATCCTGTTCTATGTTGCTGGCTCTCTGCAGAAATGTATGTTGGAGACTGTCCCATATCAGGATGCAAGGAGTTGCTGCTTCCGTCTCTTAAAAGTTTCTATTGCATTCCTGGGTGTGTTGTCATGTGCGGTGTATCCATAGATGTTCAGGTAGTTTCCTGTCATTTGCCTTAACAAACAATGCTTGAATCTAGTGATTACTTATCTGCTTGCTTGCGTTGTTTGTTGTATATGTGTGTTTTGCCTGCTTGTTTGTCCATGTATCCCTGGTGTGCCTGGTACCCCTGGAGAGCAGAAGTGGTCCAATGAAGGAGTCCCTGGAATTGGAGGTATAGACTTTTGTGAGCTGCCATGTGGTTGCTGGGAATAAAATCCAGGCCCTCAGGAAGAGCATTCTTTATGCTCTTAACTGCTAAGCCCCCTTTCCGACCAGGGCCCTAGTTCGTAAAGGATCTTTCTATCTCATTGCATTTTACCCATGTCTTCAAGACTACTTGATAAATAATACTTTACTGTGATCTTGTGTCTCATGATATTCCCCAGTTAGTATCTAATATTGGTGATTTGTTCTTTCTTGCTTCCTCAATTCATCTCACAGTAGGGGTTATCAAATTTATTGATTTTTTTTCGTATAAATTGACTCTTGGCCTTGCTGATCCGCTTTGTTATGCATTTGGCTTTTATTTTATCATTTTTAAATATTATCTTTCTAGTCCCTTCCTTTTATATCCTTTAGGATTGTTTTACTATTCTGTCTCTAACTGCATGGAAAGAGTACTCAATTTTTTTGATTTTTAGTTTTTCTCCTGTTATGATGGATATTATACCTTTTCCAATGAGAAATGGGCTAGTCACAGCCTATGGTATTCTCACTGTGGTCAGTTAATTAAAACGAACAAAGTGCTTATTAATTTGTACACATATGGAGAGACATTATAGTCATGCTTTTGTTAAAGTTTTTTAAGCTTTATTTTTTAAAAACTATTTTATTTATTTATATTCCAGTCATTGCCAGTTCCCCCCTCATAGATCCTCTTCCCATCCCCTCCCCTTGCCTCTAGGAGGGTGCTACCACCCAACAGGCCTCCCCCCTTCCCTGAGGCCACAAGTCTCTCAGGGATTAAACATGTCTTTTCCCACTGAGGCCAGACCAGGCAGACCTCTGCTATATATGTGCTGGGGGTCCTCTGATCTGCCCATGTGTGTGTATATTCCCCACTGGTAGCTCAGTTTCTGGGAGCTCCCTGGGGTCCTAGTTATTGAGACTGCTGGTTTTCCTATGGGGTTGCCTACCCCTTCTGCTTCTTCAATCCTTCCCCTATTTCAACCACAGGGGTCCAGTGGTTGGGTGTAAGTATCTGCATCTTCTCAGTCAGCTGCAGGTAGGGTCTCTCAGAGGACAGCCATACCAGGTTCCCATCTGTAAGCACATCATATCATCAGTAATAGTGCCAGGCCTTGGTGTCCCCCTACCCCCACACCCGATGAGAAAGATCCTAAGTTTGGCTAGTCATTGGACCACCTTTCCTTCAGTCTCTTCTCCATTTTTGTCTGTGCAGTTCTTTTGACAGGAACAATTCCGGGTCACAAATTTTGACTGGTTAATAACCCCAGCCCTCCACTTGATGCCCTGTTTATCTACTGGAGGTGGATACTTCAAGTTCTCTCTCCTCACAGTTGGGATTTTATCTAAGGTCACTCTAATTGAGCCCTGAGAGTCTCTTACCCCCTGGGTCTCTGGTACTTTCTAGAAGGTCTCCCTACCTCCCCGCACCAGGCTTCTTATTTCCATTCATTCTCCTGTCTGGGCTTATCTCCTGTCCCCTCTAATACTTGATATGTTCCCCTCTTATCCCTCCTCCCCTCTCCCACCCAGGTCACTCTCTCACTCTGCCTCTCCTGATTATTTTCTTCCCCCATCTAAGTGGGATTGAGGCATCCTCACTTAAGCTTAATTAAATCATGGTTGGAGAACATATTTTGATGGTTTAAATTCCTTGAAATTCATTATGTTTCCCTTGATGGCTCTGGGTATGGCTACATTTTGTGAGTGCTGTGTTTTCTGCAGATGTTAGCTACTATTTTCTATGAGTCAGTTAACTTTTGTCTGTCAGTTATGTAGTGTAAGCCCTGGTGCTTCCTGGCCTTTCCTTGACTTCTCTTATTTAAGGAATGTTGTGAGAGTTATCCCTGTATTCCACTAGATTATTGGGCTTTCTCCTTCTCCATACAAAGGTTCTGACTTTCTAGCTAGCTTATTATGTCTCTGCTTATAGTTATGTTTATTGTTAACATTACTCAATATTGGTATGGCTTACACAAACTTTTTTTAAATTAAGTTTTGTATGTTGTGTCTTTATCTTTTTTTCCTTCAAATTTTTATTGTCTTTTTTGATATGCATTACTGACAAATAGCATATATAATGCTTTAGTTGGAGCATACAATTACTGCCATAATTTTGATTTAAATCTCTAATTTCATAGTTCCTCAGTTTTCCTAACCTTCTTTGAGGTCCTACTTTTGTACCTTTCTTGGCTATTCCTATCCTGCCTTAATCTTCTCACACTCTCTGGCTTCAACTTGGAAGCTATACCACTATTGACACATTCAGGGCCAGCCAGGAGACCTGTGTGGTTGATTAGATGAGCATATGAGAACATTGTAGATGACATCAGAGTTGTGGTGAGGGTTATAATGAAGTGGCAGTGAGGAATTACAGCGATGTCACTAAGACCTTATACAAGGATTTTGGCTCATTGGTGCAACATAAAACTCAAGAGACACTATGGTGGTTGAATATTAAATCTACCTTCATACTTTTTATATTATATTTTCTGAAGGTTTGATATAGGTCAGACACGGTATTAAGTATTTCATCTTGCAGGTTTTATCTGATAATAGATGTAAAATGATCTACCCAGGTTAATGAGCTTATTCAAGCATACAGCTTGTATGTAGCAAAGGCAGTAGTTAAATATACGTGGTTCCTTTAGCTACTGTTGCACATTCCTCTGACTCTCCCTGTTAACTACAAAATAATATCCATCCACCTGAGAGAGCTCCAGGTTGGAGCTCGATGCCTCATGTGCTTCTGATTCCTCTTCTTTAGTACACAGTACCAGCAAAGGATCTCAAGCCACGTATTTGGTTTTCCATATGGATCACTAACCTATTGTAAGTTTTACTTGAGACATGCTTACATGTCTAAGTCTGGACATCATTTTGTGTTTATCTAGTGTTGGTCCACAGGATAGATGAGAACACTGCAGACTGATTGTTGCATGACTTTTCTTGAGGAGATGTGAATAAATGTCTATTTATCCATATAGAACAACAACAAAAGACCAAGGCACTGATTCTTCTCAATGTTTGCTTGATGAATCAATTACGGTTATTTACAGAAGCATGAGCAAGTTATAGACTCATCTTAAGATGAGTTCCTTTCCCAGGTTAATTGTTAATCTTGTACCTCCCCAGTGAGGAGCTTGAGTGTTCACCCATGGATTTTCTGCTAGGCCTTTATTTCTTCTATGTTAGAGGGCCCAATTTTGTGAGGGCCTTGAGGGGGCAATCGCAGCAGCTCTGTTCTCAAGACAGCGATAACCTTGTGCTGGTGAGGTTTTCCTCCGCTTGACACAAACTAGTATCATTTGAGAAGGAGGATCCTCACCTGAGAAGATGCCTCTATTAGACTGACCTGTAGTAGTCTGTGGGGAATTTTCTTCATTAATGATTGGTATTGAAGGGCAGACAATGCTATGTGGGGACAACTGTTGATCAGGTGATCCTGGAGTAGATTCGAATGCAAGCTGAATAAGCCACGAGGAGCAATCCCGTAAGCAGCATCCCTCCACAGCCTCTGCTTCAGTTCCTGCCTCCAGATGTCTGCCTTGAGCTCTTGTCCTGACTTCACTAAGTGATGGATTGTGTGTGACCTAGTAGTAGTAAGATAAACTTAATCCTTTTATCTCCAAGTTGCTGTTGACCATGCTGTTTATTACAGCAATAGAAAGTGAAGTAGGACAGGCACTCTCCTGTGTCATGCCTGCCCTGAAGAGCAGAGTTTCACAATAATTGTACAGAGCCTCTTGTCTACACCAGTGACTCAATCTACTTCTCTTTCACCTGGTATATTACAATGAAAAAAAAATAAGTAGAAAATGTATGGAAAACTTGTTCCTACTCCAATTTAGAGTTATGCTTGTGATGTCATTTATGAACAGCATACACATTCTTCAGCTTATCTTTATATTCATGACTGATCAACTCTTCTCAGAAGGAGGAATGTTCCAACCCCAGTGGAACAATCAAGAGGCTGGGTAATTTATTTTATTTTGTAGACAATTTGCCAGATAGCTGAAGATTTATTGATGCCAGGTAAAATATTAGCTGGCAGGTAAAAATCAGCCCTTTAATGAATGTGATTAGGACAGCAGCTGGGGTGGACTACAGTGTTTGCAACATCAGTGAAATTAATAGACCTTAAAACATTTGGGGAATCAATTAAAAGTCTTCTTTGGGATTCAAAAACAATGTATGCTCATGTGCTTAACTGGAAACTGTGTGGAGAAGAAATGGCCACCCTTTCTGTTGGAAAGACATTTAAAGAGCCTCAGAATGCCTTGTCTGTTTCTTGACCCAGCCTGCTCTGTCAGGAAACCTTGGGAGCATGAATAGCAGGCATTTGGGAACATGAACTTCGGTCTGTGCTTCCAAGAATTAAGCAAGAAAATTGTGTGTCCTGGCCTGGCTACATTCCCAAAGGTCTGCAACCTCATTAACCTTCGAAAAGAGCCAGCTTCGCACCAAGATGCAAGTATGCAAGAAGACATAGATTCTGAAGTGTGTTCTTCTCTAACAGGTCACCCCAAAGACCTTGAATAGTTTTAGGCCTGAAGTTTTGAGCTGAATCTTGTATATGAGTCCTTGGGAGGAATTAATTGGCCTCTGCATAATCTACAACCACATAGATATTATCTAGCAGTTCTCAAACTAGATTAATTAACCTTCATTTCCCCCACTAACAAACAAATTAAACACAGTTTATAATGCTGGACTTTTATGCTGTTTCCTCCAGGGAAGGGTCAAGAGAAGTCTCTATTCTACTCATAATTGCTTTGTACACAAACTTGAAGCTTTCCCTTTAAATAAGCAGAAAGTAGAAGCATAAAATAAAATGGTGTAAAAAAATAAAATGGCATGTGTGGGGTATTAAGTTCAAGCTATGCTCCTCTAGAATACTTCTTTTAATTCAAAAAGTAGATTCATGCTCTGAAAGTGTTCACTTGCTCATATATTAACTGCATCTTACACACATTCTGTGCAACTGATTTAATCAGGGTACAGAATTGATAGAATGAATATATATTACAAAGGAAGCTTAATAGATTGGCTTATATAATACACATCAGGTAGAAAGTCCATTAAAGGCTGTCTATATGCTTGTGGGTTTTAGAACCTAGGTCTACCCAGTCTGTGAGGCTGGATGTCTCAGCAGTTCTAATCTTGAGACAAAGGCTTGAGGACTCCCAGAGAGCCACTGGTCTTCAGTCCATGTTCAAAAGCTGAAGAAGGTGGTCTCTAATGTCAGTAAAGAACAGTGGCAGCAGTGACAGAGTCAGAGTAGAAGCACTCATTAGCCAGGAGAGAAGACAAGCAGAAGACTTTACACATTTGGCCTCCTTTTGGAGAGCTCTTTTTCTTAGCTGCTGAGCTAGCGCTGCAAGCCTGAGAGCTCTTTTTCTTAAACCTCTTCATATCTGGGTTACCAGTGGGAAGGACTGCCAATTCTGGAGGAAGAGCTTCCTTCCCCAGTCAATTAATTTATCTAGAAACACCCTCACAGACTAGCGCCCTGGGGCATGTCTCTTAGTTGAGGCCATTTTGTCAACAACCAAGATTTACCTTCTATGGTTTTATTCTTATGATAAGTAGGAGCCTGCGCAGTTCAGAGATTCCGGTGAGAAGTACAGTTTTTGGGAAGAGGATCTGAGGACTCTCAAGGTGTAAAACTTCCTTATTATCCTTGGACTTCTCTGCTCTAATGTCACTCCTTGACCTCAGGATCCAGGAACTGTCTTGATCTCACTCCTGACTGACTGTTCTTCCTTTGGGCAGGAGCAAGTGGGGTTGTTCCAGAGAGTGTGCTCAGTCTGGAATCTGAATTCACCTTCTGGGCCATGCTCTGAGATTTTTGGAACATTTGGAAATTCTGCTCATAGCTGTCATCTGACATTTTCGTTTGTCCCTGTGGGTTTCAATGCCAAGGTTATACATATTCAAAGATTAAAAGATGTGGGTGAACACTACAGACTGGGAATTGAGCCCTGGGACACAACTGGGCTTAGACCCGT
The DNA here is from genome assembly GCA_902729485.2 of Mus minutoides. Taxonomy (NCBI): domain Eukaryota; kingdom Metazoa; phylum Chordata; class Mammalia; order Rodentia; family Muridae; genus Mus; species Mus minutoides. The sequence continues at coordinate 1,964,335 of LR753320.1, read as the reverse complement.
GGAATGGCTTTCTATAAATATATGCCCAGGCTTCTTCAGCCCTCCAGAAGCAGCAGGGGAATTCCCACTATTATCCCACCTCTCCCCACCCCCAACTCAGGAACACATTTCCTCTTTTAATATCACATATGACTCTTTCTTGTGGAATATGGCAATGTCCTCTCATCAGGCAAAGCCCGACTGTCATAAGTCACTTCCATTTCTCCCAGCGGCTTGTGCTGTCTTATGGGGGTCTAATCACTGGTGCTTGCAGGGATGGATGGTTCAGGTAGAAGAGGACGAGGTAATCATTCCATGTGCAGGAGTGTTTGCTGGTAGCAGAGGGAGAGAAACACACAAATACACACTGCAATGAACGCCATGGAACTGCAGAATCCGAAAGCTGAATGGCCTCCGGAGATCCACAATTTTGACCAATTAACCATTTGACAATTCCCCAACAAAGAAGGCATTCCTTGTGAAAAATACTTAGAGAATAAATTCTTTTCTTTCAAGTGGAAGCTGAGGAGTTAACACATAAATATCTCATCCAGTAGTCCAGATCTTCATCTGGGGACAAGAAGGGACATGCAGGCAGAAAGAGATAAATCTCACTAATTCAGAAAAAAAAATGTACTGGCTTGAGAGCAAGAAAAGTCCCTGCATTTAAATGAGGAAGGTTTTGTATTAAAATGCCATGGCTGGGAGAACTTCAGTCTGGCTCTTCCACCAACTACCTGTGTGATCTACATATCACCTCAAATAGGTTCCTAACTACTTTCATGGTCAGACTCCTCATTTGCAAAATCATTATGCTGTCACCCCAGTATCTCATGTGGTATTTGTGAACATGAATTGACACTGCAAGCATGCAAAGAATTGTGTGCTAGAATATGCAGTTTACACTATTTGGCTACAAGTATCTCTCAAGTTCAGTTTGTATGTAAGATCCAGATTCTGTCAGGACCAGCAAATATGTTGGTAACTTAATTTTTATCCATAGCTTATTGCTCTTAGAACGTAAAATTTGTTGTCTAAATAAAAATGTTATTCATGTGCTTCTGCTAGCAGTTTAATCAATTTTATCTCATTTTGTTGATAGAGAATTCCATGTACTGTGGTGAAGTAGGAAGCATACCAAAGACAGCCAAGGACAAGGCAATGTGTCCTACATGGAGGGCTGATTCTAGAAAACCAGAGTATCTTAAGGCTAGAAAAAAGGAGCTTGGCATGATCCCCCTGTCATGTGTCTAGGGCATCAGCATGGTATCATCCAGCTGTCATGTGTGTGGGCATCAGCATGGTATCATCCAGCTATGGTGGACTTTGGGCATCAGCATGGTATCATCCAGCTGTGATGGACCTTGGGCATCAGCATGGTATCATCCAGCAGTGATGGGCCTTGGGCATCAGCATGGTATCATCCAGCTGTGGTGGACCTTGGGTATCAGCATGGTATCATCCAGCTGTGGTGGACCTTGGGCATCAGCATGGTATCATCCAGCTGTGGTGGACCTTGGGGATCAGAGCACTTAGTTTGTTGGCACCTCTGGTTCCTTCAATAAAGAAAAAAAAACAATATTTAAAAATATTTTAAACATTTAGTCTTTGACATAATGATTGGAATAATATAATTCCCACAACCTCTTGCAGCTCTAAACTGTGGGTCCTGAATCTGCTGTGTATGCCCTCTTCTCTCCTTCCTTTGTGTTTTAGAATGATGTACAAGAAAGGCAAGCACAGTCAGAGCTGAAGTCATCTAAACAACCTAGTTTGAAACCGGTTATTCGTTCAACGGTTGTTTTTAAATATCAACTGTATGTTAACTCTAGGTAATGGGGTCATGGGAAAATCAAGACAGACAAGATCTTGAGCCTCCTGCTCAGGAGCAAAGCAGGTGAATAAATGGAAAGCTCCTCATTCTTCATAAATAAGTGGGTTGAGGAAAAAACTGGAATAGCCACTTATCATATAGATTGCAAAAATACTTTACAAAGTCAATCAGGCATTTTTACCAACCAAATCCCAAGAAAACACAGGGTAGTATCCTTTACAGTGGGTTAATCTTTCAGCCGCATCTTGATCAGCTCCATTGATGGGAAAAGGGTCCTGGATAAGAGGTAAATAATAGAACATCACTAAGGCTTACTAGTTCTGCAAACTAAGACAAACAAGCTAACAGTATAGAGAACGAACAGCACTTGCTCAGAGGTCATCAGTAAATAAGGCAGAGGACTTGCAAGTGGAATCTTAGGACTCACACATTGGGTCAGGCAGAGCATCATCTGGTACTACAGAGACAGTTGGATCCCTGGAGCTCAGGCCTTAGCCAGCCTAACTGCAGTTGTGATAGGCCATGGTGGTCCAGGTCCTGGCTCCTTATTCTGCTCTTATTTTTATTGTAAATACTAGGCTTTCCTTCGCTTTGATCCAGTGTTGCCAGAAATGCTATGCTTATGCATCTTTGTCATGATTATAATAATTTCCCTTGACAAAAATGGAGCAATGTAAAGAGGAGAGTCAAGAATGCTGACGTGTTCTACAAGAGCACAGACAGAGTGAAGATGGGGAGGCCAGTGGATGAGGAAGGATGAGGAGCTTTCTAAGATTCACCATCGAGGGGTAAAAAGGCAAGGGTTGGAACAAGCTGGGGGATATAAGGGATTTATCTCATGATATAGGGATTTATCTCATGATATAGGGATTTATCTCATGAGAGCGGACACAAAACAGCAATGGTGAAATTTGAAGAAAGAAACAGTGAGGCGTCATTACTGCTCAGAGCATGGCGGCTGAGCACTGCTCATGCCTTTTAATCAGATACCAGAATGATTAGAATGAGCCTATCAGTGAGCTACTTGAGTTTACTAGTGTGTTTTAGCTGCACAGCCTTTTCTTCCTGAAGGCAAGCTGACTGCTATTCCTTCCCACTTGGCAATTCCACTGTCAGACTTGGATGATTTGCTGACATTTTAGCACCAGCTACAATCTATTTTCCACACTAAATTCTGAATTAGAGACTTTATGCACATAATACGGATTTAAAACATTTCCCTGCAGAGGTTAATGTGCTTAAAGGTCAGTGGAGTGGGGTGTGTTTTGGAAGAATGTAGCATAAAGCATTTAAAAAATATAGATTTGACAGGTCTTTTGCAAGCTTTATTGTCTAAAATGTAATGTGTAGTTTCTATGAGATTAATATGCTCACAAAAGAAATCATTACGGGTCCATTGATGGACTGAACTGTTTCTGAAGCTATTGTAACACCAAGTCCACAGAGTGTAATGCTCTCAGGGCAGCAGTGAAGGTGTAACTCAGCCCTGTGTGATCGCAATGTTTAAGTAGAAAGCAAGATTCAGGGTAAGTGTTCTGTAGCAATGTCTTCTCCAAATAACAGAGTATTTACTGATTCACCCAGAAAATGGTCATGTTCAAATGGATCATGCGTGTATCTCAAGCAATTAGCGTGTCGACGAAGCATCTCCTGCAATTCACAGGGAAGACAGGAAATGTTATCTAGAATGTGAAATGTAGGGGTCATTTCCAAAGTAATGGGTACTGACACAGAGCTACAAACAATTTTAAGGTTTACACATCACTCAAAGAAATTGGATTAGAGCCAGGAAAAGAGACCGAGATGTCTTATGGTTGAAAAAAAAGTATTAAGGGCATTTGGGACAAGACAGAATAATATTTATCTTCTTCTGAAATGCAAGGAACATGAAGGTAGAAGGTTCTATGTCATTTAAAATGTTACTGTTCTGAGCTTACGTTGTTCTAAGTGACTTCACCTCAACAATGGCTTGGACACATTAGAAAGTTTATAGGTGGCATGCAAAGAAAGGCTTAAATCCTAATGGTCAAGGGCATTTCTATCTCTTGTCAAGTCACTCTGTCAAGCCTTGATCTTGAGTCTCAAATAGGAACAGATTGCCATTTGTTATATCTCTATCTCTATCTCTATCTATCTATCTATCTATCTATCTATCTATATTCCAAGTTAGGGATATATATTATATAATCAATATATATATGTATACATATATATATAATTTAGGGTTAAGCTTGGATTAATATTTGTAGATGCATGTTTGAGAGGCTGACTCAAGAAGTTTGGACTTCAGGGCCATAAGTAAGGCCATATGTATATGGATATAGCCCTGCTTTAAATAATACCTTTCTCTGCAATATCTGTTCACACCTCAATCCCTGGAACTCTTGGTGCTGCTTTATTTCAAAAAAGAGGCTTAGTATATATAGTGATCCTTTTGGATTATTCTGAATATATGGAATATAAAGGCTACATGAACAGGAGAATATACCCACTGGGGGAAGAGAGTGGCATTAGAGCATTGGCAGGGAGAATTGGGGAGGACACTTTCCCTTAGTACAAAGTAAAGGGACCCATATATATGAAAATGCCATAGCAAAACCTGTTACTCTGTACGCTAAGCTAAAATATAATTTTTCGAAAGGAAGGAAAAGGTCTTGGGAGACAGCTCAACTCCCTAAGCATGAGGGCCTGAGTTCGACCCTTAGCATCCATGTAAAAGGCTAGGTGTGGTAGTTCAAACTGTAAACCCAGCACTGGTACTGCAGGAACAGGTGGATCCTTAGGCTTCACAGTTTAGCCCGCCTACCTGCATTTTCCAGTTTCAAATCCCCATGGGAGACCTTGTCTCAAAAGACAAGGTAGAGAGGGATGAAGGAAGATACCTGTATATATACATGGGTATGTATATGTAGACATGGAATCTGGAGACATGGTAGCCAGGTGTGAGGCAGTTGGTCCTATTGCACCAAGAATCAGGAAGAACAGAGATATGAGCATACTGGAGCTAACTGCTGTGTCTTTTTCATCAGTCTTGGACCCCCCACCCTTGGAATGGTACCACCCACGTTTAGGGTGGGGTTCCCCAGCTTTATTAACCCAATCTCGACATTTCTTCACAGGCATGCCAAGAGGTTTGTTTCCTAGATGGTTCTAAATATCTTTAAGTTGACTATCAATATATATTTTAATTCTATGTAGGTCTGAGTGTGGGTGCCTACAGAGGCTAGAAATGTCAGAAGCCCCTGGAGTTGCGAGTTAAGGGAGATTGTGTGCTGCCCAGTGTGGATGCTGGGACTTGAACTTGGATTCTCTGCAAAAGCAATGCATCCTCTTAACTGCTGGGCCATGTTTCTAGTCCCTTTGGCATCAATATTAACCATTGCAATGCCTAGGTTGGACAGTCTACTTTTATTGTTGGGAACATAGACCAGGTTCCCAGGACTTGGGAGGAAGGAGGGTGGGGCTCTGTGTTGGGGATATAATTTTAGTCCTAACTCCTAGTATATCCTAATAAACTTGTATAATTTTACACACTCTATCAGGTTCTCTGGGTTTCACCCTCTTTCCAGGCCCTCCCTTGACTTTGAGAGTCTTGATCCCCTGTGGGTTTATGTAGCATTGTTCTCTCATCCTGGAGAAGGGATCCCTGTTGTCACTGGTGTCCCCAGCCATTTTTGATTGCCCACCAAGGTGCTTGAGCAAGCTCTCCAGCAGCTACTGTGAGAGTTGGGTGAGGTGACTAGAAGCTGGAGGGAAAGCCACACCATATGGAAAAGTCCAGGAGACTGGAGATAGGAAGAAACTACTCAGACATTTGTCTCTCCTCACGAAGCTGCAAGCTGTTTCTCTGAACAGCCTGTCTGGAGACATCCCAGGTGGCTGAGTGGCCGCACCTGCTGAACACCAGCTGTGCGTATTTGAGGCTTGTGGCAATTCAGTGGCCAGGGCAATGACATGCTATAGCTTTTCACCTTTCCTGTCACAGTTACCTTTCTACCAGCTCCTGCTGCTTCAGGGCTCTGCCTTCCAAACACAAGCCCTTCACGCTGAGACTGCTTTTATATCTTGTGACCATTTGGGGGGCTGAAAAACATCCAGATTTTTCTAGCTTTCAGAACTTGCCTCTCTGGTGTTGTAGCAATTGATAGAACTATCAAGCAATTGCTTGATCAATGACATGTGGTCTGAGTACTGTAGAAGATTGGCTAGGATTCTCTGATTGACATCTTGCTTCTTATACAGAAGTTAGGAAAACAGACATGATCACAAACATTGCTTATCTTAAATGCAAAAACCCAACACCCATCTCACCTTGTCACCATTTCCCCAGTTCCTTCTCGGTTGCTTAAGGCTGTGGAGTATGGGCAGCCACACACTAGGAAAGAAGCTGATTCTGCCACAGTCCACCAATTTGCTGGCCTCATCAACGTGGACGTCAAATTGTATTCCTGTTGAGACAATCGTCCTTTAGGTCAAGGGTGATAAATCTTATCTTACTTAATTGCAAGGATGCTGGGAAAGTTATTTAGGGTTTTTTTTTGGCAAAGCTACAAGGAGAAAAATAATCTGTATTCTGGGGAAAGAGAATGGCTTCAATGGTGCTAGCTGGAGCTACTTCCTTAGCAGCTGGGCAAACAGCTGGGGAGGTTTTGAATAAGCATTCCTGCCTAGTGTCTCAGTTCCATGGGAGGAGAGAAAGTAAGCCGGAACTGACTTCTGCTTCTACAGTTGGGTTGTAAGGCACAGGAGAGGTAGAATTGCACCTAGAAGGGGAATCTGGGCCAAGGTCTAGTTCCAAAAAGAACAATACAATTTACTAAGGTACGTAACTACGTATGCATGTACCTTTTCAATGCTATGTAGACTTTGGCTTGTTTAAATCCTGGAGGAAAGGGCCTTCTGTAGAGTTAGAGTGCAGCTGAGCAGAGAGTGCTTCTCTTGCCGCTAAGATGATTCCAAATCTCATGTGGGTTCTGAAGTTTTGTGGGCATTTTCTGTCTCTGACCTTGGTTTCCTCATTTGTAAAATGAAGACGCTGTTAGAAGGTTTCTCCTCTGGGGTTGTGATCTCTGGAAGGTTTAGACATTAAATCTTTCTACGGGGTAAAGCTGGGTGGTCAGAGGGTTGTATTATCCTGATTTCATTGAATGACACGGCCACTGGCAACATCCTGTCTGCTTGATGGAGCTGGGCAAACACATGGAATTAACAGGCTTGTCTGCCAGCATTTCTGGCAGATAGGAAAGAATGCACACTTTGTGGGAGGACTGTAAACTTTGGAGACAGAGGAAATGATGTTCAAACTTATCCTTGTCATTTACCAGCTGTGGAAACTTTGTGAGTTGTTTACTGTTTCAGTGGTTAGTCTTCTAATTGGAGAAAGGAGAACAATAACAACTACTTTGTACCATATTGAATAAATAACATTTATAAGGTGTCCGGCGCCTAGTAGGCGCTTAATGGATGGAAGTCATTAAGATGAATTTCAAATGTACTTAAGACCTTTTAGTATAGAAGTTTATAAGCACAGCATATCCTGACCCATCCTGTCTGTATCAAATATTGAGCACGGTTTCCAACACACTTAATGCTTTGAGAATAAAAATAATATTCAGGCTGAGATTATTTTTCTCTTCCACATGTGGTTTCTCATGCCTCTACATGTGTGGCTTGGTGGTGGATTCCATTCAGTTATTATGCAACAGCCTGATGTTCCAAAGATGCTGTGTTGGACAGAGAGGAACATTTAAAACACACACACAAGTAACATCAAGTCAGCTCCATGGCGGCCACAGGAGATGAACTTGGCCAGATGTTCTCAGCCTCTCACAGCCTGACTCACAGGTGGCCAGTAGTAGTGTGTGCAATGGCTCAGAGGATACCTCTTCTCCCAGCAGAGTTCTCCATCATGGCGCGGTCAGGGTTCTGGTACAGCTCCAGATTTATGAGCTCCTGGAAAGGGCGAGTGCAGATGGAGAAAATTCTAGCACTAGCTTTAGTAAGAGCATTGGGAGTTGCATAGAAGGACTGTTACTGCCTGACTTATTATATATAGTGTTATACTTCTCCTCAACTGCATGTGGCAGCTGACCCCCCTGTCATCTCCTATGACCCCCTCATCCTCTCCATGTGGCATCTGACCCCTCCCATCCACTCCTATTCCTCCCTCTAATTAGTCCCTCAGGTGGAACTTATCCTTGAAGTGCTCACTCGCTCATGATACTTGTTGGAAATCTTTTCTTTTGTCTACTATTCCAGACAGCTATGAATTCTACATAGCCACACATATTTTGTACTGAAGTCGTAATTCAGAACCTGCAGCTTAAGGTTGTCCTAGCTTTCTTTCAAAACCTCAGCAGTCCTGACTACAAGCTTGTCCAAAATAAATTGTATGTTTTTGGTGTGCTGTTCAGAAATGTCCTATGCTACTGTTTAACTTAGTACTGAACGACTGGGTCTTCCTAAAAGGTTTTTTTTTTTTTTTTCTTTTCAGCCTTGGTCATAAAGAAAAAAGAAAATTCTTAATGTGAATAGCTTATTAATACTGGAAATAGAACTCAATTTCTATAACATCGAGTTATACCATTTGGACATGATTGTGTCCATTTCTGCCCATTTCTAGCACACAAGTTCTCAGCCTCTGTTCTAGAAACAGCTGCTGGCAATTTAGTAATGAGTCTTCACTTTAATTAATCAACTGAAGAACATGTGGGAGGTCTACATTTACTGTGTCAAAATTTTTGACACACAAGCGCTCGTGCAGGAAAATTGGGCATACCCAGAAAAATCCAGATGCTTTTTGACAGCATTCAAGAAGTAATCAGAAATTTGTGTATTAGAAATATACAACTGCCTCTGCATAGATAATGCATGTATCCTTTTTCCCCTTTTAAAAAAGATATATGCCATGGTTACCAGAATAAATATAACAGTACAATAACATAAGTACAGAATTATGTGTTAGGGAAGAAAGTCGAAATTCACAAATGTCAGACCTGAATAACTGTGACTTGGAGAAGGGGAATCACGTAGGAGTGAGAGGCTTCCCTTCCTGCTCCTAATAAGTAGAAACACAGCAGAAAATATGTCTTATCCTGGTGTTGTGAGAATAAGCAGGGGACAAGCTTGCTTCGAGTAGGATGTTCCTCCTAGTGGGAGAACAAGGAAGATATAAGCCTCACTTCCTGATATTTTTTAAGACCTGTGGGATTTTAGGAGGGTATCATAGAAAAGGGTGCAGTGGCTGAGGTATCCCTGTATGACAGCTGGGTTGTTTTGGTGAAGATGCCAGTGAGGGGTGTCCTGTGAAGGAATACATACTGATGCAGAAAGGACTTCCGTCTACATCCAGCAATGTATGCTCCCATTTGCCACACCTGGTCTTTGTGCACATATGTGCACATACTTATATACTCAAATGTACTATATTCTTACTACTATAGCCAATTTGTGTTGATTTTGAAATGCTGTTTCCACACTCTCAGACCATTTACAAAGGTTAGAAAGCCTTTCTTAGCACACAATTTCTTTGACTGTAAAGTAGCTGAATTGAAACAAGGGAAGGGGGACAGCGAGAAGACTCAGGAAGTAAAGATGTTTTTCGCTGACTTGGCGACCTGAATTAGAGTCTCCTGGGGCCACATGGTGGAAGCAGAGAATTGATTGGTTGGTTGGTTTGTTAATTGATTTCTTTTTAATAATTAAAACATATTTTTCTGTCATGCAATTCATTCTGATTACAGTTTCCCCTCCCTCCACTGCTCCCAGCTTCCCCCACCCAACTCCTCTTTCCCCCTGATCCACTCCCCCTGTTTCCTTTCAGAAAAGAATAGGGATCCAAGAGACAAAAAACCAAACACAACAAAGTAAAATACAATAAGGTGAAAGCCTGCATATCAAGGCTCGACAAGGTAAACCAATAGGAGGAATAGAGTCCTGAGAGCAGGCAAAAGAGTCAGAGATGCAGACAATACCATTGTTAGAATTACCACATAACCGGCAAGCTAACAGCCATAGTATATATGCAGAGCACCTGATGCAGACCTATGCAGGCCCTGTGCTTGCCACTTCACGAAATCTCTGTGAGCCCATGTGAATGATGCTTAGTTGATTCAGTGGACCATGTTCTCTTGATGTCCTCCATTCCCTCTGACTCCTTCAATCTTTCTTCCCCATCTTCCTTGGTGTCCCCTGAGCTGTGAGAGATCTTCAATTTAGACTCTGTCTTTGTATAATGTCTGTCTGTGAGTCTGCACCCACTCCCATCTGCTGCCAGTGGAAGCCTCTCTAGTGACCACTCGGACAAGGTACCAATCTATGAGTGTAGCAGACTATCATTAGGAATCATTTTATTGATATGGTTTTGTCTGTCTTTTGGACAGTCATGTTTTTTTCTATTCTAGGTCTCTGGGCTATCTAGTCTCCAGTTCCAGGCAGCGTAGGCCACAAGATCCCTCTCATGATGTGTGCTTCAAATTAAACCAGACATTGGTTGGCTTTTCCCATACGTTATGAGCCACCATTGTCCCAGCACATCTTACAAGCAGGACAGATTATATAGGTTGAGGATTTTGTAACTGGATTGATGTCAATGTTTCTTTTTCTTTAGTCTACATAGAACCTTCCTGTGTAAAAGCGACTAGAACATAGGGATGAACATTCAGTGCAGGCTCCAGTACAACCTCTCTAAGTTCAATGAGCTGTGTGGCTGTTGTTCTTTTTCTTGAAGCTCCAATGACAGTTTTCAGAGAGTAGCCCTCTGTCTTAGCATCAGTCTGGGCTGTCTGGGGATCTTCATGGGAACCTCTTGGCCAGTCTCACCATTAGAAACCTTGCCTGGCCACAAAAGATGGCCAGTTCAGACTCTGTAACCTCCATTACTAGGAGTCCTCACTAGGGTCACCCTGTAGATCCCAGTAATATTCCATTACAATAGATTTTCACATTGCCCTAAAAATGCTCCCAAACTGAAGTGTTTCCTCCCCTATATCCTCTCCATCCATCTACCCCTACCTGATCTCTCCTGCTTCCATCTGCACCCATCCCCAGCCCACCCATAAAATCTATTCCATTACTTCCTCCCCCCTAGAGCAGTCTTCTTTAACTACCCTTTCTGGGCCTGTGGGTTATAGCTTGATTATCATTTGCTTAATAGCAAATATTCACTTTTAAGTGAATACATATAATATCCATTTTTCTAGGCCTGGGTAACCTCACTCAGGATAACTTTTTTCTAGTTGCATCCATTTGCCTGCAAGTTTTATGATGTCACTGCTTCTAACAGCTGAGTAATACTTAATTGTGTAAATGTACCACATTTTTCAGTTGAAGGACACATAGGTTGTTTCCAGTTTCTGGCATAAGCTATCACTTGTGTTATTGATCTTAATCATTCTGAAAAGTGTAAGATAGAATATTAAAGTAGTTTTGATTCGCATTTTCCTGATGGCTAAGGATGTTGAACATTTCTAAGTGGTTTTCAGCTGTTTGAGATTCTTCTATTGAGAAATTTCTGCTTAGATAAGTACCCCATTTTAAATTGGATTATTTGTTTTTTGATATCTAGTTTCTTGAATATATATATATATTCAAGAAACTATATATATATATATATATATATATATATATATATATATATATTCATAGTACTACCGAAAGATCCTGCAATACCTCTCCTGGGCATATACCCAGAAGGTATTCTAACTGGTAAAAAGGACACATGTTCCACTATGTTCATAGCAACCTTATTTATAATAGCCAGAAGCTGGAAAGAACCCAGATGTCCCTCAACAGAGGAATGGATACATAAAATGTGGTACATTTACACATGGAATACTATTCTGCTATTAAAAGAAATGAATTTATGAAATTCTTGGGCAAATGGATGTATCCGGAGGATATAATCCCTAATGAGGTAACCCAATCACAAAAGAAGTCATTGGATATGCGCTCACTGATAAATGGATATTAGCCCAGAAACTTAGAATACCCAAGATACAATTTGCAAAACACAAGAAAATCAAGTATATATATATATATATTCTCCGTTGGATATGAAGTTGGGTAAAATCTTTTCACATTCTATAGGCTGTCTTTTGTCTAATTGTTGGTGTCTTTTACCTTACAGAAACTTTTCAGTTTCATGAGGTTCCATTTACTAATGGATGATCTTAAGTGCCTATGCTATTGGTGTTCTGTTTAGAAAATTGTCTCCTGTGCCAGTGAGTTCAAGTCTATTCCCCATTTTCTCTTCTATCAGGCTCAGTATATGTGGTTTTATGTTGAGGTCTCTGATCCATTTGGAGTTGAGTTTCATGCCAGGTAATAAATAAGGATCTATTTGTATTCTTCTATATGCAGACATTCATTTGACCAGCACCATTTTTAAAAAATGCTTCCTTTTTTCCCATTGTATATATTGTATTATATTTGGGTTATTTGTAAAAAATCAGCTGTCCAAATGTGTGTGTATTTATGTCTGGGTTTTCAATTTGATTTCATTGATCAACTTGTCTGTTTTTATGCCAATACCATGTGGCTTTTTAATTACTATTACTTTGTAGTAAAACTTGAAATCAGGGATGGTAATACCTCCAACAGTTCTTTTATTGTTCAGGATTGTGTTAGCTATACTCTGGTGTTTTTTGTTTTTCTATATGAGGTTGAGAATTGTCCTTTCAAGCTCTGTAAAGAATTGTATTGGAATCTTGATGTGAATTGCATTGAACTTGTAGATTGCTTTTGGTAGGTTGGCAATTTCTACCATGTTGATCCTACTGACCCATAAACATGGAAAATCTTTCCTCCTTCTCCTCTTCTTCCTTCTGTTCCTCCTCTTCCTTCTTTTTCTTCAATTTTCTTCAAAGACTTGAAGTTTTTATTATACAAGTAACTTGCTTGGTTAGAGTTACTCCCAGATATTTTATATTATTATGGAAAGTGTTGTTTCCTCATTCCATTTGGGCTATTGATTTTTTTTTTTTTTAGTTAATCCTATATCTAGCTATTTTGTTGAAAGAGTTGGTAACCTGTAGGAATGTCCTGGTGGAGTTTTTAGGGTCCACTATTATATCATCTGGAAATAAATATACTTTGACTGTTTATTTCCAATTTGTATCACCCTAATCTGTTTCAGCTAGTACTTCAAGTATTAAACTGAATAGGCATGGAGATAGTAGAAACCTGTCTTGTTCCTGATTTTAATGGAATTGCTTTGAATTTCTCTCCATTTAATTTGATGTTGAGTATAGGCTTGCTATAAACTGCCTTTATTATGTTTAGGTATTTCCCTTGTACTCCTAATTTTTTCAAGACTTTTATAATGAAACAGTACTGGATTCATCAAAGATTTTCTAGCATCTAATGTGATGTGGTTTTCCCTTCAGTTTATTCATATGGAGGATTGCATTTACTGACTTCTGTATGTTGTACAGAATTCTTTTATTTATAAAGTTTATTTTATTCTTTTATAACGTATGTCTTTTGATTTTATGACTTCTTTCTTTCTTGTTATTTTTCTGTGGTGGTCTGATAGGATGCAGGGAGTTATTTGAAGTTTTCTTTTTTAATGTCTACTGAGACTTTCTTTGTGTCTGAATATGCAGTCAATTTTGGAGAAAGTTCTGTGAGATGTTTCAAAGAAAGTATATTTTTTAGTGTTGGGGTGGAATGTTCTATAAATGTCTGTTAGATTCACTTGGTTCAGGATGTCAAGTCTAGCATTTCTCTGTTCTGTTTTTGTCTAAATGGCTGGTCTACTGCTGAGAATAGGATATAGACATCTCCCACCATCAGTGTGTGAGGGTTCATATGAAATATGTGATTTAAGCTGTAGTAGTGTTTCTTTTAAAATGTGGATGTTCTTGTATTTGGGACATAGATGTTACAAATTGAAATGTCATCTTGGTGGATTTTTCCTTTGATGAGTATATAGTGTACCTCCTCAGAGAAAACTGATTTTGCCAGGTTGCTCTCTGATCTTGATACATGCACTATGAAATGCACTGTGAAAGGGTCGGTGTCTTAGTCAGGGTTTCTATTCCTGCACAAACATCATGACCAAAAAGCAAGTTGGGGCCCTCCCCCTTGATAACTAATTGAGAAAATGCCCCACAGCTAGATCTCATGGAGGCACTTCCCCAACTGAAGCTCCTTTCTTTGTGATAACTCCAGCCTGTGTCAAGTTGACACTCAAAACCAGCCAGTACAGTCAGTATGCACTCAGGGCCCCCAAACCAAATTCTCAGCACAAACAAGATTTATTTCCCTCCAGGGGAACAGAGAGCAGGGATAATGGACAAAGCCAGGTGACAGAGGAAGAGGGAGAAGGGGAAGGGAACAAGGGAGAGGGAGTAAAGGGTATTGCCCAGGAAGTGGGGATGGGTGGTGAGGGGGAGGAAAGTGGTGGTTTATAAAGTACTGGTTTATAAAAGTAAATAGGAAAACCCTATGAGGTGTTTAGCTTTAATTGGACATGTTAATTTGGTGAGCAAAAGGGGGCTTTTGATTGCTGGACTTCAATACCTTGATAGCTGGACCTTGGTAGTCAGTTTCAGTAGGAAGAAGAAGAGGAGGAGGAAGAGGAGAAGGAGAAGGAGAAGGAGAAGGAGAAGGAGAGGGAGAGGGAGAGGGAGAGGGAGAGGGAGAGGGAGAGGGAGAAGGAGAAGGAGGAGGAGGAAGAGGAGGAGGAGGAAGAAGAAGCACCCAAATAAGGGAATAGACCTTGGTTATCTTGGTGGCTAGCTTTAGGAATGTTAATTTAAAGGGTTTTAGCAAGGCAAAGGAAATGCCATATGAGAGACATGCTTGTCATGGTTAGAGTCCCTTCACACACCACACACTTGTGTAAAGATAAGAAGTTAAAAAAATTAAGCAGAGATAGGAGAAAATAAGTAGATACAACACAGTGCTCTTAATGAATAAATGGAATATTTATTAAACACATGAGCCCATAAAAGTATAGATATGAATATCCTAAACAAAATTACAGCAATGACCAGGAAGCCAGTGGATCAGGCTAGCATCTCTCTACAATGCAAGGATTTGACAGGCATGACTCTCTCTCTCTCTCTCTCTCTCTCTCTCTGTCTCTGTGTGTGTGTGTGTGTGTGTGTGTGTGTGTGTGTTTCTCTCATGGAGATTCAAAATGAAGAAAAAGCTCAGAGTCCTTCTAGGGTGTTTGAGCAACAGTCCCCTAGGGATCTGGGAGGGGTGTCTTCTGCTGCTGCTTCCTTTATGGGCTTCCCTTGTTAGCATGCCACTGCTGACAGAGTCTTCCTCAGCAGTTTCTTTGCCTTCTACAGAATATGCTGAAGTTGCATGGCAGCTTCCAAGATGAGAGCAATCAGCCTCACAGACTGCAGCTTGAGCACCTGCACCTGGTCCAGGACAGGACATGGCGGGGGTGGGGGTGGGAGTAGGGGCTGGATGCATGGCCAGGGTCCCCCTCCTGGCTTAGAGTTTAGAAGCCAGCCTCTGAGGCTTTCCACTGACGGCTGGGCTTGGAGCAAAACCAGGATATATGAGTATATAAATATATAAGTCTTTGCTTAGTACAGTGATGTCGCCTTATAATGTACTGGGCTTCTGGGAGTGTGTGAAGGCTTCTTATATAAAGAGTAATGACCTAACTTACACAGCAAGCACAGAGAACAGTGAGCACCCTGCTCTCTAGCAAAGGCCAGAGTTTGAGTTAACAGTGGGTGGGAAGACAATTTTGAGTCTAGGATTAGCAGCGATTTCTGAAGAAATGTTCCCAGAAACATCACCAACTTTTATTCCAAATGTTCAGCAGTTACCTGAAATCTGAGGGCATCCGTTGGGCGGAGTGAAGAATTCACGAGAGTAAACTAACTGAGCGTGGTGTAGCCCAGCTGTCAAGGTAAGGGAAACCTGGTATCCGCTCCAGGAGTCCTCAGGAAAAATGCCAACACAGGAGCACTCTGATTCTACCGTCACAAGGGGTACACCCTGTAAGAATTCAGACCGAAGGATTGAGACTGAAGAGGAGAGCTGGCAAACTGAAGGCGGGACTCTAAAAAAGGTATCAGAATAGTGTGGGCTCTAAATGTGGAAGGCAAAGTTGTGTTTACACAGGAGAAAGAAAGAAAAGGAGAGATAAAGGGTAAGTTCTTCCAGCACCCAGAGACTTCGTTGCAATTCTGAACCAGTGTCAAGTTCTGTTTTCTAGGGGTAAGTCACGTGGTACCCTTGGGAATGAGAAGAAACTGGGACTAGGAAGAAATTGCCAGGGACTACATTTCTACACAAGAAGACTAGCGGGGTGGGGGTGGGGGAACGGGATGAGGGGGGGGATTGGGAGGTGGGGTGGTAGAGCAGCTATGGGAAGGCAAGGAGGAGGAGGAGCTGGAGAAGGAAGAGGAAGAAGAGAGAAAAAGCAGCAGCAGGTAGACAGGGAGAAGGGGAAACTGAAGGGGAGAGGTGGGAAGAAGGGAGAGACAGACAGCAGAGGAGAGGTTTCAGGGAAGAGTATAATTACTTCGAAAGGGGGGTGGGAAGAAATTTGCATATTTGAAGAGTTGAGACACTTATTCCCAAAGGGCTATGAAAATGTCACATAGATGTGTGTTATGTAACCTTCCCCTTGGGCAACAAGAGGCTAGACTCCTACTAAAGGGGCAGCTCTGGAGGGCTACAGGGGAGAAGTGCCGAGAGGGCACCATGGGAGCAGTAGCCCTACAGTCAGTGGCATCGTGTGTACTCGATTTGGTTCCTGAGTTGGATTTTTAACTAGCTGCCTGTGGCACTCTACTTGGAAATAAGAAAAATTTCCCAAGTCTGTTGTAGGGTTTGTTTCCAGTAAGAATAGTTTCTTCATATTAAAACCTCTACTGAACGGGCTACTTGATATAGGCTGCTTTTGTTCTGTTAAAAACTTTTCATGCTGCTTGCAAACACTGCCCCAGACTCCAGTTGCATGCTCTCTCTCCTGACCCCTTCCATCTCCGCTCCGCTAGTGGACAGCCTCCTGTGCTGTATGGCGCTCCTACGCCTCACTGGGCCTGTGGCAATCCTGCCTTTACCTGACTGAGTCTCACCATACCACTCACGGCAAATGCCGCTGATTGGACACAAAGGTAGGCGTGGGATTGTAGCAGTGGATGATAAGTCACCATTCTTGCCCGTCAGTTGCTTGTGGTCTTGTCAAGGAATGGGACAGGCAAACTGCTGGACTAGGTATTGCTCCACAACAAAGGAGCTGGCAAAGGGCTCTCAAGAGCTAACTGCCCTCAGCAGAGGGGCAGGGTGATTTTTTCTGGAAAAGAAATGGATGGCGAGGAAGTGAATTAATGGTCAACAGAGTGGGGAGAGAGTGACGTGACACAGTATAGACGTTTAAGTGCACAGGACACAGTTAGGGATGGCAAGGTATGGTGAATACTAAGTCTAAGCAAAGTGCTAGAGTCAGTCAGTGATGCGGCCGTGGTCCGTTCATTCTCTGTCCAGTCACTCAACCCATTGTGATTTATATGAAGCAAGAGACTTAAAGAAACAGAAAGATTTTGCATTTCTTCATGAGAGAGAGAGCGAGCACAGACAGGCGAGCTGCAAGGAATAAATTGAAGACCAGCAGGTCACAACTGACCCGCTACTTCAGGG
Organism: Mus minutoides; assembly: GCA_902729485.2. Lineage (NCBI taxonomy): Eukaryota > Metazoa > Chordata > Mammalia > Rodentia > Muridae > Mus > Mus minutoides. Next base: position 1,946,904 of record LR753320.1, on the reverse strand, counting down.
CGTCCTCAAGCCCCTGTCATCTCTAGACCTTGCTGCCAGGACACCAGGCATCTAAATGTCTAGTTAACATGGCTTCCTCCTTGACTGAAACATAATTGAAGGAAAGATGATGGGGCATTCAGCAGTGAGGAAATGAGTCAGAGACTACGCAGAAGCGAACTAGATGCTTGAACAATTTCCTTAAATGAGATATGAAAGAAGAATCTTGAAGAGGAGGGGATCTCAACTCGACTCCGAATTTAGCACTGATAAACAATGCCGGTGGCAAGGGCCTGGTAGAGTCTTAGGGACCATATTCTAGTTGAGTTTCTACAGAGTCTCTCTGACTCGGAAATGAATAATAAGGGATGAGCATAGTGCGCAGCCAGCCACTGAGGCCACTGAGGATTGGTCAGCAGCTCCCACAGCGCAGGCCACTGAGTGGGTTGGAGCCACCACTGAGTGGTCCTGAGCTGCTGAGCAAAGGGAAAAAAAGATGGAAGGAAAATAAAGTTCCTAAAAGCTGAAAAAAAAGAAAGCCAAAAGAAAAATAAGGGAGTTCAGTTTGTGCAGAATCAATTAAAAAAATATTGTAGCCAATAATAGATATAAAAGTATGGGTGAGGTGCATTATACAGTGGGAAGGAATGAGGAACAGAATAGGGGATGTGCTCAGTGATGACCTGACTATGCTAAGCAGCAAAGGTACTGATGGGCCTGGATGAGGCTAAGAGAAAATAATAATTATTAATAATAATAATAATTTTAAAGGGGAGGAATATTAAACATCTGGGCCATATCATATTAAAAGGGCAGCAAAATTTTTAAAAAATGATAATTTCCTTTTTTAAAAATCACATTTTCTCAGTTCCTTAGACAACTGCCTTGCCTAAGGGCATGGAGAAGAATAGAGAGCCCTGAGCCTGTTATATCCTCTCCAGACAGACCAGAGCTGCCCCATCTCAGTCTCTAGGCACAGCTGTGCTATTAGAAGAGTGGCTGTTACATTTTGGGTTCTGCTCCGGCTTTTGGGGTTATGGGGAGAAGAGAGTGCTACAAGCCAGGGTGGTGAGGTATTTGACACAGAACGGGAAATGGAGGAGAGATGTTGTGCTTTTTCTGAACATGTGGGGCCAGTACAGACGTTTGACACTCTGCCCTTTGGCTCACATGATTCCCTTTCTTGGGTCAGCCAGGTGTGCCTCCTGGATCAACAGCCTGAGCTGCCTTTGGGAATCTGGCCAGAAACACAGGTTTTCACCATACTTCCCACTGCACCTGTTCATTATTTATCAGACACACAAAAGAAATGGAGACTTGACTAGAAACAGGGCATATCCAGGCCATAGACATAACCGGTGGGCAGGCAAAGATTTAAATTCAGATCCCTGAGACTCCCTGGCTCTGCCTCTGCCACAATGTCAGATTCTCTGAACATCACACTGTTCCTAACACGATTTGGGAGACTTCTGCTTCATTCTTTTGGAAGTCTACTAGATCCTAAATTGAATTCTGTTTGCCACCCCTATTTTTTTTAAAAAACTACCTCCTGCTGAAGTGCAGATGTGCCTGTGTGTGTGTGTGTGTGTGTGCACATATGTGAGTGAGCATGTATTTAAAAGAAAAAAAGGAGGGGGAGAAGAAGAGAGATATCTTTGAAGGATAATACTCACAATGCAATTTGTGCATTATTTGGCAAATGTCTGAGACTTGTTTCTCCGGTTTCTGACATACTATAGCCATTCTAATTATTTGCTGTTTGTCCTTCCAACATGATTAGATTGTCCTTTCCTGCTTTCATCTTTAGTCAGCAGCCCTCCACCTCAAGCCTACCTTCTTTTTCTCCTGTTCTCTTACTCATATTCAAGGGTCTCCTCAGATAAATTCTAACACACATCTTATCCCTGGCCTTTCTCCAAAATGCCAGGCTCACGGCTTAGGCATCTTACTGGATATTTAGCACCACCACAACTCTTAAGTGCCCCAGGGTTTATTCCTTTCTTTCTTGACTTCCCTAGACAATGCAGTCCTCTAGCTCCTGTGTTCTCAGAGGAAACCAGGCCTCTTCTTTTCCATCTTCTACACTCTGTGTCCAATCAGTCTCTGTGACCCTAGAATTCTTACTGTATCTCTAGATCTGGTCTTCAGTGATGTTCTCCAGCTACTTCAAAAGCCTACTGGAGGATAGGCTAGATTATTCTCTTTTAAATCTCTCCATTCACTTAACTCATCACTTTGTATGTTACAGTTGCTAAAATCTGTTTAGTAAATTTGCAGAGACATTATGGGGAATAAAAGATAGGTAACAATCATTCTCACAGGAAGAGAAAAAATAGCATATACTTTAAAGGTAAGTTAAAATAATTTATTGACAGTCAAGGTGACTATTAAAATGCTGGCTGAATTATTAGCCCCAGAGGAGCAAGAGGATTGGGACAAAGAAGACTTATCAAATAACAAATCAAAGAACGGTCCCTGTAGCCTCCCGTTAAGAGGCAGAGATATTTCACCATCTCAGGAATCAAGTACTACAACCTTTTATGAGACTAGAAAATCATTGCAGGTCTCATAAATTTCCCGCTTCTCATTGTTCCAAAGGCTTAATTTAGGATGAGTTACTCCATAAATCTAGGCAAAGATGACTGATGATTATAATAACAATATCATAAATTATATAGTGCTTTCTTCCCAAGGAAAACCGTATCTAATTTATCCTCCCAACATCCCTTATTGGATACAAGGACCAGGGATCATTGCTTCCATATTTCAGATACTTGGGTAGATAGAGGTGCCTATAGGCTGTGCTCTGTGCCATACGGAGGCTCTGCTGCATTTTCTTGTCCATCACGCTGACTTCCAAGCAGATTCTCACCTTCTCTTTCCTCTTACCAGGCATTAGTATGCTGTCTTTCAATGCAGTGGCCACCCCACACCCCACCTTGCACCTTACAAGCAGAAAGTTCAATAATTTACTCATTATACCTCTTGTCAAACACATTCAGAGATCCAACTCAAAGAGGAATACAAAGTAGAAAAACATGAAAATTGAATTTTGATCTTTACTGATGATAACTATAGTGATGCTTAACTTTACTCTTTTAACAGAGGCCTAAAGATGTAAGGGCCTCATCAGTTGGAAGGACCATATCCTATCTCAGTGATACGAGAATGACTCCTTGATGTGTATGTAGTCCACATTTCACTTTCTCAATGCCAGTCATTATATTTTATTTGTAAATACAACAGAAACCAACATCCCTTGACATTTTCCTCAAGTGAAAATTGAAATCTTTATTCTTTAAATAGTGGTATGAGAACATATTTATTTATCTGTTTATTTGTTTATTTTTGTATTTTTTTTCCTGCTGAGAAATGAGTCACAATGCTTAGTTACATTTTCACCATTTCCTTGGGAGACTTCAGCCTATACTCAGTAGTAATAGTGTTTTAACAATGGTGACAAATACATACGGAGCCAGTGTTCTATGTGCTGATTGATCATTGCACTAGTTGCTAGAGGCAGACAGCCTATGGACAAAGAGCTGAAATCCATGCTCAGGTCTGTATCCAGAGTTCATGCTCGACATAGTTCCTCTATACATTCATTCATGTATAGGGGATGTCAAACAGTTACAGGCCAGGACTGTTTCCAGACTTGGGTGTATAGTATTGAGCAAAACAGACAAAAAAAAAAAAAAAAACCCAAAAAAACCCCTACCTCCATGAGTTATATTTTACCTTGAGGTGTCAAAGAATAAAATAATAAAAAGAGATAGAGAAGTATATATTGTGCTAGAAAATAGTAAACACCTTGGAGAGACGTGATTTTACATGGTGAGCTTCACTAGGGGTGAGATTTCAGTGATTGAGTGATAAGGTCTGTGACAGTAGGAAGCAAGAGTGTTCCAAGAAGGAATCTCAGGGAAAAGGCTCTCCTCAGGAGCTGCCAGTCTTGTGTTAAGTCAGACAAGGATAACAGTGTGGAGAGTGGAGGGGGATGGTGTTAGGCAGGTAGGAAAACCTGAAGTCAGACAGGCTCGGGGCATCTTTTAAGTAAAGGCAAGTCCTTTCTTATTTTATTACTTACTTGTTTTTTTTTTTTTTCATTTTTCCCACTTTTATTTTATTTTTTACAAATTTCATACATGAATCCTATATTCACATCATTTCTATTCTACCCTGTCCCCTTCAACTTCTGCCATGTCCCTTCACTACCTTCCAAATTTGTGGTCCTTTCTTCTTTATTATTGTTCCCTCCCTCTATCTTCATCTCCTCCTCCACCTCTCTCTTCACCCGTCCCTCTGTATGTGTAACTAGTACCTGATGAGCCCATGTAGTGTTTGCTGTGTGCATATGTGGTTTTGGATGACGAGTTGGCATTGGAAAACCAGTTAGGTGGCTCTTTCATGGGCAAGACTGACTCTTCTCCCTCTAGGAGTTGATTCCTCCCCTGCTAACGGCCGTTAGTTGCCCATAGCTCTTCATCTTGGGGTAGAACTTCCTAAGATTTCCCCCATCTACTGTGGAATGCCAACTTGTGTTGTCGCCATGCAGGTCTGGTTTAGGGGATCACACTGTTAAGATTTCAGGGGCATAGCTCACTGTCATACATAGAGGATGATGCTCTGCTTCTCAATCTCTCCTTCCACTCTTCTGTAGAGCCTTAGGCACAGGGGCTGTGCTACAGATGTGTCAATTGGGACTGGATACCCACCATCAGTTATTATGTCCATTTTAACCAGTTGTGCATCTCTGTGATGGTCTCTGCTGAAAAGAGAGGCTTCTTTGATGGATGAGAACTATACTCACCTGTGAATATAAGGATAGGTTTTTGTTTAAACAGCCTAAGATGGTCTCAGACATGATCCCCCTTCCTTAGTCACTCCAGTTCTGAATGTATCTGGCCTTATATATTTAAAAATGTATTTAAACAAATACACTTTAATATAATAGCTTCGAAGCTATAACTCTTGTAGGAGAATGCTATTTTCCATGTGTGATGGTCAATACGGATGGCCAACTTGGCAGGAAGTAGAATTACTTAGTAGAAAAACTTTTGAGTATGTCTGTGATGGAGTTTGAATTGATGTGAGAAGATCCACCTCAAATGTGGATTGTGCCATCTCATGGACTGGAGCTCAAGGTGTATAAAAAGTGGAAAGAGAGCTGAGCACCAGTATCCCTTATTCTCTGCTTCCTGACTGTGGATGTGATGTGACCAGCTACCTCAAGTGGCTCCCACCATGTCCCCTTGTCATGACAGACTGTCCCTCAAAGTGTGAGCCAAGAAGTCTCCATTCCTTAGCTGCTTTTATCCAGCACCTTGTCACAGGACAAGAAGTGTAACTAATTCTTGTGTTTCCAGGATCGTATCCTGATTCTTACTGGGCATAGTATCTCAAGGATCAGACAAATGACAGCATTGCTGCTTTCTGAGGATATCTGAAGAAGCCACTGGAAAACTCAAGAAATCGGGGCTGGGATAAAATACCGGTAAAACAGAGTGGTTTAGGTTTATTGGGTTTTTTTTTTTTTTTCAGCTGATCCCTAAATCCATTTTTTTTAGTAGTGCTTTCAGGCATTCCTTTTGAAACTTGAATGTGTGCCTGAACAGCCCTGGGATGGGTTAACATGAAGGATTCATCTGGGGGAGATCAGGAGGGAGTGGCACCCACCTGCATTTCTAACAGCTTTCCCTCTACTGTAGAGCCACTGGCCTCTGTTCTTTATTGTGGGAAACAGTGCTACAGTTGGTGGGAGTTTTCCCTACCTGCCTTCTTGTTATAACTTGGGTCTTCATCAAAACCCTAAATTAATTGGTTCAGATATTATTATTTTCATTGACAAATGATGCAATCACACCTCAAAGGGGTGAGGTGACCTTCTCATATGCCCAAATCACAGTGCTATGACTTCAATTTAGCTCCTTGGCTTCTGGGCAGCAGCTGCTTCATGGCTTTTAAACTCTCATCTATAAAAGCACATGCTAATTAGTGTTTTTGGCTGGTATACATCTACACACACACACACACACACACACACACACACACACACACACACACACACACACTCACGAGGCTGCAGTTGAGGAGGGAGTGATAAGACCCCCTGAAGCTGCAGCTGCCTGGGGGCCAGCTTGGCAGCAGTCTCTGGAAATGATCCAGCCACTGCAGCACGCTCTGGAAAGTTGCCTATCTTCCACATTCTGCCCACCCCACCACAGATGTGAGCTCTTTCCTTTACGTTTACTCTGCACATGAGCTAAACCACGTTTCACCCACCTCTGAGATAATCTGCTGGGTCCCGTGTTGCTGCCCAAGTCAGAAAGCTATTTATTGTGATGCTGGAAAAGATTGTTCTTCTCACTCAAGGAAAGCACTGCTCTCAGGGAGAGAGCCTGAGCATTCTGGGAAAAGAAAAAAAAAGTCTTTGAAGCATTTCCAACCAAATCCTTGGAGAGGTAAACATATTTTCAGCCGTAGGATTCCAGGTTAAAGAAGTGTGTCCCCCACTTGTTTACAAAGCATCACAGCAGATGTTAGGCGGCTCCTGCCCCCACTGGACAGAAGAGGCATTTGGAAGAGATGCCAGGCCTCCCATACAGTCTGCTCCCTTGCAGCCCTGGGGGAAGAACTCATCCTCATCAGCCACCAGCAGTTCAGGGAGCTCAGGAGTACTAGGATGCAGCTGAGACAGGGCTGCCTTCTCTGGTTCCATGTCGCCGTGCTCTTTTTATTAATGTTTTAAAAAAATCACATTTCCTCTCCATTATTTTAATACAGAGGTAAAAAAAAAATCACCTCTCTGTATTCCCTGCTGGCTATCCATTTCCCAGTGTTGCACCTGCTGTAGGATACAGTGCCCTGGATTTCTTAGGTAAGGAGCCACTTTTCTCCACTTGCAGTGGGTCATGCTGGCTTCCTTCTGCCTGTCTGCTCCTACATAAAAAGTCAGTCTGTGTCCTGTATTGTCTGTGATGTCCTCCTTGGACATGCCAGGGCATAGTGATTGCCTGCTTTTCTAATCCTACAATGCTAGGTGTTCTCAGCATGTGTGTGACCACATTTTTGAGAACGCTATTGGTAGGAGAAATAAATCGCTGCCATTTCTGGTATGGATGCTGTGTGTTTTACATTGTAAAAGGCTTGTTGATGAGTTTTCCCACTCATCTTCAAGAAGAATCTAGCAGGCATGGTTATCATCATTTGAAGATGAGAAATCTGAGGGTCTGGAGAGATGGTTTAGTTGGTAATATGCTTGCTCTGGAATTATGAATTCCTGAGTTTGGGTGCCTAATACTAATATGAAAATGTCATTTTATAACCCCAGTGTAGGGGAAAGTAACAAAAGGATTCCTGGGGCCTGGTGAGCAGTAAGTTTTGCCAAATCTGAGCCTTAGGTTCTCTGAGAGATCCTGACTCTAAATAAATAAATAAATAAATAAAAATAAGGTGGAGAGTGATAGAGGAAGATATGAAATCTTAAACTCTGGACTACACACACACACACACACACACACACACATACACACACACAGACGTGTGTGGGCATACACATTTGAATAACACATACACACACTCACACGCACACGCGTGCACACACACACACACACACACACACATGCACATGGCAACATCCATACAATGCAACATTGCACATACTTGAAAACTGAGGCATAGAAGATTAAATTGCCAAAAATTATACACCCAGAATTAGGAATGTATATATGTATGTGTTGGGGTACTTATAATATCTTTTAAATAGGCTATAAAAATTCCTCTTCTATTACAGAGGTAAACGGCAGCCTGTGGTAGATATAATTATTTAATTAAGACCATCATATAGTTCATGGTTAAGGCAATATGGATATGATTGTAAGCCACATGTGTAGCATAATAATAATATAATAATATCTGGCCTCATCTTTGCCCTGACCTTTCAAAGCTGTCTAAGAAGAAACCATGCAAAAGAAAGCAGAACTGAGAGCATGGGAATGCTGAGTTCTAATGGGAGATTCGAGCCTTGGATCCAGTGGGGTTTGTTTCTAGATTTTTTTTCACTTATTCTAAGAACAAATACATTCTTTATTTTATACTCTATCTTGGAATTAGATATTTTTCTCCATGTAATCAAATGAGCCATGACCACTGTAACTCATTGGAACAAACATTACAACTAACATTAAAGGTGAAGAACTTGATCCTTCTTTGGAAAAGCAATTGTTGGAGCAAGATTATGTGTGGATTTGCTCGCTCTCCCCCGCCCCCTTTCTCTCTCTCCCACCCCCCACTTGTATAGTGCTGCCCAGCAGTACCTCCTGTGATAAGGCTGTTCTAGAAATTGTCTAGATCTGCACTTTCAGCCAGGTCACCAGTGCCATACATGCCATTGAATACTTGCAATGTGACAGACAGCATGACCAAAGGATGGTCTTTCTGTTTTTGTTTCTCTTTGTTTTACTTATAGGCACACATGGACATAGAAATGGAATTAGACAACACAGAGCTCGACCTCCTCTTCTCCATGGATAAATATGACCACACAAGCTGCCCAATGGCAGTTGGAGTAATTCAGTGAAATTGCAGCCATAGTTTGCGGTGAGACCCTGGGATCCTGTGGCTCTTTGTGTGACTGAAAGCCCATGGAATTTTCATGTGTGAGTCTCAGAGAAGGGAATAACTTGCTTACCCACATCATTCTCTTCTAGAACAGTGCCAAGGGAAGAAAACCTCTCTTACTGTATAAATGTGTGCTGCCTGCTCTGGTATATCTAGCCTGTGTGATCTTTAGATGAGAAGAGTTCTGACACTGAACTGGTGCTAGGGCTAAGTCATGCTTACAGTTGTAGAAATGATTATACAAAGAAAACCCACACTATCCAGTCTTGTCCTTTCTGTATCATAATTCTTCATTCAAGTTTATGGAAAGAATGTAGAGATGGGTTTAGTTTAAGAGGCCATGCAGACTTTGGAATCAGGCTGACTGAAACTTCTCCTACTTGATTACTTATTGCATTTCAGACACTAGCTAACCATTTATGCTGTTTAAATGCCATTACTACAGCTGAAAATAATGGAGAGTATCTGTGGTCCAGCATCTCTGTGAGTACTAGGTGAGACCTTGTATGTAAAGGGATTAGCAACATGCCCAGCATGAAGCAAGTGTTCCATGATAGCTCGTTGACAGATATTTCACAGTAATGTTGATAGAATAGGGGACACTACCACATTGCTGATACTAAAAGAGCTTTTACACTGAGACTCCTGATAGCCTGGAGCAGTGTTTCAGTGTGAAATCTGGTCAAATGATTCACAGAAGTACTTCTTCACAAATGATTTAGTTTCAAATGAAGCACATGGAGATCTTTGGCCCAAAGATATGAGTATGCCTCACAGAATTACTGTTTTTCACTTTTGGATACCCTAGGATACAGGGTCTAGAGCTATCTTTAAGTAACCTCTGGTTTAAATATGTTTCCTTGTGCCTAAATATGGTGGATACCTTGGTAACTTGTTTGGGGAAGTTTGACCTTCTCCCCAATCCACACACAAACACTCCCTTCCACATCCCATGGAGGGTGTAGGTGCTGAGAAAGTTGATGTCATTTGAGAACACATTGTTTGTTTAGTTGACAAAGCTTCTCTTGTTTTTATTCTCTTCTTGCAAGGGAAACATTTCTATGTTCAAGAAATCATTTAAGGAATGGATTTGTGTGAGACGGCTGGATTCCATTAGAGGAAGAGGTGATTTTGTGAGATAATATTGTCACATTTGAGTCCCACAGATTGTCATCCAATTTTGTGCAGACTCTTCTAGAATGCTAACTTCAAAGTGAAAGAAAAGCATCTCAGCTCATAACTCCAGGAATCAGGTTGGATGACAACTCTCTCTCTAACATGCAACCATGGAAACAGTTCATCCTACACACACACATCATTGAGATCCTTGGGTCATACCCGGTACTACATGGATGTTGGACACCCAGAGGTATTTATATGATCTTAAGAGACTGTTTGCAGTACCTTAAGAACATAAGAATTTACAGGATCACAACTACTTAAAAAGGGTCTCACAGCTTATTTCTAAAAATCACTGTTGTAGTATTGCTGTTTCCTTTTGGATGGATGTGATCATACCTTGAAGCAGAGCAGCTACAATATCCCATATAAGACTCATGATATCAGGCCTATCTGAGATTATTTAAAGAGATGAACCATTGGCTTAGACTTCTCACTGTTTTATTAGTCCTGCATCTTCCTATAAGGAACCTCAATAAATTAATTGTTTCACCAAGCTGCTCTTTGATTGGATCCTGTTCTGTCTGTGCCTTCTCTGTCTGGGTTGAATAGGCATTTCTTTATGTCTTCTTAGAAAAAGTCACAGAATAGTTGTGTTGTGACTATGTTAAGGAATTACTATGGGCCTAAGCCCCAACTTTCTCATTTCAACATCTGTTCAGACTTAATTCCATCACAGGTGACTGGAGCATTCAACTGTAGTAACTCAAAAGGGACAAATGAAGGGAAGCCAATTCCTTATACATCAGCAAATATTTATTGAATTGCATGACCCATGGCTTCCATGTGGTAGTCCACATGGAACAATGATACTTCTGTGGCTTATGTCATCTCCATCCTGTTCCTGTGCAATAAGTACAGGTGTACCCCCTGTGGAGGAGAGTAGATTGCCTCTAGAGATCCATGAATAGATAAATCTTCATTTCTGAACTACAGCCCTTATTCCTGTGCTAATGAACTAATTGGAAACTGATATCATATAACAGATCCCAGTGATGTTAAAAGGGTAAAGGGAACCAAAGTAGAGATGAAGAGACTGTAAGTCAGACATCTTTAGCCCTTCTCTCCCCATGCAGAACACAGAGAGGCCTGCTGAGCGTTTAGGTTGCAAGGTCATTTTCATTCTTGAAATTAGAGAGAGGGAATCTGAGGCCAAGGTACAACACCACCTGGGAATGGTGCTCTGGGAGAGAGCAGGAAGCAAGAAGAGGTTAGAATAGAGTCTTTGCTTGGCCACCACTAAGGGGATGACCTTAAAGTGAGCCCCTTTGGCATGTAGAATGAAACACTAGGATCGGAGATGCTATTGGCCCAGTCCTCTCGGAGTCCTCTTGGCCCAGTTCCTCACTTCAGGGACCTATGTGGATTAGAAATGATGATCATATTATTTCGTATTTCTTAACACTCTGGTTATTGTGTGTAATTTAGCCTGCTAATGATTTCCACATTTTTCAGCTGCTTTAGCCTGCAGCATCTTTATCCCACAGGAAGAACAAAAGTCAAAGCCTATGATTTGATTCTTTTCAGAAACCATAACCCTTGGGCACAGGCTCAGGGCCCATGCTGTCCTGTTTATTCCTGCTGGCACGTCACAAGCCCTGGATGATGGAGATACACGGTCTGAAGTGTTAGTGGAGTCAGATGTGCTCAGTGGAAACAGTCTGGCTGACTCACAACAGATTCCCAGCTCTCTTGGCGGTCCTCCAGAAATCATGTCTGCTAGGATTTCTGCAACAGATCTGATAGCTGCTGACTTGGAGAACTTGTAAGCTGCTTGTGGATTCGTGGGAATGGTGCTGACTCCAGACACAAATTCTCACTGACAGTCAGGGACTGAAAATGTGCAGAGAGATGTACTGATATCTTATCTGTGAACTGTGTATTTGCACATGTGCAAAGATGTATGCAGGTTTATGTAAGAGAGAAAGAAAAAGGGAGGGGGAGAGGAAGAAAGGAAGACACTATGATATGAAAATGAATTTACGATGGCAAACACTGGACAGCCTGTAAATGGGTGCTTTGGTTGCACTGGGAAAGAAATTGGAGTGGATGATAATTCTTCATGGTTTCCCTAACACAGAACACAACTTGACTTTATATAACATTTCCCTAAAAGCATACTATCTAAAGGCCCATAATCAACTTGAAAATTGTGAGAAATAAGATTAGGCAGGTTATAAGACATAGGATGGCTGATAAAAACTACAGATTCATTTAATTTATTTTGTGCTGTAGTAAACCAGGTAAACTCTTTCTGGTAGATGGAGATTATTTTAGAGATCATTTCTTTCTTGAGTGTAAATGACTTCTATACCTTTAACTTACTCAATGATGTATGTTTCACAGAGCCCCATTATTGGACAGACACAGTGCACACACTGCTTTCTTTTGTGTTTGCAGTAACATGCATGTTGCAGAGATGTTGTCATGTGAACCTGAAGTGCCCAAGGCCATGTGTCAAAGGTTTGGTCACTAGCTTTTGGTGGTACTAGAAAGCATCACAGCCTTTAGGAGGTGTTGCCTAGTGGAAGAAGATGTCATTGTAGGTGTGTGACATTGTCAAAGGTATACCCTTGAGGGGATAATGACACATGGATTCCTTCTCTGACTCTGTTTTCTGACTGTTTGGAGGTCACTCTATCTGCCACATTCTTCCTCACATGCTGTTCTGTTTCACTGGCAAGTCCTAAGAGATTAGGTCAAATGATCATGGATTGAGACCGATGAAACCATGAGTCGATATAAATGTTTTCTTCTTACAATTTGGCTAGCTCATATATTTTTCACAGTAACCGAAAACTGCCTAACAAAAGTAGAAAACTTGTGAAGTTTGGAGGACAGAAAATGACTGGCTATTTGTACCACTCTACATGTGAAGGCAGGTGCTTTTGGAGCCTAGAGATATTAGGTAACACTGTAGCTGAAGTTACAGATGGCTGCCCGCTGCCTTGTTTAGGTAGCAGTACCTGCTTGAACTGCTGAGCCATCTCTCCAGCACCTTTGCTTATTTGTTTAGTGAAAATTCTAAAGGAAAAGAGGAAAAAGAATATAAGTACCTAGTGATTAATTTGTGAGGTCTAGTGAAAATGGTGCTCTTGTTTAGCATGTCATGAGAATTTTATGGTAATGGCACAGAGAACAAAGTCAAACATGAGACTCTTTCAAGTATGCACAGCCCTGTGTGACTTTGTGACCATATACCAGTGAAGCCACTCTAGTCATGCTCTCCAAGTTTCTATGTAGTCAGTCCACCTGTGTCTTAAGGTGAGAACGACACTTTCACCTTTACTGACAGTAAACTTTAAGTGATGTCCTGTGCTGGTATTTATTAAGCTCATTAGCCTGTTTCTTGAGTTTACAGAGCATTGGTTGAATGCTACTAATGGTATATTAAGGTGTAGTGGTACATTGGATTTATACCATAAATGATAAATTATTTGAATGCATTGTTATACCAAAAGTATTTTACCTTATTTTTTTTTGATGAGAGCAAGCTTATCCTGTGACTTTGTTTTTGTTTTTGATTTTGTTTTGTATTTTTTTTTGAAATTTATAGGTCTCTCTTTGTTTTCTGCTGAAACATCAAAAACATGGTTGCAGAATGTGTGTGTGTGTGTGTGTGTGTGTGTGTGAGAGAGAGAGAGAGAGAGAGAGAGAGAGAGAGAGAGAGAGAGAGAGAGGATCACTCCCTATATAAAAACGTATGAGATTTAAAGAAATATTTAACTCACATGTTTAGTGTCTTATCTTGTGATGTTTTCATTCATAAGAGTGCCTTCTATGATGCTTTGTAATTTTAGTAGACTATCTTGTTCATATACTATCAAAGACAAGCTGAGTTTCATATTCTAATTTAAATCTTGCATAACTTGAGCAATCAAAAGGAGTCCTTCATATCTAAGACAAGAAACTGTGCATTTTCCTTTAATATTGAACAACTGAAATGGTTTGATCTCAAACCTCATCTTTAAGCCCCTAAAACACTTTTGTGAGGGAACAATGATGAACTCTCTTAAGCCAGGAAGGATGTTTAAAACATGATGAGTTAAGAAAAATCATGACCTTTCCTTTTGTTAAGAGAGAGAAAATAAAACTTATTTGAGATATTTTTCTTACCTAGAAAACAGACTTATGCACAACTCATAGATAAGTATCTTGGAGGTGATGTACCTGTTATATTGTCTTTAGTTTTAGTGAATGAATGTTTAAGGAAATCTAAAACTTAACTATTTTATTCTTGTAAAATGAAGTGGTGGAAGGGGAGAAAACTATATAAGATTATAATGTCTTGGATCACAATGTCATCCTGCCACAGTGAGATGTTTTAAAGTCATCTCCAGAATGGGTCTATCAAACATTTCTATGATGGTATCACCCTGAACTCATTATTGCCAAGATCAGTCTCCTTCCTTCTACTCAAAGGGGAGAGAGGATGAAGACTGCCATGAAGAAAATCTTGAACATTTTAGGACTTCCATCTTAGAGGATCAGAAGAACTAGTAGAACCCTAGTCTTCCCCAAGTGTTGAGATCTATGACTGAGCAGATGGAGTCACTGCCTCTGTGTGTAAACAGTCCTTCAATTTATATATGTCTGACTAAAGCAAATCTTGGCCAAGTCAAAATTCTTCTGTCTTTAACTCAAAAGGTTTCCTATGCCTTTCTGTGTCTCTCCAGAGTCTAGCTCAAGGCTGTTCCACTCATGCCCTCTGGAACCTATAAGTCATTTTCCATCATTATAACAGGCATCAGAGATGAAAACTTAGAAGAAAAGACTTATTCTAGCTCACAGTTTTAGAGAGTTCAGTCTGTGACTCATTCAGTCCTCTTTGGGCTTTTGGTGGCATATCATGACAGGAACATGTGGTAGAATATAGAGAGAAGAAGGGCCAGGGTCCCACGAACACTGATGAGGGTATACACTCAACCACTTGGAGACTTTTTACTAGGCCTCATTTCATATAGTTTCCAGTGCCTCCCAAAGGCATTAAACTGGGGATATTGCTTTTAATGCTTGGGTTTTCAGAGAACATGGCAGTTTCAAACTTTAGCAAACCTCAAAGTCTCTCTTTGGGTCCTTTTATTTTTTTCCCCAAAGCTGCTTTCTTTGGTCCCATTCTGAAGGCGTTTCCTGGACTGACAACACCCAGTATGGCCTTTTCTTAAGGGACAAAATAGTTGCTAATTTCTTCAGATCATCTTCTCTGCAATTTCTTTTTTTTTATTGAATATTTTCTTTTTTTTACATTTCAAGTGTTTTCCCCTTTCCAGTTCTCCCCTTCAGACTCCCCCTCTCTGTTCCTTGCTCCTCCTGCCTCTATAAGCATGCTCCCCAACCCACCCACCCACTCCTATCTTCCTGCCCTGACATTTCCATACACTGGGGCATTGAACACCCTCAGGCTCAAGGGTCCCACTGATGTCCATCCTCTGCCACATATGTGGCCTGAAACATGGGTCACTCCATGTGTACTCTTTGGTTGGTAGTACAGTCCTCTGGAGCTCTGGGGGTTCTGGAGGGTTGACACTGTTGTTCCCCCCATGGGACTACAAACCACCTCCGCTCCTTCTGTCCCTTCTCCAACTTCACCGGCAACCCTGTGCTCAGTCCAATGGTTGGCTGTGAGCATCTTTTCTTCCTTTCCAGGTTTCTTCCAGGCTGGATGAGTGAAAGTCAAAAGTTCTTGTCGCCTCACAAGTGAAGACATTTGCCAGTGTATGGTTTTGCCCTCTCATCACAGATGGTGACAGTGGGCCAGTTTGCCATTTGGGCCACAAATCAAATATAGCCAACTCCTGGCAGTCAGGTTCGATATTGTTTTCACTGCCCTCCTTACAAGCAAGTGGTCAGAGCCGTAATTACTCCTGATGGCAGGTGGCAGGTCTACATCACACCTTGACATTAACTTCGTGCTATTATTATTATTATTTTTTTTACAGCTGCCAGTGTGCTCAGTCAAATACCTGTCTGTCATCCCAATCAGACAGGTCTTAATGTCTTTGCATTATAGAGGAGGACCTAGGTTGCCTTCCAGCCCGTTTATTATGGTCCCAGTGTAGCATTTTATCACACATTCCTTACACACAGCCTCCTCTCCACCACCACGGAAATCTTCCAAGTTGGCAGCTTTAGTGTCTACTGCCATTAATCTTCACTAGGCTGGGATCACAGGGCAGGGGATGATTTATTGCAATTACCTGTTATAGTGCAGAGCTCAGGTGAGCTGGGCTCAGATGCATTTACTGGGCTCTCTTCCATTCTTTCTCAGCCAAGGGACAAAAATGTGTCTGCTGTTTCTAGGTGGATCTGCTTTCGTTTAACCCCTCAATGTTACTTAATTAATGAGGAAGTGGAGAAATAGATGTAGATAGTAGTGGGGTTATGCATCTACTTGGTGACGGCTGGCTGTTCAAAGCCAGAATTGACACTTACATGTGACAGTCCATTTAATTTCTTTGTTGTTTCTGCATTTTAAGGAACATCCAAAGGAAATTCCAAATTGCACTTACCTGACACTTGCTGCACCATCTGTTCCAGGTGATTAAAACCAATCTGCATGAAGGGTTGTGTTTCATTTCGAATTTCTCGCTCCCTGGGATGGCAGTGGGCAGTGCACGGAGTGGGGGTAATGTGTGCTTCAGTTCTGGGAGAGAGGGAGAAAGAAGGGGGGTCTGGAGCGATAAAAGGGGAGAAGAAAGCTTCAAGGTAAACTCTGAAGCAGAAATGAGTCTGTTCCCAAACGGGGCCATTGTTTTGCCATGGCTGGCTTGGATGGAAAGTTCCTGTCTGCTTGGTTTAAAAAGCCTCAGTATCCTCATATCCTTGGTCTGGTGGAAAAGTGAGAGATAAATGGAATTAGAAATGATTTATTTGTTTGTTTCTTTGTTTCTTTGCTTTCCCCCTTCCCCTCCCCTCTTCCTCACCCCTCCCCCTCCCCCTCCCCTTCCCCCTCCTCCTCCTCCTCCTTCTTCTTCATCATCTTCTTTCGTCATGATTGCATTTAGGACCCAATTCACTCATAAATTTGATACAGTTGCTGAGAGACACTATTTGGTGTGAATTATGAAATATAAATTATTTGTTTCCTTCTGGCTGAGAGTTGGCCTCTGTGAATTTTAAAAGACTCTTTCTCTGAGTTCTTTCGACCCAAATAGAAAGCAATATAGAGGTTGTGGTCTCCTAAGGGGAGAACAGAATCAGAAAGGGACCTGCTCCATCGTGATTCCCGTAAGTGTTCATATAACCTTAGCATCTACTTCCATCTCTGCTCATGTCATATAGTCTCCAGTTTCTCATTAAGTCTGCTCATGGGATCCAGATAATGGCAACACTGGCATTCAGCATAACTCATGCCCATCTTTACCTCAGTATTGATGGGACTCCACTCCCCTTGCATCCTGTCACCAACATGGGCTTTCTGGGCTAAGGCTGTAAAGAGTCTGATGTTTGCCAGAGGATCTAGATTTAGCAGCCATTCCATTCGCTTATTCTCTTGGGTTTTCCTGCTGCCCAGATCAGCATTTTGACAGTACAACTTTCAGGAAATATCTGGAAAAGAAGGAAGTTTTGAAAATGTGTGGCTTGGGATGATTGATTGCCTGGCAAACTTGAATCACTGAATTTAAAGTTTTATACAAAGACTTTTCTTTCACATATTCTTAGGACACAGTGGCAGGGTGGCAGGGGAGCAGGTTTCCTTGGAGCTTACAGAGTAGTTAGGGATCACTAAGTTCTGTGGGAAGGAAAAGGCAATTATGGCAGGGAGAAGTTTCTGTATTAAACTTGGGAGATAGAGGATTTACAGAGTTAAGTGGTTTGCCTCACATGTTCACCTAAGTAGAAAGGTCAGCGTAGGGCACCAAAGGCTGGTTAGGCAGCATTAAGCAAAACCCTTGATATCAGGCCTAAGCCACTCCAAAGAAAGGTCTGAGTCAAAAGACAGATCTCATGCTTTTGTGAGGTGTGAGTGTTGGGATTTCAGACTGAATTTTTTATTGTTTGTTAGGCATTAGGGCACTGAAAGCTCTAAGGTTCTGAAGCACAACCCCCACCACAGCCAATACCAGCTTGGGGTTGTATCTTTCTTCCAGTTTTCATGCATTCATGACTATAATTCCTCATGGAGCAGGGGCCTGTGTGAGATCAGGTCTTTGAAACCTTCTGCCACATGCTTGGACCAGGGAAACCACAGCTTCTCTCTGCTTTTAATAGTGCCAGGGAAATGGGTAAGCAAATAAATAACCAGGGCCCGTGTTCCTTTACTGACTATCCCTGTACATGTACATAAGCCGTATCAGAACATCAAAGGAAAACGAACACATAATTTCACAAAAAACCCTTCACCTTCCTGCTTAACTTAAGCATTAAGTTAAAAGAGGCGAAACAGGGGGGTTGAAACTGTTTCTGCTTGGTTTTCTTTCTTCTTCTCTTTTGAAAAACAAAATATAGGACTAAACAACAACAGCAGCAGCAGCAGCAACAAAACAGAATCTGGGCCTCTTTGGAGGTTAGAAGGGTCTGGCATTGTTTTCAATGGGCAGGGGAACTTTTAAAAGCTAATTGTAAATGATCTTTCTTTACCCTTCAACAAAGGGATTTCTCTGTGTATAAGAAGTGTGCTATGACCTGAAAAAATGTTCAACATCCTTAATCATCAGGGAAATGCAAATCAAAACAACCCTGAGATTCCACCTCACACCAGTAAGAATGGCTAAGATCAAAAAATCAGGTGACAGCAGATGCTGGCGTGGATGTGGAGAAAGGGGAACACTCCTCCACTGCTGGTGGGACTGCAAGCTTGTTCAACCACTCTGGAAANGGCCTAGTTGGCCATCATTGGGAGGAGAGGCCCTTTGGTCATACAGACTCTATATGCCCCAGAACAGGGGAATGCCAGGGCCATTACGTGGGAGGGGGTGGGTAGGGGAGCAGGGCGGGGATGCGGGAGGGTAAGGGAAAATTTCTGGATAACATGTGAAATGTAAATGAAGAAAATATCTAATAAAGAGAGAAAAAAAAAAAAAAAGAAGTGTGCTATGTTAAATGTGTTTGCCAGTAGTTGAGAAGCCTATATAATGTGCCCTGTGCCCATGACTCTGTTTCAGAGCTGGTGATATAGAAACAGTGGAGTTCTGTGATGCGCTAAGATGTAAAACGGGACTTAGGGGTTCCTGTTGCCATCTCTGTGTAGACTCTGCCCCATCAGTAAACAGCTGCAGGTCTGAGCATACTTGGGAACAGACTTTGGGAAGTTTTCATGTCCCCTTCTCTTTTGTTTCCTCATGCAGGGGGTAGGAATCCTGGGACATCAATTCTGGTCTGCAAGAGGGGTCCATACTCTTGACCCTTTGAGCCTTCATGTCAGCCCTGCGAGTCATTAAAATATCAAGACTCACTGATACTAGGAGGAGAGGGGTATAGTATCATTAACACAGCATACAAATAATAATAAGTTAGATTTAGACTTAAAATATTACCATGTTGGTTTGAGAGGAAATGTTAAAAATTCAATCATTTGAAGAAATCACACTATAAATACCACAGCAACAGGTAGCTCAGAATCTTTTTGTCTAATAATGTTTCCCTTTTTCTATACCTGTGACAGAAATGATGTTGTAGACAGTACTCTCTGTGTGTCCCCTGCCTTCTAAGTCACTTTTTGGTAATTTGAAGGAAAGAAAGAAGTTCATTGTCATTTTTTGTTTAAATCTGAAGTTATTACTTAAGAGAAACTGTGTTCTTGGTTTATCCTAGTGATCAGTGTAGTCCATTGAACACTGGTAATTCCTTTGGGCAATGTAATTTTGATCTCAATTTTGCTACAGGAAAAAAAAAGTAACTAAAGAAAAAAAATCAAATCCTTTTGCCTTATAAATAGTGGTGCTGCCGGAAAAGATAAGACACAAACCAAGGAAACCAGGGAACAATAGAAGTAAAGAGAAGCCAAAGCAGAGGCTTCTCCAATAAAGACATCAACACTTAGAATCACTGTTTGCTAGATCAGGTGTGAACCTGGCAAAGCGGAATATACAGACCCCAGGTAGCTTTTATTTTGCTTGCACAAGTTCTTAAGCCTTTAGTAGGTTTGAATCTAGACTCTTCTCCTGGGCTTTCTTAAGATGGCTAATGGTTGAGAGCTTCAAACATACCTTTGGATTTCATAGCTGATATTTACTAATTGGGAGATTTCATGTAAATTTTATGCTTTCATGTTTGCTTAAAATTTGGAAATTAAGACAACACCACACCTGCATTTCTGCAGATGTGCAACAGCCAGACCATTAGCCAGAGGTGGACCCTCTAATTGCATCCAGTCCTCAGCAGGGCAGTTCCACTCTGTCTCCTGGCTCCCAGGATGGGTCACTTACTGTTCATCTTGGTACTGATTTTTATTGATTTTCTGTTATATTGTTTTCTGTTATGGTACGTTTTTCATGCATTACTCATAAATATTACTTGAGGCTTATTAATTTGCAAATAATAAATATATCCTACAGAAGTTTAGAGATAATGTATCCAACAAGGAAGAATATCCATTCTCTAAAGTTTAGGTTTTATGAGTACTAGGAAAATAACTACATATGTCATTTTGCTGTGTCTTGTTCAATTATATCTTCTAAACTCCAAAGGGACTCAAAAGATACAGGGACAACCACAGGGACAATCCTTAGCATGGCACATATAATGAAATGGATGGATAGTTTATTCGAATATTTATTTAAATACACATCTTGCTTTCAAGTATAAAGCTGAAAATATTTATAATCATCTATGAAGTCTGGGGCATTCTTCATTGAAAAGATACTGCTGTATTGTCTCTCAAGCTTTTATATCTAAAGAAGTGAACGTCTCTGTAGACTTCACCCTTGGCTTTTCTCTTCCACACACAATGTTTGATCTCCACTCTGGGGGCTGAGGTTAGGGAAGGGGAGCTCTTCCTAGTTGTGAGCACTTGGGCAAGTCATCTTTCCCCTCGTTGGCCCTCACTTTTCCACCTCCTGGCAGTGCTGAGAACACGAAGGGAGGCAACGTAAACAAGTCACCCAATCTTATGCCTTACACTGAAAGCAACCCAATGTATTCTTGTCTGCTTCCTCTTGCTTTCACACAACAGACTGTGTGCTACATGAATGAGAGCTAAATGACTTGTACATGCAGGAAGTGGCATGGGATGACATGGAACGTTTCTGAGTAAAGCAAGAAAAGAAACCGCGGAGAATTCTCAGTCTATGTATTTAGTCAGCACTCACTGTGGAAGGAGCTACAGCAATGTGACAAGCTTGCTGCAAACCCCCAAATTAATTATGCTATCCAGTAGAGGGTAGTCCGGGAGTGTATTTCCGGAGGAGTGTACCTGGGGTCAGAAGAGAGGCCAAAACAGTCACTAGGCCAAAACATTGAGAAATAACTCCTTTATCTTATCCCGAAGCTTAGACTCTTCACGTCCTTGTCGTCATTTGTTCACCCGTTATCTTTTAAAGTCCCTTGCTCAGTTCTGACTCTGTTCCCCTGTGAGATTTCTGCTGATACTTAGTTGCCAAAGTGCCAGCATTGGAAAGTGGGTGGCAAGTCAGGAGATGGCGGCGTCCACATGAGTGAGATTATTCCCCTTAAGGAAGAGGTGCAAAGATCAGCTTCGTCCCTCCAGCTACAAGAACACAAGAAAGGCCACACCCTCCCCAGATGCTGAATGTGCTGGCACCTTGATTTTGGGTTTCCCAGTTTCTAGGAATCTGAATCCATTTATGTCACTTAGAAATTACCCAGTGTAAGGAATTTTGGTGTGGGGTTCCAACTGAAATAAGAAAACCTTTGCTTGAGACAAGTATGATGCAGGCTGAGTATTTATTGCTGCATAAGCAAGCTATGTAGAGCTTACAATATTAAAGGGACAGACTATAACAAGAAGCTTTAGAGCACGCATACATGCACAATGCACTTGCACACACACACACACACACACACACACACACACACACACACAGATCATCTTTTTAAAAAGGAAGTAAGGAAGCAAGATTCATCTTAGGAAGAATATGAAGGGCAAGGGGGCTATCCTATAACCAGGAGCCTGAAAACATTTGTTAGAACAGGAATTACACAGGACGACTCTACAGTAGATACTCTCTATGTAAATGAAATGTGCTGGGCAGGGAGGAAGATGGGATTTTGAGCAGAGATGGTGGGACTGAGCCTAGCCATATGGTCAGTGCCACAGCAGGCAAGCCTGTCAGAGGCAGGCACTTGGGGAATGCAGGCGAAAGGGAATTGTCCTGAAAGAAGCACATGCGTTCTGCCACGAGGAA
Source organism: Mus minutoides (assembly GCA_902729485.2). NCBI lineage: Eukaryota > Metazoa > Chordata > Mammalia > Rodentia > Muridae > Mus > Mus minutoides. The sequence continues at coordinate 1,924,822 of LR753320.1, read as the reverse complement.
ACGAGGGCAGAGGGCTGTGGGCAAGACTCCGCTCAGTGACTGACACTTGTGCTGATTGGAGACAACACTGGATGCTGAATCCTGACCACGCAAAGTTGATTAGGATGGATAGGAGCCTTCTAATGCCCTAAAAACATTCTATTCAGGGCAATCCTTATTCATCCAAAGTGCCATGTACAAGATTGGCTTCTGTTTAGCAACGAATGGCACTAAAATGTATGTAACTGATTAAACGCATATAAATAGATCTTGTGAGAGAGTCTTCTTTCTCTAACCAAACATCTCTGTATCTATTAAAGACATGTTGGCTATATAAAAGTTACAGGCTGCATGGATCCCATGGAAAGAAAATATGTTAGAGCTTTGCCCCTGCCTATGCATTCTGTATGTCTCATTGTTAGGAGGACGTGGGGACAGCTGGTATGCATGATAAAAGACATGGCCATCTTCTTCCCAATCTATCAGCAAGGTATGAGCATGGCATTATGATAAGAGACTTGGCCACTGTTCATCTCTCAAGTGTCTGTCATAGTGTCTGTGTGAAGCACGGGAGATGCAGCCAATTAACAGAAGAGCTATAAAGGAATGTGCATATTAGGTTTTCCAAACTATGTCATTTTCTTGTAATAAAAGATACACCTTGGGTGTAATGCAGTCCATTCTGACTTTTAACATTAAAAGCAGGGAAATGAGTGTAGATTCAGGGCTTGCTGCCACCCCCTTCCCCAACCCCACTGAGCCAGACAACAGCCTTTTCAAGACAAATCACTAGCCTCTAAGATTCTTGAGCTAACCCAAAAGGCCTAGCATGGTTAGCGAATTAGTCTCTAATGTTCACACATAATTATGTACATACATTATAATCTTTTAATGTTCTATTGCAAGGATTACCTAATTTTTTTTACACAGAAGAGTAATTATCACAGTTATGGTTACATTATAACATATACAAATGACCATAATGTCAAGTAAAAACAACCATCACTAGAAATTCTTGTCTTAAATCCTAATAGGAAAATGAATATTATGAAACAAGAAATTTTATGACATAGTAGTGTATTAATTTCCTCTCAACATCATATGAACACTTGCTAAAATTAAATCATCCCTCTGCTAGTGATACTGGTTTAAAATAACTTGGCTAAATATATTTGTTATATTAAAATATGTAATCTCTGGTATAGCTTCCTAGAGACCCAGTTTGTTTCCTACATAGATAGCAATGAGAAATTGAAATAAAATCTAGGTCCTTTACTGAGAAGTCGGCCTTATGTGGTCTTTGATGTCAGAGCAGCTATTGCACTGTGTTTCTTTCCTGTGATATCTCAGAGGTCTCTTATCCCCAAGAGGGATGAATTAGGTGTGAGGTAAAGATACAGAGTGGCTACGGCTGAGCTTCCTGGCTTCTTGGCTTCAAGATGCCCTTCGGTAGCATGAGCGTGTCCTTGTTCTATTATGATCCTGGGGCACAGGTTGATGCCTTGGTACTCTTGGAGGGTAAATATTTGTTGACTCTCACTTATTTTTATGTACATTTTCCTTTCAGTAGAGATGTCTGTCATATTTATTATTTTATATTTATACTTTTGCAATTACAGGCTATAGGAATACTTTGTCACTAAGCTACATTTTTCTTTTTCTTTTCATGGTTTCTGTGCATGTGTGTGTATGTGTGTGTGGTATGCATGTGTGTGTGTATGTGTGTGTGTGTGTGTGTGTGTGTGTGTGTGTGTGTGTGTGTATGTTATGCATGTGTGTAGAGGCCTAATGCTAATATCAGGAGTTTTCTTCCATCGTTCTCCTCCTTATGCAGTGAGGCAAACTTGACTGAACACACACACCGTTCAAGGTTGTCTAATCTAGCTCTGCCCTCCCCTGCCTCCTCCATCCAAGCACTGAGATTGCAGATGGCCTACCACACCCATCCAGCATCCACATGCACGCTGCTCCCTGCACATTTGTAAAGCACACTTTATTCATCAATCCATCTTTGAAGCTCCTGAGTTCTCTAGCTTTAGTTAACTTATTTTTTGAGGCCCACACCCAGAAGTGGCCCCACCTCTTCTTTGCAAGTACTAAGATTACAAGAGAGAGTGCAATTTCCTACTTACAACATCCTGCTGAATCTTTCATTGTTTCGATTTGTTTTATAAAGTATTACCAGATCACCTAACACTAACTCTGTCATTCAATCCTACATGCTATCCCATCCTAAAACCATTACAAACTTAGTAGTCTAAGTCAAGTTCAGTGTATTGTTTTGTAAGTATATAATGACACATGACAGTCTTATGTAAAAAATTCTGTGACTCAAAATATATAAGAAGTGCTAAATTTGTAAAAGCAAGCAAGCAAACAACAACAAGAAAACCAAAACCAAAAATGTACATGTCTTTTCTTTCCAAAAAAATTTATTATTTTTAATTTTTTATGAGTCTGAGTGTTTTGTCTTCAAGAATGTAAGTGCTTTAGTGAACACTATGCCCAAGAGGCCAGAAGATGTTTCTGGATCCCCTGGAAATGGACTTATACACAGGACTGTTGTAAGCTCTATTGGGTTGCTGGGAACAGAGCAGAGGTCCTTTGGAGGAACAGTAAGGGCTTTTAACCACAGATGCACCTCTCTAGCCCTAGAAAGCCCATGTCTATTCTAAATCATTGAAGTTATACATTTTTTTTCCAAGATGGGTCTTATAATATAACCCTGCTTTTGCAGTAATCCTCATGCCTCAGTCTACTAGTTTCTGGGATTATGAACATGAACATTAACTTTGCTCCCCACCCCTCTCTACCCTCCCTTCCCTCTGCTCCTCTCTCTTTCTTTCAGAGGAAAGTTTTGGAGATTCTATCAGAGCTGTTTGATATTTTGTGTTAAGAATCAGTGGTTCTGCTTAGCTGAGGTAGAAGAATTGGCTGTGATTAACAAGAGACCTGAACCCCTTTGACTTACTGGGACAATTGATACTGTTTAGCTGGAACTGAGAAACTGGTGGTGATTGAGAAGAGACCAGCAGAGCTGAGATGAAATCTGGGAAATGTGTCCTTAGAGTCGGCACACAGAAGCTATATTCCATAGGTGGCCAAGAACATGCCTTCTGCTGGCAGCTTAGCTCAGTAGTGTAAGAGCCACCCAGGTGGTACTGGTTTTGTAGGTCTGTAGGGGTCATGGAGAACAGTTGAATCTTGACCCTGTGAGAGTCTGGAAGCGGCCATTGGTGCGGGTGCAGACTCAGTTGCAGATGAAGACCCTGGGTTAAAGTCTTGGCACTATAAAAAGGGGCCAGGAGAGGCCGTTGGTGAAAGTGAAGCCCGGGTGCAAGAGAGAAGCCAGCATTTTTGGAGACTCCAACACCCAGGGACAAACACCAGGAACAGCAGCAGTGGTGGAGTGGAGTCTGGCCAAGCTTAGAAGATGAGATGTGTATGAGCTGCAGGGGATGGAGCCAGAGAAGTGACCCAAGTCCCTTTGAGAAGGCCAGATGATGATCCTGGGCATTGAGTTATTTTACAGTTTTGGAAGTTGGTTTTGCTTTGATCTGCGTGTGACTGTGTCCTGGTTCTTTCCTATTGATACAAGAAATTTCTTAACTTATTTTTAATTTTTTAGAAACCTGTCTTAGGGTTTTACTGCTGTGAACAGACACCATAACCAAGGCAAGTCTTATAAAGAACAACATTTAATTGGGGCTGGCTTACAGGTTCAGAGGTTCAGTCCATTATTGTCAAGCCAGGAGCATGGCAGCATCCAGGTAGGCATGGTGCAGGAGGAGCTGAGAGTTGTACATCTTCATCTGAAATCTGCTAGCAGAATACTGACTTCCAGACAGCTAGGGTGAGGGTCTTAAAGCCCATGCCCACAGTGACACATCTACTCCAACGGGGCCACACCTTCTCATAGTGCCACTCCCTGAGCCAAGCATATACAAACCATTGAAGAACCCAGTTGAGAGACTTTGGATTTTAAAAGGGTCTTTGCACTTTTTAAAGAGGATGAACTTGAACTATTAAAGTGTTTGAATTTGTAAGACTGTGGAACCTTATAAGTTTGTAAAATGATTCATATTGTGTTGTTTATATTTCTGTATGATATTGCGGATGAACAAGAAAGGAAAGCTTGTGGCTTTACATCAATTGATACGTTTCTGTGTCTAGTTGACCAGGGGTCAGGTGGGGCTCTTCATTTATTCTTTATTCCTAGCCTGAGGAGTTCCCTTCTCTTTTACTTGATTTAATGAAGTTCGTATTTATGAATTAGATGTAGCTATGCATTTAATCCAGTGTGTAGTGTGGAGCTCCCAAAGGTGTTCAGTGCTTGGTTTATGCTTAGAAATTCACAGACATGTTGAAAGGCAGAACTATAAACAGCAATGTCACCATTGTGCTTAAGTGTAACTTGGAACTGGAGATGGCAGCAGAATCACCTAGTGGGGAGTTTGCTAGGAACATAATCTGTCCACAAACCCTGCTTATTAAACTTTAAGAGCCACTCAGATCAACAGTGAGTGTCAGGGAAACCCCTCTCTGGCGAGGTAAGTGTAGTCAGGAGTTGAGAGGGGCAAATCTGTTTGCTGAACACCTGTGCATGGGAGCTGAGGAGGAGTTTAGGAAAATGTGATTTTACCATCCCTGCCTAGCATCTTTCTATGCAGATTTGACTGTCACAGATGTAGGTAGAAGAGATCAAGCAGAATCTTGGACAGTACACCTGCTGAGGTCATGCTGATCTGCTGCATCCCTATTTTTCTTGCTCTGGTCATTTTTCAGATGTCTCCATTTAGAGTTTTCCTCCTTAGTATCACTGCACAGTGTGCTATAAAAACACATCTAAGCATGTCTGCCCCATTAGAAAACTCTTCTGCAGTCTAAAGCCAGATGCCCAGTGTCATAGAATGTCCTATGAACAGCCATGTCTGTCCTCCTGTCTCTCACCAGACAGCATTTTAATCATGTGACCACCTAGGTCCATGTGAAAGGAGAATCATACTTCTAGGAACAGCCAAGGGCCTTTCTACCACCAGGACGTGTCCAGTTGGAATCTTAGTTCTCCATTCTGTGCAGCCTCTCAGTCCTCATCCTTAGCTGGACTTTAGGCATGGACCTTTTGATATGGGTCAAGATAAGACAATTTATTTTTCCGAATAATTTGTTATGCCCACACTTTTTGCCATTTGGCTAGCTCACCCTTGAGCATTTAGTGCTTCTGCCAAGACAGTATCTTTCCAAGCACATTTATTTTGAAATTTGGGGAAAACAAATAGTCTGAGTGGATTTTTACCTTCTTGTTTTGAACTTCCCTTGATCCTTTGCTGCGATCTGGTAATTCCATCAGCAAATTACTGGGGAAGAAGTATATCTGTGATTGTAGTCTTAAAAACACCTATAGATTCTCTTCATCTTTTTGTTTCTAAACCATAATCTACACACTTTTGAATATGAATATTATTTTTTCTTGGTGAGAAAGAAAACTGACATTTCTGTTTTTTCTCCATCACCCTCTCAGGAGTTCAACATTATACCATTTACTGCAATTAATGAATCAGCCCATTCCTTCATGTTTTTTTTTTTTCTATCTCCTCGCTCAAAACGCATTGAACTTTCACTGTCTTTGGCACATGCCTTGAGATTCAGCTGTCTGGACTTAGTCGGGCAGACATAGATCCTTCTGGTATACACATCTCCTTCATATGTGGTGACTGACACATTTTGATCAAGATCGTTGAGAATCTTCCTTCAGCAAAGAAATCTCTTTATAGTCACATCTGATTACTTGCCTTCCTCCCTTTCCTTCTTCCTTCTAATGGCCATTTTTAACTCCTCTCTGTAAATTTGATTATAATTTCCTATACATGGAATTTGATGCCAATAGTGTTGTACATCCAGGCATTTTGAATTCTGTGAATAAAATCATCAAGAATACACTTATTGATTATGGTCTTAGTTTCTGTTATTAATTTCCACTTAAACTTATTGTCTTCATAGCTTCCATATTGTAAATGCAGTTTCCAGGGATGGGGCTCCAGCGAGGGAAGTGGAAATACAACAGTACTGCTGCTGGTGGGCTGTCAAGAAAATGCTGACTCTAGTTAAGCCATCAATGTTTCTCACTGCTAAAGGGCAGAGCAGGCCTAGACTGGGAATTACTGTGGCAATGACTTCAGAGGCTCTCTTCTATGATATGGGAGTTCCTTCTCTTCAGGCCAAATCCTTTCATCAGCAAAGTCAAGAATTCACCAGTGGAAGGAGAAACAGCTTCCTTCATCTGATGATGAGGAGCAGTATAAGGACAGTAGATGATGGACCCAGGTCTCTATGTCTATCTATCTATCTATCTATCTATCTATCTATCTATCTATCTATCATCTATCTATCTTCTATCATGACCTATCTACCTATTATCTATCATCCATTCACGTTTCACTATCCTTAAGAGCAATTCTACAAAATAAACTAGCTTTATTTTCATTTATTTCTTGGTGAAAAGAAACAGTTAAGTAACACACTCACAGTGTATCCCTGTTCCAAACCAGTGTGTACATAACACTGAAGTTTGTTCTCCAGATGCGTGATGACCCCATCCCTTAGCAATACCTACTTAGTCATAGCCCTTGACAAACTAGTCTCCACAGTTTTAGAAGCTTTGCCTTCTAATGCACAATGACAACCCATCCATGCCTCCTCTGCTAGTCCAATCAAATTTCTCTGTGATGTTGATGTCTTCTTTCTTGGCTTTTTGTACATGTAAACAAAGTGTACAGATGTTTTTGAAGTCTTAAAACATGACGTTTCCCTATGATTTTGTTTTTCCTAATGTGGCTATGACTCCTCTGTGTCTCCTTTTTCTATTCTTTATTTGTCTCGTTGATATTTTTGTCTGTGCCACAAGTTTCTTGTCCCCTTTAGGGATTAACACAGTTTCATTTTAGTAATTAAAATTGTCATGCTGATTTCTGAGCTCCAATCTTTGATTTGATTAAAAAGGCTCTCTTCTCTCAGGGCATAGAAGTGTTCCCAGCAGGGGTCTAGAGCAGAATGAAGGGCTGTCATATTTCTAGATCTCCTTTCCCATTGTATACATGAGTTCTTTAGGGCAAGACAGGAAAGAAGGCTGTCTGTTGCTTTGTCTATCTGTGGGGACATTTCTGTTCCAAAAGCAACATGAGTGCGGTGATGATGGTTAATTTTGTGTCTTAATTTGATTAAATTATACCAAGTAGTTGTTTGATTAAACCCAAGTCTAGGTGGTGCTGTAAATATATTTTTAAAATAGAGTTAACCTTTTCATTCAGTTGACTTGAAAATAAACAGACGAACCTCCATACTGTGGGCTGAAGCCTTAAAGGAAATGATGAAGGTTTCCCAGAGGAGGAATTCTGCCTGCAGATTGTGATACAGAAATTCTGCCTGGGTTTCAAGGCTTCAGGCTCAAGACAGAAACATTGACTGTGACCTCAATCCCAGCCTGCTGACTTGCCCTAGAGGTCTAGATTTGCTACTCTCAACCTCATGACCTAGTTCCTTATAACCATTCTCTCTCTTTTCTTCTGTAATCACACATTTCTTAGTGATAGACACATCCATCAATTTTGTCATAGCACGAACATAATAACATGGATTTGGACAAACTCAGATGGTCACAAAGTTCTTGAACAGTCTAATTTTATGAGGTCTCCATTGTATCTATGGTCCATCATTGATTGAAACATTACATGGTGAGATGCACATATAATTGGTTAGTATCTTACGGTTTTTGTTTCTCTGTATAATATTGGCTAATACATCCCTCAGATGGTATGTATACAATGATTTGCTGGGATGCTGCAGGAAAATATTAGAACCTTCATCTCTTATATGGAATTTTTATTAATATAAAAACTGAAATGATCAAGCTTCACTAATGTTTGCTAAGGAGAGTTTTTAAAAGAAGATTTATTTATTATATGTAAGACAGCTACAGTATTGTAGCTGTCTTCAGACACACCAGAGGAGGGAGTGTCAGATGTCATTACAGATAGTTGTGAGTCACCATGTGGTTGCTGGGAATTGAACTCGGGACCTTTGGAAGAGCAGTCAGTGCTCTTAACCTCTGAGCCATCTCTTCAGCCCTGCTAAGGGGATTGATGCCAGAATTTTCCCTTGATCCACATATCGTGTGATGATATATTAAGCATGAGATCTCATGCTTTATGGGCTAGAGAGAGAGATGGACAGTCCTCCGAACTTGCCGGTGCTATATTAACAGTAGTGTGTTTTAGCACCTTGCTGTTTATTTGTGGAAGGTCAAATGTACTGATGTCTAGTATCTAACTTTATTTGTTGGGGCTCTGTCGCTGAACCACAACCTCAAGTCATAGTATTATCTATGTTTATATAAGCTTCCCCAACACAATGAACTAGTTTTAGTTATTTTTGCCAAGAGTCCATGGGTTGAAGAGAGTGTTACTAATACAATAAAAAATGAGCGAAGCGAAGGAAGTGGCCCTGTGGCCACATTTTTTCTTTTTTTAAACCTGTGGTGCATCTTCTTCATGTCATGTAAAGGATGAGATTTAAGATCTTCCAGTCAATATGTTAAAAGGATGGCCAAATTGTTTTCTTTTAAAGGTTTATTTATTTTTATTTTATTTTGTGCATATGAGTATTTGCCTACATGTATATTTGTAGACCACAGGCATGCCTGGTACTCATAGAGACCCGAAGAGAGCACCGAGTCCCTTGAACTGGAGGTACAGAATGTTATGAGCTGAGTCCTTTGTGAGAACATCAAGTATTCTTACCTACTAAGTCATCCTTCTGGCACCTCACCTCCAATTTTCTAATTGCCAGGGCTAATTGGCATGTCGGATTGTGTTCATACCTTAATTTTAGTGGGCATTACTGTGTCGTTCCCTTCTACATATTCTGAGGGAAATAGCAACATTAGCATCCTTGAATCTCCTTCTTTCGACTGTCTCTTTTACTCTTTGGTGTTATGTAGGTAGATGGAGAGAAGGAAGGGGTCCATGATGGCATCAGAGCTTTCTAATGATACATGAATATGTGAATTACAATATGAGAAGGTGGTGGTGGTACTGGTTTTGGGACAAGGTAGGTATGAGCTCCAAGAAAAAGCTGACCATGTTACTGCAACCCAAGAGAATACGTATTAACATATATGAAAGATTTGGGAACATGGATTTGTAATCTTAGTATTCAGAAGGGATTTATTACACTGCACTCAAAGTGCAGATCTAATCATTGAATGCACTTATAAATAATAATACAAGGTGAAGGGAATGTGTAGTTCTAAAGGGGTGCAGACTAAAAGTGTGCAACATGTTCTTTCAATCGGACATTCTGCACAGATAGACTCACTTAGAAATTCTATTGTTGCTTGTTCATGAATTTTACAATGATCCTTCCTTCCTTCCTTCCTTCCTTCCTTCCTTCCTTCCTTCCTTCCTTCCTTCCTTCCTTCCTCCCTCCCTCCCTCCCTCCTTCCTTCCTTCCTTCCTTCCTTCCTTCCTTCCTTCCTTCCTTCCTTCCTTCTTTCCTTCTTTCTCAATGCTTTTTTTACTAGCAGGACTTGAACTAGAGTGATCCTAAAATGGCAATGCCATGGTCAGTTTTCACGGAAAGCCACCAAGTTGTGGGCATTTCTTTATCCTGCAAACTTTGAGCATATTATAAAGCAACATTTTATAACTGAAATCAAGACTCTCTTTCCGTTTCCTTTGATCCACTCAAGCTCCTTGCTCACCCCTTGCTGAGATTTCTAAGCACACAGTGCTGAGGGCTCTAGTACTGCATGACAAGAGGTTATGTTCAGTCAATCTGAAGAGAGGGGTTTGACTCCATGCTTGCTAATTGGGTATTAGTAAAAATTCTCAAGACATCATCTACCACCAGTCCAGTGTGTGTGTGTGTGTGTGTGTGTGTGTGTGTGTGTGTGTGTGTGTGTGAGAGAGAGAGAGAGAGAGAGAGAGATCCAAATCACATAGTACCATGAGGCAAAATATCTGATTACAGAGTCCAAAACTGCTTTGTGTATGTAATTTTTGAAGAGAGAAAAAAAAAAAAACCCCACAAGCCAGCAGCAGCGAAGTGCTTATTGGGAGATTTCAGCTTCACCCTTGCATTCCAATCTGAGCAGCAGGAGATTCTGCTGATCCTGAAGTAATGAACATCAAGGAGGAAGTGGCTTTCGCTTTTCCCTTTCTGTGGGTAGGTATACTTTAAAAAAAAAAAACGAAGAGCCTTAAGTTTGGCTGAAATCCAAGGCATGTCACATAATCCTGATCTAGAGATATGCAGTGAGAATCCCCAGCCCCCAAATATTTGATTAAAGCATATGTAAATTGTTCCATGTTCTTGGCATGGGCTGAATCAGGAATGACAATGTAGATTATGATGTTCTTTTATAATCAAAGATTATTATTACTATTTTCCCCAAAGGAAGTAAAACTTATTTAGTCAAGACATCAGATGCTTCTTGGTACATCAGATAATTTCTACTTATGTTCAGTAAGGAAGTAAATAATGAACAAAGAAAGAACAGTTCATGACATTCTATAAATATCACTTAGAATTTTTTGAGATGTTAATAACATAGGTAACATTGAAGTGAAGATTTGCTGAAAAACCATTAGCAATTTTCTTTTTGGTCTCAACTTCTGAGGACTATAATGAGTGACCCTGAGCCATTTCGGAAGTGGAAATGTGTATGAATCTCCTTGAAAAAGACACTAGTTTAACCATAAAAGAGACAGACAGGTTTGCTGTAGTTAGTTCACCAGGAATTTCAATATTTTATCTAGTATGCATTCAGCTCTTTAGAAGTAAATCTCACAGTCCTACTATGCTCAAATGAAAGGCTTTTCAGAAGACACCTCCACCTTCCTGTGAATGTCCCTTGTCTGATCTGATCCAGTACCATTCCAAGTGCAAATAAGACGATACTGGGAAAGGCTTCTCTTGCAGCATTAAAGACACAAAGGAGACACGTGCCTACCAAGCAAGTAACATGATTGCGATGTAGCCTAACAGGAAAATGGCAGAGCAGATTTGCTGTAGCTTAGAAGCTACAAAAATGTACTGTACATTTGGAGAGCAAATCTGAGCGATACGGGCACTTCATATGTCTGTCTCAAAATGGTCAGTTTTCAAAATAAAAATTTCAGTGGAATCTTTCTTTGTATTTGGCTCCAGAAGTAGTTAAATTATTAAATTAAAAGCACTACTTATCTGTAAGAATGAAGAGGGGGAAGGGACAGAAGCCATAGGCAGACAAGAGCCAGCCTTGCCTGAAGAGGGAGATGCTCAGGCTGCCTCTGAACAGACAATAGAAAACTAATGAGGTAAAAAGTCTGGCAGGACTGTGATCTGATTGTCACAGATTAGACTAATGTCAATGAGGAGCAAAGAACAGGGAACCAGTCTGAATGGCTGTGAGACACCTGCGGGTAATTGTCTTTCCAGGGATTGATTAGTTGGGCTTTGTTTTATGCAGCATTTCAGCAGAGGGGATGAAACGCGGCTTGGGGGTGGGGGGTGGCGGTTTGCCCCCACCTCTCCCCATTGCAGGACTGTCCTCTTGCTCTTGAGCTCCTGTCTTGTTGGATGTCCTAGGAAGCAGCTGTCCGTGGAGAGCTCTTTAAATCTTACAATTCTATTAGTAAGAATATCAAATCGCCAAGGCTGAAGCCTGATCTTCAGAAAGCGAGGCTTTGGCAGTAGCATTTTAGAGCCCGTTCGTTATCTGGGCAGCGTATGGGGTGCAATTCTTGCCAGGATTCTAGCAGCTATTTTTGATTCATTCATTTTATTTTCTCTTCTTTGGGACCTTGATCAGATATTTCTGGGCATGTATTTTACTCAGAGCTCAAGTGAGGTCCCTTTGTGTCCAATTGAGGATTTTGACTGGCCTAAGATGAGGGGACATACCTAATTCCTGAGGGCAACATCTATAAAACAAACTGATAAATAGCCCTCTCAGGGATAAGGGAAGTGCAGAGGAGGTGAGATCTGTGGGACTATGCTAGGACCTCACTTTTTTTTTTTTAAATTGGTATCCACTTGGGATACAATAAAAATAAAATATCCATTACTTTAATAAGACGAATATACCTTGTGTACCTTCTGAAAATTAATCACACATGTAAATGCTTACCCAAAATCATATTTGAAGTTTAACTATATCAGATTAAGTCTCTAATAATAATTTAATGTTAAGCAGAGACTCATAATCTGAGCAGGATTACAAATGCATGTTCGTCTTTCATTCTTTAAGAAAACAGTGAATCCAAATTACTGATCTGTAATTTGCATATACTAGCTCCCCTTTGAGAGTAAGCTCTGGAAAGTTGATTCAGGGTTGTAGCTACCACCATCCTCAAGTAATGCTGCACCGTGTCTTGCCTTGCGCACGCCTCTGATTCCCTCCTCCGGCCCTAGTGAACTGACCTTTGTCCTCTGTGCTGGGGTTGTATAGATTTACCTGTTTCAGAGTAAAATGCACATAATAGGGTGTGCAACCTTTGAGCCCGCTTCCTGCAATTGGTATTGAGCATTTGAGCTTTACTGACATTGTTTGTGTATTTGTAATCCATTTCTATAAATCACATTATGTTCTTCTGAAGATGGTCTTGCCTTTTACGAAGGAGTGCACCTGAACTAAGTATAGTGCCTCATGTCTGCAGTCTCAGAATTGTGGAGGCTGATGCAGGAGGATTGCCACAAATTCCATGCTAGTCTGAGTAAGCTATTGTTTCAAAACTAATAAATAATGGAACAAAACCAAACAAAAACCCCACCACATATTGGACTGGTTGTTTCTTTCATCTTGGTTATGCTGAATTTGAAAGCAATCAGACTCTTTCTCTGGTGGCACTGGGATGACCTCTAAAATCTCCAGTGATAAACCCTGGATGACATTCTTAAGTCTGGAAGAATCCAAATCAAGAAATTATATATGTAACTATTTTCTTACTATACTGGGGGGATAATCCTATCTTGAGAAGGTAGCTGGGATTTAATTAGAAATCAAAAATTCTAATGAGACCAGGGATAGATATTTATTCTAAAATAAATGTCTTTTTTTTTGAATGTCTTTTTAATAACTTCCAACACTTACTGTTTTCCTGGACAAAAGAGAAATACCCATGTATAGGTTTGAAAATAGGCATAAAGTGAATATATAGGCGATTAACTGAATAAAACATTACTTTTTTCTTATTTATTTATTTATTTATTTATTATTAAAGAATGTCTTCATTTACATTTCAAGTGTTATCCCATAAGTCCCCTATACCCTCCCCCCGCCCTGCTCCCCTACCCACCCACTCCCACTACTTGACCCTGGCATTCCCCTGTACTAGGGCATATAAACATAAAACATTACTTTTAAGGGGATGTTGAGATGGCTTAGTGAATAAATATGTACAAGCATGGGCAGCAGAATTCAGATCCCCAGAACCCACTTAAAAGCAAGGTGCAACAATGCACACCTCTAACTCCACTGCAGTGCTGGAGACATCTCAAGGGCCCACTGGCTAGCCACTGAAATACAAACTGTGAGCTCTAGGTTCATTGAGAGACCCTGGGGAAAAATAGAAGGAAGTGCAATTTTTACTACTTGGATGTGCAGGTGCCTTCATACACACACACACACACACACACACACACACACACACACACACAAATTTAAAAAAAAGCTTTAAAAGTAATCATTCATGAATTTGTTAAGCACTTTCAGTTAAGTACTTTATGCACATACTAATGCTAATGTTCACAACCTTCCTATAAGGTCCTAGGGAAGGGGAGATTTTGGTTATAATGCAGTGAAGGAAACTGGAAATCCAATGACAGTGTGGAATCCCAGCATCAGATGTAATTGTCAGCAAGAGCCTGAGACTGCCCATTCTGAACCTAGTGTGAGCTGACAGGACCAAACTCTGATTGATGCTGTCTAGCATCAGTCAAGATCATCAGAGTTTAATATGTAGGCATGTGATAGCCAAACTCGTATGCATATTCAGTCTCTTGTTAATTTATAAAGAATTAGGACTTAAAAAGGATGCAATCTCACCACGTTATTAGGTTAAGCTCTCCTACAACAAACCAGCAAACAACGTATTGTAAATTAGGCCATTTTGGAATTCGTGCAATTTAAATGGTTGAGTTATTTTATGTTAGGAAAGTGACTGCACAATATTCATTAGCTAATTTTCATGGTGTTTTGTTGTTTTTTTTTTTTTAACACATTGGGCCAAATTATACTCTCAGAGATGCTGACAGAATTTTAATTAACATAATAGGTCTAAATTCAGTCCTCTCTATGGTTGCTTCGTTTTGATTCAGGGAGGTGTTGAGCATTATAATTTTCCTTTTTGTAAGGAAGGAAAGCCAGTTTCTGCAGGCTGAATCATGCACTCACAACTTGAATGAGAATAAGCCCAACACAGGTGTGAGTTTTACCAATGTGAAGTCTAAGCCCTAACAGAGCGGCCGATAGCAATAAATTAATGATAGCCCCACCTCTCCTACGAAGTACCTCGACTGCACTCTCTCCCCTAGCCCTTACCTGTCCTTTTATCATTGCTGTTGTCTTGTAGAAGTTTAGAATCCTGGAAAAGACAAATATTTGAGTACATTAAACGAATTTGTAAAACATGTACTTTATGAAATATGGTAAGATACATCACATTGTATTGTGTGTATTTCCATTGCAGGTTGTCCCTCCAAAGCATTGCAGAGGCTGACATTGTCACTAGCCCCCGAGGGAAGAAAGCAATAGCATTCATAAAAAAAGGGGGGGTTCCAGTGAACTCAGAGTTTATATGCATATGATTTCTGCTGAAAGCATTGCAGTGATATGAACAATATGTTTTGACCATCCCCTCATCCCCTGTCTGAGCCATTTTGCTGTCTGCCAGCTCCAGGATCATGTGTGATTGTGGAGCAGCACAAACACCAAATTCTAAGGTGCCTGTAACATCTTACAGCTATTACCACTGATCGTGTGGATTTGTGGTTTCAGAAAAAAATATATATTATCAGGAGCAAGGGGACACTCGGTACTCAACATAAGCAGCTGTTAATTATGAAGCCACAGTCATTTGTATTTTACTAAAAATGTTGATATGACTCTCAAAGAATTTTAAGGAACACATTAAATCCCTGGCATCTTATTTCTACACTTGCCACTTCCTCCCCCTAAATAATCCCTACTCTCCCGTTTGAGTCCTATTAAGGATCATAAAAACCAATAAAATATCTTTTTGGAGAAAGCCAAAATGTATTTGAGAGAATTAGGGTTGATTAGGGAGATGCTATACTAGATATTAAGGCAAATTAGTTCTGTTAAATATGGAGAGGTTGAGCATTCTGTACATCTCTCTGCAATAAAATACATGGACACGTGTGTGCTCACTGAGATCCACTGACACAGAGAGCTGCTGGCTCCTATCCCTCAGTGTTTAATCTCAGCCCTGCTGTAACAGAAAGAACAGGTTGGTCAAGGATGGGAGGACTTCCTGTAGTAGCTGGAGACATCAATGCACTGTGAGATATATTTCTTGTCTTCAAGTCTGTCTTTTATTTTGTTTACACAACAAAGTTATTATGCTAATTATGTAGTAATATGCCGCCCCTGAGGACATTCCACGTTGATAGCATCTACTTTCGGATGCAGATTGGGAGCCAATATGTGATTATTGCTATTTCAAAATGATTTGATCACTGCAACAATTTTTCCTTCAGAGGGAGTTGTCTTTGGCTGTACAGCCTTGGTATGGATTAAACAGCACAGTGCAGAAAAAATAATCAGGAGAGTTTGGTTTTTTTTTAATGTTCTTCTCAAAGAATATCAATAAATAATATTTTGGAATAGTGAGTCAAGACTAAGCTGTGTGTGTGTGTGTGTGTGTGTGTGTGTGTGTGTGTGTGTGTGTGTAACTCACAGGAGCATGATGGAGTGGGGCTGAAAACTCATGTTAATTTCTATACAACCTCACTAGGGGGAGCTCTTGGCTGGCTGTTCAGTAGCCTGACCATTGTCTGTAGGAGACAATTTTTCTTTGTTTGAAAATTTACAAGTCATCAATGAAAATGCCACAAATACAGTAGAAGTTTAGGGGGTGGTCACACCACTGGGTTTCAAGTCGGGATTTAGGTGAGGAAGGGAAGGCAGCCTCTTCTGTGCTCCCTTTCCCCAGCCATTCTATAACTACATCCCATCATTTGACAGGTTTCAGAGCTGCTGCAAGTACCTCTCTTTGCCATAGGGCTTTCTGCAGTCTGCTCCTTCTGGGAGTCTCTCCACTGATATTTGGCAATAACAATGAAGAATTTGCAAAGGCCAGGTACTCAGATCAATTAACTAAGCAACGCTCCAAATGTGATCATAGTACCGGACATTGCAGTGTGGCTTTAAAACGGAGAACTTTGTGATTAGAGATGCAGCTGATCCGAAGAATTTGGGGGGCGGGGTGTTAATCAGCGGAAGAAATACAAATATTTGTAAAATTTTCTTAAGACAATTACTTTTGGAAGCAAAGCAAAATATGCCAGCCCTAAGGGAACAGTGTGACTGGCTTGGGCAATTCTCATTTTATTATCCTTATTCTGAAAACTCCAATCTCTCCCTCTCCTTCTCACCCCTCTCTCCTCCCCCCGCCCCCCCTCTCTCTCTCTTGTGTGTGTGTGTGTGTGTGTGTGTGTGTATCTTTTTAAATCAGAGGAAAAAGAAATAAAGCCAAGTGCCTCTTTCCCTACCATGTTCCTTTCCTTTTTTTCTCTACTCTAATGACATTTGGCAGGCTCGGCTGTAATGCTCGGCTGGTTTTATTGTTGTCTGTTCCCAGTGGGGAATAGTTGACACTGCTCTCTGTTTTCAATTGATATCCATTTTCAACAATATTGCTTTCTATTAGATTCCTGCACAGTTTGTGCCAAGCAAACTGAATATTTACTGGGCTGACCTCAAACCCTTCAAATCAACAAACACTAGAATAAGCAAAAGTATGCATTTCAAAGATCAATTGTTTCTGAATGCTCTTTACAAAATTATTATTTTTAAATGCACCCTGAACTGCAGATTAAATAATATTATGGTATTGCCTCTGTTAGCCCATTTTATTTATTTACTTTCACATGTTAAGTAATGGTATTAAATGTTAAAACATAATTGTATATATTACTTAGTCAAGGATAATAGCAATTCAATATTTCCATATTTAGCAGACCCCCCTTTTAAGCAATCAAGCATTTTTGGCCCATTTTACCTTTTAGTGTACACATAGTTTGTAATGTCATATTGCATAAAACAACTGAGTTCGACAAAGCAGAAGATGGACCAACCACTTCAGGCTTCTTTAGTGCCAGGAGGTTCTGAGTTAGAATTGGAAAGCAGAACCTTTAACCACTGAAAGCCAAATAGCCTCTGAATGACATGAATATTTCTAACATCTTTGCTTCGATGTGCTAACCAAAGTTGTCAGAATCTTAATCATACATGCTACCCATCTATTACAGTGCACCAGGCCATAGGGGACAGGTAGGAAATAGACACCTTTTAATTTTGGAGAAAATCAAGAAAAGAATTAGAAAAGAAAGGGATTTCATATTTTTGAGAAACACCTAGACACTACTGTCATTTAGCCAAATATGCTTAGTTTCTCTAAAAACAAAAACCAAAACCAAAGCTTACTCTTTTACCCTTCGGCTTTTTGTCTACATAAAATCCTTGGGTAAGTTGATGTAGCTATTGCCTATTCAAGCAAATAATCACCGGGCAGTGGCAACAGAGGTACAGAAAGTGCTAACAAGTATTGTGGCATCTGAGAGACGCTCCCTAAGTCTTGTGGCATCTGAGAGAGGCTCCCTAGGTAAACTGATGCACAAGCAGGAGGACTGAAGTTGGGCTCCCTGGGACCCATGGAAGGTAGCGTGCACTTATAGCCCAGCTCTGGGAGAAAGGAGACTGCAAGATGGTGGGAGTTTGGTAGCCAGCCGGTATAATGAAAACAACAAAAGGCAGTGTTAATAAGAAAAACTCTGGCTTCCAAGTAAGGTGAAGAGAAGCAGAAGAATCTGAAGTCCACCTCTGACTTTTCTTTAGACTGAGATCTCTCTCTCTCTCTCTCTCTCTCTTTCTCTCTCTCTCTCTCTCTCTCTCACACACACACACACACACACACACACACACACACACATTTACTTGTACACACACATGCGTGCACAGACCTATACACAAAACACAAAGTAAGAAAAAAATAGATTATAGTGAAAATGCAGTCTTTAATGATGTGCACATGACCATGCCTATGACATTACAGAAGATAACCCATTGTGTGAAGTTTGAATCCAATTCATAAGAAAAAAAGACAATGAGTCAAAGTTCCTACTTGCAGAGACTGATTTCTCTTTCCAAGGGTTCTTTTTTTTTTTCCCTTTTTTTTTGGTTTTTCTGAGGTAGGGTTTCTCTGTGTAGCCCTGGCTGTCTTGGAACTCACTCTGTAGACCAAGCTGGCCTTGAACTCAGAATTCTGCCTGCCTCTGCTTCCCAAGTGCTAGGATTAAAGGCTCCAAGCTTTCTTAACTCTTTCCCCTTTCCGAATATTTTTTCCCAATTTTTATTAGATATTTTCTTCATTTACATTTCAAATGCTATCCCAAAAGTCCTCTATACCCTCTCCCATACCCCTCCCTGCTCCCCTACCAACCTACTCCCACATCTTGGCCCTGGGGTTCCCCTGTACTGGGGCACATAAAGTTTGCATGACCAAGGGGCCTCTGTTCCCAATTCGGTCTGAACCAACCTCCTTCTTTCTCTTGATGCAGAACCTGATGTTTTCTTATCATTTCTTGAGCCCACTATGCCTGCCAGCAGTTCCAAAATGCCTTGTTTACCCTCAGTATAGCCCCATGCTCATCTCCTGCCCTACTGTCTTTCAAAGTGTGTGTGTGTGTGTGTGTGTGTGTGTGTGTGTGTGTGTGTTGCAGATGACACACAGTAGACTATAGTGCTTGCCAGTCCTTTGGGATGACTTTTTCAGAGAGTATGGCTACCTAGACATTGTGTGGGCCTGGCAAGCTGTGATCTACCAATGGCTCTGGGAAAACCCCTTACTCAGCTTCTTTTCTCACCATCTGTGAATCAGTTTTTCTATTTAAAAATCAGACATAATTGAAACTGCCCACTGGGCCTTTCCCAGGCATGCTTACCCTCCTCAACTCCTTGAAGGAGGATTGTGAGAACTCTGAGGCCTGGCACACGACACTGGACACCTTTTCGTTTAGACTGTCACTTTCATAAATAGAATATGGCATTCTTTGGCATGGCCACAGAACATAATTAATCAGTGGAATTTCAATCAAACATATATTTTTTCATGATTTCCAGGAATGCCTGGAAGCTCATGGCCAGTGTGGACTGATATATGGCTGAGTGTTCTGGAACAGCAAATTTGAGTTCAGAGCTGACCCTGTCACTAACTAGCTGTGTCAACCTTGGCAAATGATATCCTCTCTTTCCACATACTCATTTGCTAACCGAATGAACTTTGTGGATTGCCTTGCTGGAGTAAAAGTAAGGTGGTTGTGAGAGAATTTAGACAGATGTCAAGTACTTCATGAGTATATCGTGGGTTATCGGCTATTGGTGATTTAAAAACACAGACTGTGATAACTTTCTTCTTTGGCTACACACACACACACACACACACACACACACACACACACACACACACACAGCATTATAATAGAAGTTGTTTAGTGGAGAACAGACCCCATTCTCCCTATTGTTTCTTGTGTGGCTTTCTTGTCATTCCATTCTGATTGTGTTCCTGTCTGTTTTTCCTATTGGAGGCAGCTACAATATGAGTGAGTCTCTAACATTTTGACCTGAAGATGCATATATTCTTAAATGAAAGACATTTCATTCCTATGAAAACCACATGATGCAATCTAAAAGTGTTTTGTAAACCTTGTCCAGGAAACTCCAGATAAGATATAGTACAGTGCACAATTACTTTCTTAGTGTCTTTCATAACATCTTAATAGTCTCACATCTCTGTCTATATTTCCCAAGTGGCATCAAAATCCAATCATGTTTTACTTGATTTTTCCTTCTGCAAATCTGAATGATTATTAAAGTAGTGAGCACACAAATGACAGAAAGATAGGAGAAATTTCCTTGAGATCTGTTACATTGGAGATGATGATTTAAATTGGATTAGTAAGATAAAAGGTCCATTTTCTCTGTGTGAATTGCAGACTACCTTTAGATATTACACTTTGAAACAGTTACCTGAGAAGAGAGGTGTCCCAGGGTACCCGGAATCATCTTGGTGATGGATCTTGTAGGCACATTTGAGTAAAGACAAAGGAGAGAGAGGTGTTAGGCAAAGAAATAAAGACTGGGAGAAATCACAATGCACTTCCTTAACTCTACTTAGATAGAAGTCAGGTTAAAATGGACCCTTTCGTCTTAAGGACACATGATGTTGAAAATATCAGATCAAAATTAAGGGAGAAAGAGAGAGAGAAATAGAATCAGAGAGAAAGCAACACAGAAATAGAAACACAGTGAGAGGGAGAGAGACAGAGAGAGGCTGAGATAGAGACAGACAGAGAGAGAGACACAGAGAGAACACTTCGCTCACCTTCCTCTGCATATGCCATGAGCCTTTGTAGTCCCAGTTGTACAGAGATACATCCAATTCATGAAGGCTTATTTCTATGTTGTGTCTTGGTGGCATCAAAGGTCCTGGTATTCTATAGTGAAGCTTGGAATACTGATTGTGGTTCTGTCTGATTGTTGTTCCTATTGGAGGCAGCTACAATATGAGTGTGTCTCTAACATTTTGACCTGAAGATGCATATACTCTTAAATGAAAGACATTTCATTCCTATGAAAACCGCATGATGCAATCTGTGTTTTGTAAACCTTGTCCAGGAAACTCCAGATAAGATATATACAGTACACAATTACTTTCTTAGTGGCTTTCATAACATATTAATAGTCT
The DNA here is from genome assembly GCA_902729485.2 of Mus minutoides. Taxonomy (NCBI): domain Eukaryota; kingdom Metazoa; phylum Chordata; class Mammalia; order Rodentia; family Muridae; genus Mus; species Mus minutoides. Next base: position 1,903,820 of record LR753320.1, on the reverse strand, counting down.
TACATTTCTGTTGATATTTCCCAAGAATAATAAGCATTATGGCATATGTGAATTCATTCCATTCATATTGTCCAATAACATGGCTATGTCCAGTAAGGAAACATTGCATATGGCATTGGTATAATTGCAGGAACTAGGAAGGGCAGCCTGAAGGGGCTTTAGGGAACCATTCTGGTCTATGGTCATCAGGCTCATCTGTAGGCAGCTTGCTTTTGGTGTCTGGATTGCAGCCTCTTTGACCTTCCCTTTGGCAGATGCTGAGGGGACAGTGTGCCCCAGTTAATGAGGAGAAGAGACTGTGGGCATATAACTCAGGATGGAAACAGTCATGGGGTAGGGCCTTTGAGATTAGACCCTGGAACCTCAGTCTTAGAAAACCATCCAGAGGAAAATTTTGAAAGAAAGGAAGAAAGAAAGAAAGAAAGAAAGAAAGAAAGAAAGAAAGAAAGAGAAGAAAAGAAGAGAAAAGAAAAGAAAAAATATATATTTTGAAATTTTCTCATAGAGGAAGAAAATATCATCAGTTTAGGGACAGGCCCTGTGACCACAGAGTTTAGTATCTGCAGTTGGCTGGATTTTATAAAATAAAAGAAAACAAGCCAGAGGTCTGTTTGTGGAATTGAGGTGAGATTGTATTTTTAGTTGTCTTAACTAAATAAATCTATCAGTTGACAAAGAGAAAACTGTAGTGGACTAGACAGAGAAGGTATGATTGAAGACTGGGAGGCAGGGTCAGCTTGAGAGCCATTGATCATAGTCTCATTAGGCCTGGAACAGAAACAAAAATGAATTTGAAATGTAGGGAAAGTGAGTGGAGGCAGGGAGAGGAAAGAGACTGAAGGGAAACATTGGTGAGCTTCCCAACAGCGTGATTCATAACACACAGCTAAACTTAGACACTGGGAGACAAACTTCACTGGTAACCTTCCTGACAGACACACAGTTGGGATAAACATTTCCAGATCCCTGATCACTTGTCTTCTTTAGCAAAATGCCTCCAAATAATTTTTTATAGTATAGAAAAGGACTTATAGTCCAAAAAATAACATGGTGCTAATAATGACCAATACATCCCAAGTATAGCCAAATAAAGGAAGAAAGCTGGAAAAGACCCCAGCAAGAGCCCAGACTCATTATTCCTGCTGATGGGTCCTCTCTCTGATTTAGATAGTAAGAAGCATGTATTAGCACTAAAGAGATCTATAAAAGGGATGATTGCATATTTTATTAAATTGGAAGTGAAGCTGATAATAAAACTTAATATTAGAAGGAAAAGGAATAATTGGAGCAAAATTAAAGTAACTATTATTAAAAACTTAAATTTAGTCTTCCTGGCCCTTCATCAATGCTGCCCCCCTGCCTCCCCCCCCATTATTTTGCTTCTCTTGGCAGGCTTAGCTCTATTTCTCAGACTCATCCTTTCCCCACAGAGTCCTTTCTCTGAACATGCTGTCTTTCTCAGCCTGACTTCTTATTTCTCTGTTATTCTGCCCTCTTTCTCACCATCAGGAACAGGCAGAACACTTTTAAAGCTGCCCTTTGTGAGTAAGCCTCTCTGGGGTTCAAGGAAGCCCCACAATGAATATTGTTCTCCCCAACTCGGGTTCTAAAACTGTTGACAAATAGGACAGATTAAGGCCAAACTGTGACTTTATTCTTACAAGCCTGGCATTGGTAATCTTATACTATCCATGGGAAAGATATACTGCCTGGTCCCAGGCAAAGCCTGACCATATCAGGGATTGGCCCTTGGTTAAAAACACAGGCTTAGGGGCTAGCTAGTTCTGTCATGTTTAAATTCTCGATTCAGATATAGCTCAGCCAGGGAAGAAGAGCCAAGATGGCTAGTGAGGGATAGGAGCTTACTACAGGTATTCAACTCCATGAATTGGAAAACTGGGGTATAAAATCTCAGAGGAAGAGTCAAGATTTGAAGAAAAAGCACTAAGTGCTTGCCCCAGCACTAGGGAGAGTGGAGAGTCTGAGAAGCTTGGACATCTTGTGCCAAAGTGGGGTCATGCACTGACTGCTCTCCCAGAGAGAGGTCCTGAGTTCAATTCCCAGCAACCACATGGTGGCTCACAACCATCTGTAATGGGATCTGATGCCCTCTTCTGGTGTGTCTGAAGACAGTGACAGTGTACACATATACATTAAATGGATCATATTAAAAATTAAAAAAAAAAGAAAGGTGTGCACAGAAGACCCTGGGAAGCTGTTGTCTCTCTGTGGGTGTCAATTCTTCTATTCTCTCACTTAGTCTCAAGTGGGGGATCTAGGGCTGCTGTGGTCAAGATTGCTATCTGTCACGGACAAGGAGGTCTACACAGCCAGGCCATCCTTGAGCTCTCTTCTGCTAATTCCATCACTTCACCCAACTGCACAAACTCCCAAAGTGATGCAAATTTTGGCTTTTCATCTCCTCCTTGGTGATACCTATTCTTGAGCCACACAATGGAGGGGACTACAAGAGAACCCGACTTCAATATGCTGGTGACAGAACACTATAACTGGGACATACCATGATAAGCTGTTTTGTTAACGAATAGAAGTCAGGGGGGTTCTCTGGCTTCTGACTCACACAATACAATTAAAATTACTCTGTTCATTCTCCAAAAGAAGATTCAAGAGATCTTGTGTATCAAATTGCTCACTGGGGGGATGTTCATTGTTTGATATCCTATGATGTCCACGTGGATATAAAATAATAACCACTTCAAATACAACTTATGATGGATAGTAGGGTAATCAGAGAGGAGAACACACTATCATCAAATTGAAGAAGTACAGTCAGTATAGCAGCCTTTTTTTTCCTACAGCAGGTCATGGCTAGTCTTCATTAATTTTTTTTTTGTAATATTGGGCTATTTATTGTACAAGCAAGCCCCTGAGATCATCATGGTTCCTTGGCTAGTGGTGGGAGGAGGAACTAACTTGCCTTCCTGAAGGTTGTACACTGCAAGCAGTTCCAGCTCACGCCAGTTACTGTCAGTTTACTGCTTTTGTTGTTTGTTTTATTTGAGACAGGGCTTCATTGTTCATCCTACTTCTGCCTCCAAAATGCTGGGATTATAGGTGCATACTAACAGGTATGATCCTATTTACCTTTATTGCAGAGAATAGAAGCTTTAAAGGGCTCCTTTTGCCATTTTGTATAGATTGAGATAATGAAAAAATTGATTTTGTTTAATCTTTAGTTTTGGATTGCAAACCTCTTATAATATCCTTGAATTTTTGATTCATTGGGAGCATTTTTGGTTCTAACTGGGTGACTCTTGGCAGGACCCTAGATGGTTTCAGCATGGGTGATAACAATCATTCACATGATGATAGGTCTGAACCTTCATCCTCATTGCCCAGTATTATCACCTGTGACCAATGATTTAATCAACAATATCTATAGTTTATGCCAAGTGACAGGGTTCAGGGAGCTTCTGGGCTGGAGGATACATTCATGATGGCATGGCAATGTACAATGCCACAGGACAGAGGCTACTGCACATGAAACCCTTCCAGTCTCATTCATGTGTGTCTTCACATGGCCATTTTTTTTTAAGCTTTGGCAATAAACCATAATTTAAGTGTATAATTTTGTCAAGTCACAGAAATAAGCTGATCTGAAGGGGGTGTTATTAGTCACATTTTCATTGCTGTGATGAAGCACCGATACTAAGACAACTTAGTAAAGAAAGAGCTTATTTGGGGCTTAGAGTTCCAGAGACAAAAGGGTCCATCACCATCATGGCAGCAAGCTACTGACATTGTGACTAGGGAGAGCTAGGAGCTAGGGCCTAAGGGTTCACATCTCAAACTTGAATCAGGGAGCAGAGAGAGCTAACTTCAAATGGCTTGAGTCTTTTGAAACCTTGAAGCCTACACCCAGTGACTTGCTTCCTCCATAAGGCTACATGTCCTAATCCTTCCCAAACAACTACCAACTGTGGCCTTAGAATTCAAATGGGAGACATCCCATTCAAACCACCACCACAAGGGATGTGTGCGAAACTGTAGTTTTGTTGTCAAGTTGGGACTGAAATCCAGATAAGCCGGGACCTGATACTTGTAACCAGAGTCTGAAGTCCAGGATATCCTGTGCCACTAGAGAGCCCTCAAAACTTGTGAAACTTAATGACTGATTCTAGAATTGAGTAATTAATTAAATTATATAACACATGGTACTGTCATAATGAATTTATGGAAGGGATAAAAAACACCTCTTAAGTGATTAAACCATTTCTTCTGATAGAATCAATCACCTCAAACAATATGGGAGTGTCCTCCCGGGAGTGTTGGCAGGAGGCACCCATGTGTTCTTAGCTTCCAATGTAATGAAACTTTCTTTTTCTTTAAACACAGCTCTTTACCCACAACTTCTAAACTACCAGAGCCTGAATGATTTCTAAAGATTGTAATGGCATTAACTCACAACATCCTGAAATATTTCCTCTGTACAAAAGGAGAAGATAGGAAAAACAACGGTATATATCTTTGTTGACAGAAGTAAACTGTAGCCTGATACTTAGGAAAACATCCCCAAATTAAGGAAAGGATTATATTACCTACCATTAAAAGAGACTGAGACAATTCAAAACTGAAATATGCCTTTGAGTGTCTCAATTTTTGTGTAGAAAGCCGGATGAGATAAGCTATTTATCTGTAAGGGAAGGCTATTTCTTCAGGCCACATAGACATAACTGCTTTTCTGAATTGCTTTGTGCAAATAACTTAATACTTCCCCATTTCCCCTTGTGATTGACTCTTCCATTGTATGTTGGGAATAGAGAAGGAGGGAGGTCCACTGTGTTTGCTTGTGAGTTCTGGTACTTTCTGCAGGTGCTTTCTGCTTGATCACATTTGATTTGAGGAAAGTTCTGGAAGGAGGGACTCATCTGATTTATGCAGTGATGATGACTGGGTAGCCAAGGTCAATCAGAGATGACCCCTCACTGTCTGTAGCTTTTTCTACAAGGAGAGGAGGTTGGCTTCCCCTCTCTTTATTGCAGTTGAAGAATGATTTGGTCAACAGATTGTAACAGAAGTGAAAGCGAACTGGGAGCTTGTCATCAGAACCCACTAGCTTTGTCCCTATTATCTTGGAAAGAGCCCATTCTGGTTGGCCCTGCTCTGTTTCTTTGTTTTTTTTTTTTTCCTCAATAAAAACAAAACAAGTCTCCAAAATCGTCCAATAAATTACTTTTTTATTAGATATTTTCTTTATTTACATTTCTTTTTTTTCAAAAAAATTTTATTAGATATTTTCTTAATTTACATTTCAAATGCTATCCCGAAAGTTCCCTCTACCCTCCCCCCTCCCCGCCCTGCTCCCCTACCCACCCACTCCCACTTCTTGGCCCTGGCATTGCCCTGTACTGGGGATTATAAAGTTTGCAATACCAAGGGGCCTCTTTTCCCAATGATGGCCGACTAGGCCATCTTCTGCTACATATTCAGCTAGAGACATGAGCACTTGGGAGTTCTGGTTAGTTCATATTGTTGTTCCTTATAGGGTTGCAGACCCCTTCAGCTCCTGTGGTACTTTCTCTAGTTTCTCCATTGGAAGCCCTGTTTTACATCCTTTAGATGACTGTGAGCATCTACTTCTGTATTTGCCAGGCACTGGCATAGCCTCATATGAGACAGCTATATCAGGGTCCCTTCAGCAAACTCTTGCTGTCCTATGCAATAGTGTCTGAGTTTGATGACTGATTATGGGATGGATCCCCAGGTTGGGTAGTCTCTGGATAGTCCATCCTTTCGTCTTAGCTCCAAACTTTGTCTCTGTAACTCCTTTCATGGGTATTTTGTTTCCTATTCAAAGGAGGAATGGAGTATCCACGCACTGGTCTTCCTTCTTGATTTTCTTGTGTTTTTCAAATTGTATCTTGGGTATTCTAAGTTTCTGTGCTAATATCCACTTATCAGTGAGTGCATATCTAACTTTATTTACATTTCAAATGTTATCCCCTATCCTGGTTTCCCCTCCAACCCCCACCCCATCTCCTCCACCTCCCCCTGCTTACCAACCCACCCACTCCTGCTTCCCGGTCCTGGCATCCCCCTATACTGGGGAATAGAACCTTCACAGGACCAAGGGCCTCTCCTCCCATTGATGGCAGACTAGGTCATCCTCTGCAACATATGCAGCTAGAGCCATGAGTCCCCCCATGTGTAATCTTTGGTTGGTGGCTTAGTCCCAGTGATCTCTGGAGATACTGGTTAATTCATATTGTTGTTCCTCCTATGGGGCTATAAACCTCTTCAGCTCCTTAGATCCTTTCTCTAGCTCCTTCACTAGGGACCCTGTGCTCAGTCCAATGGATGGCTGTGAGCATCCACCTCTGTATTTGTCAGGCACTGGCAGAACCTGTCAGGAGCTTTGTTTTCTAAAGAGCCAACCACCAGAGACTTCTTGGCTCTTAGAGCTGGAGCTTTATATAAAAAAAGGAGGTCATCCATGGGAAATGAGGCAGAGAGAGGGTGACTCACCTGAGCTCAGTTCAAGCTGTCAAACCCATGAAACCCCAGAAAAGAGACAATTGGAAATCAGGACTGAGGAACACCAATATGAGCAGATGCTTTATGAACATGTCTTCTATTATTCCACTGAGATTTAAAAATTGTTGCACACAATAACAGTATTTTCCAACTTTTGTGACTCTTAACACTTAGCATTAGGCTGGACACAGTATTGCTTTATGTTCCTCCCTTTGAAGAATAGAACACTATCAGAAGAAAAGGCTTGCATTGCCATAGGCAGGCCATAGGCTCTTACTCCCTGCTGCTTCAACACCTGTCTCCGCTGATATTTTCAACAAGTAAGAGGTTTGGTTTTCAACTGTCAGATTCTCAATCAGTAGCAAGAACTGTTGAGCTTTGAGGAAGAAAAATTAAAAAAAAAAAACAAAACGAAAATGAAGAGCAGAAGAGATAAGGTAAGATCCAAACCTTTTTGGAGCTGGGCAGTGCAGACTGCTACTCCAATAGTCAATACCCTCACTCATTACTGGCCACAGAAAACAAGTCTCCAAAATAGCCCAAGCAAGCAGAAGGAGCCAGGGCACTTACTGGGACGTACTCTGCTTCCTTCCTGACCTGACTCTACTACTATTTCCTTCTGGCTCATGACCTCTGGCTTCATGTTTTGTTTGCAAAGAAATTCCCTTTGCATTTGGCATCATGGCTAAGTGTTCTGGCTTGGAACTCTTATGATTTGTGCAGCTACTGGCATAGTCCTACTGTTTACTTCCTTTAGATTTGTCTTAGATAGGGCACTCTAACCTCGCTTCACTCCTTACATATTCCCCCAGCAAAGAACATGAGTTGATGCTGTCCACAGTGTGTATAAACAATGCATAGTGGAGTGGACTAGAGTGCATGTCTGTGAGTTCCAACGAGACCCAGCTCATTCACCCAGGACTCCAGAAACATCCAGGTTGGGTGTGAGCCTGGGGCTATAATGATAACAAGAAGATGGGCTTCTTTAAAGTCTATCTTCTATTTCCTTCCCAAGGTCTGGTCAAACACCTAGAGAAAACATCCTCCTATGCCCAACTGGCTCTCTCTTGCCAACTCTAGAAGGAGCCCCTCCAGAAATACTGTGAGAGAGAGCGCTGAGCATCCCAGAACTAATTTTTCAGATAAAACTCTATCCAGTTAAGCTGGCTAACCAGATACAGAGAAGTCAACTACACTGCTAACATTTCACTCAGGAATGTGATGACTTAGTGAAATTGTTACATGGCAAATACAGTGAATGCTGCCTGCATCAAGAGTGGCTAGAGTTCAGCGAACTACTTCTCTGGCCCTTGGAAACAGCAGGTGTCTACGGATCTGTTCAGAGAGCCCCTGTCCCCGTGGTACAGGCAGCTGTGTGGCAATCTGCTGCGATCATGAGTGATTCGCACAGGGTCTCTGCTGAAGGAGTCTACTGGCCTGGAGAGTCCAGGGAAAGGCTCAAGATACAGATTTCCACCTGCTTCATTTTTCAAGTCCAGGGAGAGAGTTCAGAATAACCACGTGCAGCAAATATTTGTGGATCAACTGCCTTGACGGCTTCGTACTATAACTTGCTTAAAAGAGCGAGCTGTAATTTTTAATTTTGTAATATTTTGGAAGGTGGCTCATTAGCTTTATGCCTGTTTGGAAGAATTATATGGGACTCCTTAAAGTAATGGTTACCAAAAATGTGGGTGGGCAAAGTCAGTGAATGACAATACTGCCTTTCTATACATGAGCCCTCATTAATACTTCCACAGTCACCTGAGGAGGGAAAGGTGCCTGTCCTGTCGATCCCCTAGCCTCCCATTAAGCTTGTGCTTGATGCCTGCAGGTGTGTGAGGGCCTTTTCTGTGTGAGGCCACATGCCTCTGCATGGGGATTTGGGGCTTGGGAGCGTATTTATCAAATGTGTGCCAACTCCTGAAAACTCCCTGAGAACATTGTAGAACACCTGCACGCTAGTGCTTTTTTACTGTGGAAATTATTTTATTGCACCATGAAAAACCTAGAGCCATGCTACAGGACTCTGAGTACAGAAACTGACTGTGAACTCCTCTGCTGGCACTTTATTTCTGGTAATTAAACTTTTACTTTTATTTCACCTATTTTATCCCATAAACAGGGAGAGTCAATAAAACATATGGTGAGAACTGCAGGGTGTGGTGGTTTATTCTACATTTTGGTATTTTCAGCTGTTCCCAAAGAATCTATAGGCCTTAAGCTTCCATTGAAAATATGTCAAAAATCATTTTATTAATTAAGGAATATTAAGAAGCTATTTATATATTTTATTTAGATTTCTTTTTAATTTCTTGGTTTTATAAAAAAACAACTGCTCACATTTACCTACATTTTCTTTGCTCTCTGAAACTTTTGCTCTAAAGACCATGAACCTGAACTGAAGAAACAACTTTTTTCCTGCTGGTGTGAGATAATTTAGTCTCCATGATGTCTTAATCCTGGGTCTCCTTTAATTGACTTCTAACTGTGCCGATCCAGCACTGCTAGGGACTGTGATGTGGATTGCAATTTACAAGGCATTGGAATCGTTTCTCGTCTTCAAATTAGTCCTGAGCTATAGTCCATAAAGAAAGAATGTGGAAGGAGATCTCGCCTCTCTAGCTTTATTACCATCTCAAGTAAGACTTTCTTACCATCTCAGAATAGATGCTTTTCTTCTACCAACTTAGGTATAGAAGACAAAAGCACAAGGCTGCCAATCCCTGGTCAATCCAGTTTTAATAAAACTTTCTCACATGGTGTACCTCCTCCTGGGGAATTGGAGAGATCCTAGTGCTTTTTAGAGCATTATTATAAAATGCCATTCCCTAGAGGATACTAGGGAGTGTGAGGATCATTACATTTTGTTTCTTCAGGATGCCTGTGGGATATATTTAGTAATTAAGATGTCTTCTACTTCTAAGGCCTATTATGACTATTTACCATTTTCTTCTCTCTGCCTTCCCTAATTTCCTTCCTTCCACGTGGGACCCCAACTTGGATGGCTTCAGTATACACATTTAGGTACAGATGCCAATTTACATACTTGCAATAATTAAGGACATAAACACATACATGACTGTACAGGCTGGTTTTGTGTGTCAACGTGACACAGACTAGAGTTATCACAGAGAAAGGAGCTTCAGTTGGGGAAGTGCCTCCATGAGGTCCAGCTGTGGGGTATTTTCTCAATTAGTGATCAAGGGGGAAAGGCCCCTTGTAGGTGGGACCATCTCTGGGCTGGTAGTCTTGGGTTCTATAAGAGAGCAGGCTGAGCAAGCCAGGGGAGGCAAGCCAGTAAGTAACATCCCTCCATGGCCTCTGCATCAGCTCTTGCTTTCTGACCTGCTTGAGTTCCAGTCCTGACTTCCTTCAGTAATGAACAGCAATATGGAAGTTTAAGCTGAATAAACCCTTTACTCCTCAATTTGCTTCTTGGTCATGATGTTTGTGCAGGAATAGAAACCCTGACTATGACAATGCCAATGATGGTAGGATTGGAAAGATTCATGTGAAGTACTCTTGGGGAAGCATAGGGAGGGCACATTTATCACTCTTGGGGAACACTCTTGCTAGAGGAGGTCATGAATCTTATGAATCAGAGTCAACTAGAAAGCATATGAAGATGAGAGTGCTGGGGAAGAAGACAGGTGAGAGAGAAGTGTGGATATGGTCTATGAGCAGGGGACAACAATGGTTCTTAGTTAAAAAATGTGCAGAGAGGGAGTTGGCTGTGGGGATAGATATCAGATGACATTGTGTAAATCTGAGCTGGCTTTGAGTGGCTCTGCATACATGCCAGTTATTTGAAGCTCATCAGCTAAAGGTAGTGAGGTCCATAAGTAGGAGTTGGATCCAATCAGATCTGAGCTTTTTATCTTGAACTTGTGACAGTCTTGCTTCAGCCTCCACTCTTGCTAAAGTTACAGACATGAGCCACACTAACCAACTGAGAACTCTTGTGTTTTTACACTTTAATTTAATGCTATAAAGTAGTAGAAACCCAAGGCTAACAACTGCTCTACTCCTGAACAATGACCTCATCCTAGATTTATGAGATTTATGCTTTGTATATGCAGATGAATTTAGGGTCACTTTGGACAGAGGAAAACTATGGTGGGAGATCAGCTTGAGAGCTAAAGCATTTGATCAAGAAAACAGCCTTGAGTGATAGCAAGGTGGAAAGGGGTTAGAATTGAGAAAGAGCTAGCAGGTTAAATTGTCAGGACTTAGATTACTAACATGCATACAACTTACTCTTGCTTCAAAGGGCGTAGGTCTCCCATATGAGACCTGAGAATATTTCATGAGTTGTTTAAGGCAGATGGAATGCCCACGGCTGTGTAATCAGGTTTTTCTAGTTGGCATTATAGAGTCAAGAGTTACCTATCAATGGGAGTTCAGGTACAAAATAGATTTTTATAAGGATTCTATGAACATGAGTCTTCTTGTTTCCAGGAACCTTGAGACTGAGAATGAACAGAACTAGCTTTGAGCTATAAAGTCTAGAATGTCTCTTTTAACGTGTTTCCTGACTGAGAACTATATCCTAGTCATGGGACTAGGTTTTGGTTATCAGAATTGTTTCTCAAAGCTTTCAGAAGAAAGCCAGAGACCTGAACTTTGTACCAAACATCCTTTGAGGATCTTTTCTGGTTTTTATCCATGTTTCCTGCCATTCTTTGCATGAGTCCTCCCACCATGCCTTGACACTTCACTTTGAGACCTTTGCCAGTGTCTTTTTTTTTCAAAAATTTTTATTATATATTTTCTTAATTTACATTTCAAATGCTATCCCGAAAGTTCCCTCTACCCACCCCTGCCCTGCTCCTCTGCCCACCAACTCCCACTTCTTGGCCCTGGTGTTCCCCTGTATTGGGGCATATAAAGTTTGCAATACCAAGGGGCCTCTCTTCCCAATTATGGCTGACTAGGCCATCTTCTGCTACATATGCAGCTAGAGACACGAGCTCTTGGGGGTTCTGGTTAGTTCATATTGTTGTTCCTCTTATAGGGTTGCAGACCACTTCAGCTCCTGTGGTACTTTCTCTAGCTTCTCCATTTGGAGCTCATCCATCCTATAGATGACTATGAGCATCCACTTCTGTATTTGCCAGGCACTGGCATAACCTCATACAAGACAGCTATATCAGGGTCCCTTCAGCAAACTCTTGCTGTCCTATGCAATAGTCTTTGAGTTTGGTGACTGATTATGGGATCTTTGCCAGTGTCTTATTTAAGGTTTTTTTTTTTTTTTTTTTTTTGCTGTGAAGGGGTACCATGACCAAGAACTCTTATAAGGACAATATTTAATTGGGGCTGGCTTACTGGTTATGAGGTTCACTCCATTATTATCAAGGGAGGAAGCAGAGCAATGCCCAGGCAGATGTGGTGCTGGAAGAGCTGAGAGAGCTACATCCAGAGTGTTCTACATCTTCATACAAAGGAAATCAGGAGAAGACTGTCCTCAGGCAGCTAGGAGAAGAGTCTCAAGCCCACCCCCACAGTGACACACCTCCTCCAACAAGGCCACACCTCCTCCAATAAGGCCACACCTTCTAATAGTGCTACTCCCTGGGCCAAGCATATTCAAATCACCACAGTCAGTATCAAATCATCATAGTTTCAGAAACATCCCTGTTTCTGAAATTTTCTCCCATACGCTTTCATCTACCTTCAAAAACCACTTGTTCTTAGGAATCTTTCCCCCAATGGCCTGATTCTGATTTATTTCTTTGGTTCCGTGTTGGATCTGGTTTATACCACTATGCTTTTTGTTCAGTTTCCTGTTGGTACTATTATATGTAAAGAACTTTGAGGAAAAGGGCTGCGTTTGTGATCTTGTGGATGTTTGTGTGCTTGTGTATGTGTGTAACTTCTCAGTGCTGGGAAATATGTTTAAACGAAACATTTCTCTCTTTATGCAAGGGCCAGTATTGCCAAGGTATTATAAACCATAAGTATTATTTAAAACACCCAGCAACAAAAATTCTGCAGAGAAAATAAAGTAGGTAGCTTCAGAAAAATGTAAAAGATAAATGACTGTGGTGTACTATATTGTGATGAATGTCATGGTATTTGCTTTGTTCATTTAACTGCTTCTCATTGGGAGGAGGAATTAAGTAAAACTACTATAACACAGATCATGTACATGTAGCGTGCTTACAGACTGAAGTTGGACTTGTTGCAGAACTATGAGTCCAGGTGTGCTATTGTTTGACTGACTTGTGAGAGTTGTATATTATATTACTCGATAGAAGCTCTGACTTCAGCCTAGTTGATTAACTGGGCGTGAAATGTTTCTGAGACTTAGTGTTCACATGTGTAAAGTCCTGTCCATGTTCTGAACATCTCAGATTATTGTACAATTTTGGAGAAGATGGAGGGAAATATGAGTGGAAAAAAAGAGACCACCAGTTAGCCTTGAGGATGAGTGATGGGTGCACTGAACACCTTTGGTGTTATCCTTTGCTTCAGCATGTGGATTTTTTTTTTTTTTTGTACTATTGAGTAATGGGCCTCACATAGTCATTTGGCCTGTCCCTCTTAAATTTTGTAGCCAGTTCTGCAGACTCATGGAAAGCATATCACAGTGATTTCAAGAGAGTCCTAAATTTCAAATTTTGTGTGCACAGGGAAGGCTCTTTCAACCATTGCTGGTCTTGAACCGTTTTGCCCTCCCACAGAGAGTGAGGATTGGCTCTGTCCCTTGGCTCTGTCCCTTGGCTCTGTCCCTTGGCTCTGTCCCTTCCCATCCCTGCTTCTTGTAAAGCTTAGTGATTTTCAACTCTGCCACTCACTTTCTCTTATTCTTTAAAAGTTCCATGTGGAGATCATTATTGTTTATCTTAATGGATATTTTTATCTCTCAAACACTGGACCACCAACCAGGCAGCATACACTAGCTGATATGAGGCCCCTAACACATATACAGCAGAGGACTGCTGTGTCTGGGTTCAGTCAGAGAAGATACATTTAACCCCCAAGAGACTGAAGGCCCCAGGGAGTTTAGAAGTCAGGTGGGGTGGGTGGTGGGTGGTGGGTGGTAGGGACATTCTCATGGAGACATCCAGATGGGGAGGAGGTATGATATGTGGAACAGTCGAAGGGTAGACTGGGAGGGGAATAAAATCTGGAGTGTAAATAAATACATACAATACATACAATACATACATACATACATACATACATACTTGATTTTTAAAAAGATAACAAAGTCACTGGGGTAGCTTGAATCTTGCTCCTACCATATAACTGAGATTTTAATATCTTCCTTGGTCATACATTGACTTTGTTTTGCTCTGCTGAAAATGACTTGTGCCAGAAAGCTAGAGTGGATTGAAGCATTCTGCCACAGTAATCCCTATGGATTAGAACACATGAAGCACAGCCATGGGAAATAGAATGCTTCTTTTAAATCATTGAGCCAACAAATGAGGTCATTTGATGCTGAGAGACTGAGTAGTCACAAAGGGGCCAGTTCCCTGGGACCATTAAGCAGGTTGGCTGACATACCCCTTGGTTGGTGATGGGGTATTACCGTTCATTTTCCATCAATCCTCTTTTGCTTCTCTATCCTTCTCAATTACAATTGTTAACAAACTTATAAAGCAGTAAAATAGATGGCTGGATCTACACATGTTTAAAAGCAAGTCAGCCTTCCGTACATATTGTGTCCTTGGAAACATTCAGAGCACAGAAGGCAGAGTGTGAGAGCCATTCTCATGGAGATTTCAGGTGTGGTTTCTAAATGACAATTTGGGAATATTTATTTTGCATTCCTCCATGCTTAGAGATGGAAAATTGAATGAAAAAAATGGGAAAAGAAAGCAAGTTGGAATGATGCCTGGTGTGTTTATTTTAGGAGATCTCTTAACGCTCATTTTAATCAATTGAGAAGAGATGGTTCATCAGATCATAGCATTTAGAGCTGAGAGGAGCCTCAGAGGTCAGCTCATCTGGTGCGCTCGCTCATTTTATGGATGAGGAGACTGGATCCAGGGAGGAAACAGGTCTCCTCAGTGTTCTGTTGCTAATTAGAAGCTGGGCAGAGAACCCAGGTCTTTAAATGCTCAGTTGTAAGACAAGCTTTTTTTTTTTATACCCATTTAAAGACTTTTTATCTATTTTCACAGTCAAAAGGATCATAAAAGTAAGTATAGGAAGGATGTATTTTTTCTGTTGAATGAAAGCTTTCAAAGCACATTTCAGAGTATTGTCCATACTGGATATTAGGCTGCTGAACTCTAGATTAATATTTCTTTTTTTTTTTCGATTAATATTTCTTAACTGCTCAGTAAAAGCTTATTTATTTGGATTGCTTTGGAATCAAACCCAGAATCCAAAACAATACAGAACAAACCAAAAACCAAAGTACAAAGAAAACAAACAAACAAAAAACCCAACCAACCAACTAACCAACCAACCAACCAACCAAAAACCAGCAGGCAAACACTACACTACTGGGTCACACTCCAGCCCAAAGCTAATGTACTTTCAAAGAAGGAATTTCTCTATCTGCATATGTTTAACATTGTGCATGCAAGGAAAAAATTCTCATGTTTACTATAAAAGGAAATTAAAATCCAAAAGGCCATTCTAGATGACATTTCCAAAAATAAAATTTCTATAATGTTGAATGCTTATAGATTTCCCAAGATCCATGTCAATAAGGTAGGCAATGTAACTTGTTGCTCAATCTGGGCCATGTTTTGAGTGAAAAGAATCACTGTGAATGTTATGGTTGAAAGAAAGTAAAAACTAAAATTGTTCAAGGAAACAGGGATACACGGGGTCACTGTACAAATGAAATGGAAATGGCTCCATTAATAAAGTCAAGGCTTTGGTGACTTTTTACTGGCTGGGCACATGTCACTTGTCTTTGATGACAATATAAAATGTTCAATGACTGCATTAAGAAGTCTGGGTTCAGCATCTTATTATTGTCACTTTTTACAGTAGAAGGCCTAGAATTTTGGGGGGGGGTCCTCAGGTAGAAATCAATGACAGTTTTCTGTGTGGCTCACCTTCCACCTTATGGCAATTCCTTAAAGAAGTCACTTTGTATACTTCTATGAGTGACAGAATTCTAGTAGGGCTATTAGGTAGTGACTATTTCTCTGGACACAGCTTTGTGACGAGTACAGGACTGTTTCCAGGGTATGTCCAGAATCCAGATCCAATAGCGGTTTCTCCATTTCACTGTATTAGCTTGTAATTGCTTTGTACACCCACACCACCCACGGATCAGCCAGCAATGGTGATTTCTCATGCCTACCTCCTTCTTTCTCTTTTTTATTCTTTATGAGGAGAAAAAGTCTCGTCTGGAAAACACAAGTCTGGTGTGGAAAGAACAGATTTGGCTGGAAAATAAACTTCAAACCTTCTCTTTTCTTATTTCTGCCCTGCCTTGGAGGGAGCTGGGATATGCCACCATAGCTCTTTAGGGTTTTCTAAGGTACTTATACAATAATCATGGGCTGTGATCTGAGCCACACTCTCCTCCTCATCATTTCCCACTTTCTTTTTGAGATATCATCTTATAGAGCCCAGGCTGGATCTGAACTTGTGATATACCTAAGGATGAACTTGAAAAAAGGTCGCCCTGTCTCTCTAGTCTGTTTTCTACCTTCTTTCCTTCCTTCTTCCCTCCCCCCTCCTTTCTGGAAGGAAAACCATTGAGACATCATAGTGTACCTAGACAACTACATGTTAAACTACATGATAAACTAGACTTTATCCCTATATTTTATATTTTTTATACTTTATCTTCACACCAACCTTATGAATATGCAAATTACTGTTCAATCCAGTTTGCAGACTGAAGATGCTGAGGTCAGGGACATGGCACCAGCAGCCAGCACAGCTGTAACTTGCAGGCATCTTGTCTGACTGAAGGACAGGATACTTGCTTATTAATTCATCACCCTGCTAGGCCCTATTTGAAAAGGGATTCCAGAGCTTGTTTATTCATAAAAAGGAGAAATGTGGGCATGCTGTGAAGTGTGACAATATNGCAGACTGAAGATGCTGAGGTCAGGGACATGGCACCAGCAGCCAGCACAGCTGTAACTTGCAGGCATCTTGTCTGACTGAAGGACAGGATACTTGCTTATTAATTCATCACCCTGCTAGGCCCTATTTGAAAAGGGATTCCAGAGCTTGTTTATTCATAAAAAGGAGAAATGTGGGCATGCTGTGAAGTGTGACAATATGAAGGAACACATGGAGAATGTGGCATCTGTGAAGCAAAGGGAACTAAGGAGGGAGCTGGGGCAGATTCTTCATACCGCCCGCAGATGGAGTCGGTCCTGCGGACATCGTGAGTTTAGTCTTCTGGTCTCTTGATTGACCTGGTCTCTAGACATATATATATATATATCTCAGGTCTCTAATTCTTTAAGCCTGTAGTCTATGGTACACCACACCCATCTTGAGAAACTAAACATAAGTTTTCTCACCTTTAACTGAATTGTGAAATGCTTCTGGGTGGCTGGATACAACTTTGACTGCCCTGGTCCACTGTTGGAGGAGCAGGGTAGAGACAGTGTAGCTCTCACATGCATGTGGCACCCATCAATCCCTAGGTCTTAGGACTGAGGGGACTTCTACTTTGAGTCCCCTCCTGGATTGTTCATAGAGAAGGGTGGAGACTGGTCCAAGCTGCTATGGCATGCATGTGATGAAAGCAGCGCCCGTCTCTCCCTCGGTCCCAGGATCAGCCAGTAGATGGGAAGAGAGGAGGTGGGCTGTGTGTTGTTCTTGATACTCCCTCTCAGAAGTTGTTCCAAGATTCGCTCTCCTTCTCTTGTACCCCAAGTGGCTTCTAACACTCCTCCTGTGACACTAATCGATGGGAGGATGACGGGGCACAGCTGAATAATGCACATAGTGAATGATTTCTTAATAACTTAAAAGCCCTCATAATGGGGCAAGGAGAGGGAAGGGAATCCTGGCCAACCTCCTCCAGAGGGGACCGAACAAAGGCTTCTGTTCCTCACTGGGGAGAATCCCTGGTGCTGCCAGGTGGGGCTTTGGTCATCAACTTCAGGGGAAGTGACCTGGCTTTATGCAGGTCCCCACTACCTCTACACACATCCCCAAACACAATGCTACTAGTTAGAAACAATAAAATGCTCAATAAACCCAAAATTATGAGGGCTCCACCAGGAAACTCTCAGATACTCATGTTTACAGAACACCTGGCAAGTGTTTTTATAGACGAATGTTACCACCAGTCCATCCCTCAAACACCAAAGTGGCCCAGGCCTGGCAGAGTTGTCCTTTGAATTGTAAGCCAGAAACAGCAGCACTTACAAGCTCCTTAGAACCCTTGGCTATCGTAAGAAAGGTTGAGACAAAACACTAGTTTTGGTAGATGTCAAAGAGAAGAAAGCCAAAGGTACCTGACTATTGCTTCCAGTTACCTTTGACACCAGGGACACAACTGTGATGGCAAGCTCAGTCAGATAAATTTATCTTCTCTTTTGATCTTTTCTGCAGAGCCGGGGACAAATTTCTACAGAGCCACTCTTGTTATATGAGGTACCAGAAGGATGGTGGCCAGGGAGGACAGCACTGAACCCCGCTGCTGAGACCCAGTGAAGCTGTCTGCGATGTCTGCTCCTTAATTAGTTTCAGCTGTAAACTCACCCTGTTCGTGGGAATATTTCTGACTATTATGGGGTCTCGCATGCCTATTCCTGCATTCAGAGGAAGCCTGGTCCTGCTGACCTCTTGATTTTGGTCTGTTTGTTTTGCTGTTCTGGGGATGCAACCCAGGGTTTCGTTGATCAGGTTAGGCAAGTGCTTTATCATTGAGCTAAAATTCCTAAAAGTTAGTACTTTGGGTTAAAACAACAACAACAACAACAACAACAACAACAACAACAGCAGCAGCAAAAACCCTATGCCGATCATCATAGAAATCCAAATATAAAGGCCTAAGGAAGTGGCCTAGTGGGTAAGAGCTCCTGTTCTTCATGCAGGAGGAGCTGAATGCAAGTCCCTAGTACAAAGCTGCACATGTCTCTGACCTCAGTGCTATGGAGAGGAGACAGGCAGATTCTAGAAGCTTCCTGGCTAGTTAGTGTGGCCAAACAGTGAGCTTCCGGTTCAGTGAGAAATCCTGTGCCAAGGGAAGGGAATGGAGATGACACTAGGAGGTCATCTAGCATCTTTCTATGACTGCTACCTGTATGTATGATCATATACATATGTGCTTATGTACCTGTGTGCTCATGAACATGTATGTTTATGCATATGTATGTTCCGGTACATGTGTGTTTATGTACATGTATGCTCAAGTACATGTGTGCTTATGTACACATATGCTTATAGAACCATATACTAGGGAATGCAATACAAACACAAGCACACACACATGCTCACACACACATGCGTGTACACACACACACACACACACACACACACACACAGGCTCACACAAGCACAAACAAGAAGAAAAAAATGAAGTTAAATACAAATATGATCAATTATCTCTATATACATATCCACATAAAATATGATTTCATATATTTTATAGATCTATTATATTTGTGTTATCTCTCTATATATCAAATTTATATAATTATAACAAAAGGAATCTGATCCAGCTGATTCAAGTTACATTGTACCACATGAGCTTCAGAGAAGAAGCTGGGGCGGAGTTCCTAGACGAGGCCCTTTTGATACTAGCATAGTAAAATTACAATCTCACTTTTGAAATAAAGAATAGATTTTCATCTGCCTGAGATAATTCCATATAACCTGCCTGGAGGCAGAGGAGAGTGAGGCAAACGCTTCTTCGAGACATTTCTTGCTCTATAATTATATTTTCAAAGGGAGAGAAAAAAAGACTCCTGCTGCTCCACATATTATTATACATTTTGAAGAGGATTCAAAGTTTAATATTTGTCATTCAGCCACTTTTCTAATTTTATGTCCAATTAGCCAAGAAATTGAACTTTCAAAAACACTTGAGTTTCTGAATTCCCATGTGTATTTCCATTCAACAAACATTTATTACACCAGTCTAGGTGTGAGAGCTAAAGGGAGGAAGCAGGGTGTAGGGTAGGGGGCAGGGCTGCAAATCTAATGGAGAAGGAAGCATGTTCCTAGCCATCCATGCAGAACAAGTTGCTAAGCAAGCTATGTGCACTGGCTTCAGGGAGACCCAGATGTGAGCGCTTTGGAGTCTCTGGGATGAAGACCATGAAAAGCTTCCCACGAAATTGCTACCCGAATTGGGCAGAGACAAGTGCTTTCTTCTCTTAGATAAAAAAGACAGGCGCTATACTAGTGTGTGTGTGTGTGTGTGTGTGTGTGTGTGTGTGTGTGTGTGTGTGTGTGCGTGTGTGTGTGTGTGTGTGTGTTTGGGCTAGGGAACATTATGCACATAAGGGTGCCACCTCTACAAGCCTGGGTCACCAAGCCACCCAGCAGGAGCGAGTTGTTCCAGAATGCTGTCAAGACCCACTTTGGATTTTGTGGCTAGAAGAAGGAATTTGGCTGGATGAAGGCACAGTGCTTTGGATTCATTGTTGTTACTGAAGATGAGCAAACCCATTTTAAAATTATTAAAAGCGAATTGTGCCTGTCCCACCTCCCCATTCCGAAGAGAGTGGAGTTAAGTGGCTGCACCTGCGTGGGTGGAACTGGCTTCCTTCCAGGCCAGTCTGGGAGGCTGCTCTTCTCCTCAGACAAGGAAGGGGTGCCCCTTTGTCTTTGCTTCCTGATTGTTTCCCCTCTTTTAATTAGCAGTTTTTGTTATTGTACTTGTGGTAAGAGGCTTTAGGCGCAAAGGCCATGGCTTTCTCGATAAATGCCTCTTCAAACATTCCCAACCTGAAAATAAAATAGCATAAGACCTTGCGAATGAATGGGGTAGTGCGCTGCAAATGTCAATTCTGCCATCGGATGGGCCTAAAATCAAATGTAAACAATGCTTGAGGAACACACTGACCTAGATCAGGCGTTTTCACACCGTAATTAGTTCTCCAGCAGTAGCTCTGGCAGGAAGCTGGGTCAGTGCCCTGTCACCTAGAAAGTTCCGCAGTTGTCACTGCAGCCAATGGTGAGGTGGGAACCCTGGGGAAGGTATGCCGCTCTGCCCACTTCTGGTAAGGGGCAGGTGTTTGGTAGATGCCATTATACCTTGACTGGCAGGGAAAGTATGGGAATTAATTAAGATGGAAAAGCTGGGGAAGGAAGGGTGATGGAGATGTGACCCTGACCAGCTGAAACGCTAGAAATCAGAGTTAGGAATCTCAAAAATCAAAAGATTTTTATTTAGAAATAGTGTCAGGATCCCATAATTATACATTTTTAAATTGAGTGCTGGCTAGAAATTTGAACAACATGAACAACTTGTGGGTTTCCTATTTTGATTTATATCGTACAGGTTTCTTAGTCATGAAAGATTTTGACAGTACATTTTCCTGATTTATAAACAATGGGTGAGGGTAGAGCGCTCTCTCTCTCTCTCTCTCTCTCTCTCTCTCTCTCTCTCTCATTGTGATTAAATTCTCTTATTTTAATTATCCACAGTGATCCCTGTCACTTGAGGCCTGGGAAACACAAGCCAAACTGCATGTATAAAGCACACACCTGTGGAGAAAGGAAGGGGAACCCAGTCCCCGAAACCTGTTTCTCAGAATTGTCTGTAAACTCAGGCCCATCCCCGTGGAGGTTCGCAGTATCTTAGAGGTTATTTTGAAAGGCCTAGGCCATGAAAATATTCTCAGACTGTCAAGATTTTCTTCTCTGCTTCTCACTCAAGGAACTACAAGAAAATAAGAATAGTTAACGGGGTGGAAAAATAATTTAAAAATCAGATAAATCTTAAAGACTTCAGCACGAACAATTTATTATCATAGTGTTCACTAACCTTAGACAGGCTGGCTAGAATGCTCTCTAATGTTCTAAGCAAAGAGAAATTAATGATTCCAGGTTAACTCTCAGTTGTATCAAAGTCAAATCTGGAGGAAAAAAAAAGCTATCAACATCCATTATACTAATGGTCTGAGTCTCAAAGGCAGCTCCAATCTGTAACTGGAAAAATCAAGTATCCAAAAATGGGTCTCAAGCTTACATGGACATCAGGACTGAACAAGGTTGGTGCTACAGCGGCAGGTTTCTGTGTTAGGTCCATAATAAAAATGCATTCTTCACTAAGAAAAGGAACAAAGCAAATACATTCCAATCAATTTTTTTTGGTTTGTGTTCTATCTTTTCCTCTGCTGAGGGTGTCAGTCCACTGTCCCTCAGATGGGTAGGGCAGAGAACGTGATTCTTACCTCTTAGTCCACTGTCCCTCCGATGGGTAGGGCAGAGAACATGATTCTTACCTGTGTGTTGCTCTTTCCTCTTTTCAGTCTCACAGGAGTTTGCTCATCACTTTTTTTCAGGTCATTACATCCCTTCTGGATTAATTTCTTTCATATTCCATTGGCTGGGCTGCCAAAACTCATTTCTTCATTATTATGCTTTGCTTAAGGGTGACAGTCACTGTGTCCTCTGTCATATGCCCTTTGATCTGTCTTGGATTTAATTTTTTCATGACATCTATTTCTGTTTTTTTTTTTCCTTTGTTTATCCCAGTGGCAGAAAGAGAGAATCAGTTATTACTATGAAGCTGGTGCCTGATGCCAAACAGCCCATTTACCTTTCAGAAACTCATGACATCACTATAAGCAGGGCACCTGTGTATGTCAACCAAGTTCTACAGGAACTCTGCTCCCACATGCCTACAACCTCATTCTAGAGCAATCTTCCTGAGGCATGGATGACATCCTGGCACTTCTAGATCCATATATTTTCTGGACTCTCTAATGACTTCAGAGAAGCCCTAATTCTTTGCAATTGCATCCTCATCTATGTTGTATCCAGATTGCCTCTCCTCTGTTGCCTCCATCTATGTTGTATCCAGATTGCCCTGTCCTTTCTTGTCCTGCCCTGCCCTGCCCTGTCCTATCCTGTTCTGTCCTACCCTGTCCTTTCTTGTCCTGCCCTGCCCTGTCCTATCCTGTCCTGTGTTCTTTTCTTTTTTCCCCTCTTTTCTTTTCTTCTTTTCTTTTCTTTTCTTTTCTTTTCTTTTCTTTTCTTTTCTTTCCTTTCCTTTCCTTTCCTTTCCTTTCCTTTCCTTTCCTTTTCTTTTCTTTTCTTTTCTCTTTCCTCCCCCCTCCCCTCTCCTCTCCTTTTCTCTTCTTTTCTTTTCTTCTTCTCTCCCCACCCCTCTCTTGTTGCCTTACATATTATTTGCCGGCCTGGAGCAACTCCTTTTATTTTTGAACCTGCTATTCTGT
Organism: Mus minutoides; assembly: GCA_902729485.2. Classification (NCBI taxonomy): domain Eukaryota; kingdom Metazoa; phylum Chordata; class Mammalia; order Rodentia; family Muridae; genus Mus; species Mus minutoides. The sequence goes on along the minus strand of LR753320.1, from coordinate 1,881,018 downwards.
TTTGGAATCCCTTCCTCTTTGCCTTCTGGGCAGAATGCCCACAATCCTTCATGAGCAGTCAGCCCCTCCCTGAACTTCCTCTCCTTTGTCCAGTACCCATGGCTTCATTGCTCCTAGTCCTTAGTTAAACCCCAGCTCTGCTCATTATATCAATGTCACTGTGTATTTGCTTCTATCACCCAGGTTTTGAGTTGCACAGGGATAAGATTTCTGTTTCATTGAACTTTGGGGTCTCTTTATTAAAAATTCTGGTATATTATCATTGCTCAAAAATCTTGAGTGCTCACTAAATAATAAGCAAATGAATGGGTTGCAAAGTAATTTGCTATGTCTCATTAGTTGTAAAACATAAATTATAAATCACTCTAGTTTTCTATTTTATTTTGGGAGATAATAAAGCCATTCTCAGATTCAGGTACTTAATCGTTATTATTGCTATTGTTCTAATTAATTGAAACTTAGGTTTGAATAACATGTATTGCTGGTTTCCATTGTCTGATTTTTTTCAGAGTTTTGTGACTTCTTTCTTATAATTTCATAGAAATCTGTGTGATTATCCTTCATAACCCTCACTTCTACTGGATTTCTGGAGGTCAGTAGAGTTTGGACTCTGCTCATCTTAACAAAGTCCTTTAATCTTTAATGCCCTAAGGGAAAAAGAAAAAAAACACACATAAACAATCTTTCCTTCTTCATGATAGGGTTGGGTTAAAAAATGAACCCTCAACAGTTGTTGTTCTTACAAAGGACCAGTGTTCGAGTCTCAGCCTCTACATGGTTACTCACAACTATTCAAAACTCCAGTTCAGATATCTAATACCCCCTTCTTACCTCTTATATGTGGTATGGAGACATATCTGCAGAAAAACATGCATACACATAAAATCAATAAGTCAAGCAACTTGAGCCTTGACTCAATACTTTTTAATAAGAGATCCCTAC